>CM064533.1:3382508-3555654 GCA_032716605.1 Paralithodes platypus | reverse complement strand
CTCACTTGCTCTCGTGTTCCCGATTTCGACTCCTCTGAATTCTCTACTTTATGGCTCAAACTTTCCTGTCATTCTCTTACTAAATATTTCTGTGCTGTCTATATTTCCCCTAACTCTACCAACTTTTCCAAATTCTTTGACTATCTAAACTCTACAGTGGAACACATTCTATCCATTTCTCCTTTCTCAGAAATCTCCATCTTAGGAGATTTCAACGTTCACCACCGCCAATGGCTCTCCTCTCACACTACTGACCCACCTGGTGAACAAGCCTAGGCTAAGACAGGGTAATTTTGCCGAAAATCGTGTATTTTGACAAATAGAAACTGCCACAAATGGAATTTTGTATTTTTTTATTTTTTATCTATACATTCAGCCTTTCTGCTATAGATGCCCAAAAAACGAAAACAAAATACTTATAATGTTTTGGTCATGCTGCCGAATTTTTGAAAAAAGTCACTCTCGCGGCGAAATTACACCGCCCGGCGGGGTAATTTCGCCGCGACCTATTTTACGCATCATCTAGCTAGTAAACTAGATAACATTATATGATTAATGGCCAGACAAAACACTAGCACGCAGGTAAAAGCAATGAAACATTCACAAACCCAAACTGACACTAAACATGCCAATAGAAAAACGTTGCACGCACACACACACAACTGAACAGGGCGGGCAGAGATGCAGGTGTGTCACACGTGTAGGCCTATGCACCACTGTGTCTATTGCAGGTGTGGACGTGTCTAGTGCGGGTGTGGAGTTGTGGACATGTAGTGCGGGTGTGGACGTGTCTAGTGCGGTTGTGGACGTATTTATTAGGCCTACGGGTGTGGAAGTATTTAGTGCGGGTGTGGACGTGTCTCGTGTGGGTTCGGCGTGTAGGTTGCTAGTACAAAGTACCAGGCAGCAGCTGACGGCTACTGCCAACACTGTGTCACACGCAAACATACAAACAAACATACACACATACAAACCACCCACAAACACCCCCACACACACCCGACCATACCGTCAGACGCGCCGCTAGCCCCGGCTCCAGGCCCCGCGAAACTACAACAAAACCTAAGCCAAACTAGATCTACAACCTAAGCCAAACTAGCTATACAACCTAAACCAAACTTGCTCTACAACCTAAACCAAAACTGCTCTACAACCTAAGCCAAACTGCAGCCGAATCCATGCAATAGTTTCGGAGATATCGGCGTTTGAATGCAAATTATTAGCGCCGCGGCGAAATTACCCCGTCTTACCCTACGTCTTTTCTATCATAAATGGCCTAGAGCAGTTAGTTCAGCATCCCACCCGTATCCCGGATCGCATCGGAGATCGGCCCAACATTCTTGACTTGTTTCTAACTTCTAACCCTTCTTCTTATACTGTCGATCTTTTCTCTCCTTTGGGCTCCTCCGACCATAAACTTATCTCTGTCACCTGTCCTATCTCTCCAGTACGGCCACCCGATCCTCCTAGCCGGCGGCGCTTGTGGCAGTTTAGCGCTACCGACTGGGAGGCTCTCCGGCAGCACTTCTTTGATTTCCCATGGAATTATTTCTGCTTCCGTGGCCGGGGACCCTCGGAGAGTGCTGAACGCATTACCGAGGTAATCCTATCGGGCATGGAAGCATACATTCCATTCTCTTTCTCTCAGACTAATGCTAAAAAATCTTGGTTTACTCACGCCTGTTCTACTGCTGTCCGCAATAAGGAAGAAGCATTAAAACGGTACCGACGCCTTAAAACTCAAGACTCATTCTTCCTATGTTTCTGCCCGGAATCAAGCCAAATCTGTTCTTCGACTTGCCAAACACTCTTTCATAAATAATAAATGCACTGAACTATCCAACTCTAGCTCTTCCCAAGCTTTCTGGCATCTAGCCAAAAACCTCTCCAACAATTTCTCTTCCTCGTCTTTCCCTCCCCTTTCCCATTCTGATGGCACAACCATCACTTCTTCCTCTGACAAAGCTAAACTCTTCGCTCAAACATTTGCTAGAAACTCCACCTTGGATGATTCCGGTGCTATTCCTCCCTCTCCACCCTCCTCTCTCTTACTTATGCCTAATATCCTAATCTCTTCTAAAGATGTACTTTCTACCCTCTCTGGGCTTAATACTAATAAGGCGTACGTTCCGGACGGTGTTCCTCCTGTTGTTCTCAAAAACTGTATTTACCTAATTGTATTTACCTAATTGTAGTTTACAGGAGTTGAGCTAAGCTCGTGTTGTCCCGTCTCTCAGTCTACTTTTTATCCAATTTTTTCTTGAAAATATGGATGTTCCTTGCCCCTACCACCTCCTCCTCCAGCCCATTCCATTTGTCAATACATCTATAGGGGAAGCTAAACTTCCTGATATCATTCTTGCAGGTAGGTCTTTTTACTTTGTAGCTGTGGCCTCTAGTTATTCCTGTATCCATAATTAACATATCCTCCCTATCCAGCCTCTCCAGCCCCCGGGTGCATTTGTACATCATTATCATGTCTCCCCTCTCTCTCCTCCCTTTTAAACTTGGTAGATTTAATTTGTCTAGCCTCCCTTCATATGGCAGTTCTCTGAGACTTGGAACCAATCTAGTAACTGCTCTCTGGATTCTTTCTAACTTGTGAATATGCTTCTTTAGATGCGGGGACCACACTACTGCTGCATACTCCAATCTTGGTCTAATCATACTCTTCATAATTTTCGCTACCATGGTCTCATCCAAGTAGTTCAGAGCAACTTTCGTATTCCCGGCCATTGCATACATTCCGCTAAAGAGCTTGTTAATATGTTTCTCTGGCGACAAATTATCTTGTATAATCAACCCTAAATCCTTTTCTTTTTCGGCCTTGCTAATTATATATTATCTCCCATCCTGTACTCCCAATTTGGTCTATTCACACTTCTTCCCATATTTAACACATGGCATTTACTTATATTAAATTTCATTTTCCACTTGGTGCTCCATTCATATATTTTATCTAAATCCCCTTGCAGCTCCTCACAACTACTTTTATTTGTTATTTGTCTCATAATTTTTACGTCATCTGCAAACATTGACATGTAGGAATTTATGCCTATCGGCAGGTCATTCACGTACATAAGGAACATGAGAGGTGCCAACACAGATCCCTGCGGCACACCACTCTCAACTTTCCGCCACGATGAGTAAGTTCCTCTAATGTTGGTCCTCATTTCCCTATCTGTTAGATAGCTCTCCATCCATTTCAGCAAACTCCCCCTGACACATCCTAGCATCTCAAGCTTAGATAACAATCTCTTATGTGGTACCTTATCGAATGCTTTGGAAAGGTCTAAGTAGACGCAGTCCATCCATCCGCCTCTTTCTTGGAGTACATCTATCACCCTACTGTAATAACATAGCAAACTGGTAACACAAGATGTCCCTTCTCTTAATCCAAATTGCTTTGGGGTTATTATCTTCTTTCTCTCCAACATTTTCATCCATCTCTTCCTAATTAGCTTTTCACAAATCTTGCATACAATACTAGTAAGTGAAACTGGTCTATAGTTTAGAGGGTCCTTAGGGTTTCCATTCTTGTATATCGGGATGATATTAGCTCTTTTCCATTCAACAGGAACCTGTCCTTTATCTAAGGAAGCTTGAATTATGTGCTTCCGTGCTGACTCCCTGCCTAGGCAAACTCTTTCGTCTCTGTCTATCCTCTAACGTCTTCCCTTCATGCTGGAAGTTTGCTCACATTCAACCTGTCCCAAAGAAGGGTAACCGCGCTCAACCCTCCAACTATCGTCCAATTGCTCTCATCTCATGTTTTTCTAAAGTTTTTGAAACTATTCTTGCTTCCAAATTTCTTAAGCATTTCTCTTCTCATAATCTGCTCTCAGATCGCCAGTATGGCTTCCTTAATTAACCTAAGAAGTGCGCATGGGGGGTATGAGACACCACACTCCTGTGCTGACGTATTTGAGCTGTTCCCATCACTAACATCGTTATTTTACCATAAATAGCATTAATACTTATCCATATGCGCCTATTATAGGTTGATTATAAAGGTATTAACCTGTTACATCAATAAAACAAGTGGAAACAGCGTTTGGATGGTCAAAATCGGCGATACAGGCCGGGAGTTACATAATGTATGGCTGAGGCAACCCCCCTCCCCTCCTCTCCTCCCCTTGTCTGGAGAGACACTGTTACGCAATAGTCTCTCTCTCGCTCTTTAACACGCTTGGTAACAGTGATGACAACGCCCTGCTACCAACTCGCTATAATGTTAGCACGAAAATAGACCACAAAATAAGGGAATGACAGGGAAAATAGGTGATAACTGAAGGAGGTGAGGAAAGTGGGGAAGGAGTGGAGGTGGAGGAGTGATATTTGGCATGGCCCAGGGGCCAAAAAAAAAAAAAAAAAAAAAAAAAATGGGGAGTATTTTAAATGGATTTTTTTTTTCCCCAGACTGTTAAGAGTCTTCCCGCAGTCGCCCGGGGAAACTCTTAAGAGTCTTCCAGCAGTTGCCGGGTTAAGGGTCGCTCTACTGGTGATCTTCTTTCATATCTTACTAACTCTTGGACATCCTCCTTTCGGGACTTCGGTGAGACTTTTTCTATTGCACTAGACATATCGAAAGCCTTTGATAGAGTCTGGCACAAATCTTTAATTTCTAAACTACCCTCCTACAGTTTCTATCCCTCCATCTGTGCCTTTGTCTCTAATTTCCTTTCCGGCCGTTCCATAGCCGCGGTTGTGGACGGCCATTGTTCACTTCCTCACCCTATAAACTCCGGTGTTCCTCAGGGCTCTGTCCTATCTCCTATTCTCTTTCTAATTTTTATAAATTATCTCCTCAACTGTACCTCAATTCCCATCCATTCATACGCAGACATCTCGACCTTACACTACTCCATTAGTTTTTCAGAACGCCCCAGCCAGCAATCCCTCAACGACAAATGTAATGAAGCCATAGAACTTTTAAATTCTATCTAGGACTATCCCTTATTCTTCAACAATACAAAAATCAATCCTTCATCTTCTCTCAATATTCTTGGTTTCTCTTTTTCTTCTGCTCTCAGTTGGAAGGACCATATTATAGGTTTGACTCCTGCAAGGAGATAAAGAAAACATAATATTTAGTAGTTGCCCCGTAATCCATTAGTTTTTCAGAACGCCCCAGCCAGCAGTCCCTCAACGACAAACGTAATGAAGCCATAGAACTCTTAAATTCTGATCTAAATACTATTTCCAATTGGGGCAGAGAAAACCTTGTTAACTTTAATGCTTCCAAAACCCAATTTCTCCATCTATCTACCCGTCAGGATCTCCCAGCGGACTATCCCTTATTCTTCAACAATACAAAAATCAACCCTTCATCTTCTCTCAATATTCTTGGTGTCTCTTTTTCTTCTGCTCTCATTTGGAAGGACCATATTACCAGTCTTGCTAAGGCAGCCTCCCAGAAGCTGGGTGTGCTCAACCGCCTTAGGGGGTTCTTTTCCCCTGCACAGCTTCTTGCTCTGTACAGGGGCATAGTGCGCCCTTGTATTGAGTATTGTTCACATGTGTGGGGAGGTTCCTCTCACACCGCTCTCCTAGACAAAGTTGAAAGGAAGGCCTTTCGTATCATTAACTCCCATCCACTCACCAACTCTCTGCAATCTCTCTCTCTCCGCCGCAATGTTGCATCTCTCTCGCTATTCTATCGCTACTATAATAATCAGTGTTCCTCAGAGCTATCCCAGTGCATACCACCTCCTTTACGTAGGGCACGTGGTACCCGTCTTGCAACTCAATCCCACCCCTACTCTGTGCAACTCTCCAACCCAAGAGTGAAACGTTACTCTCAAACTTTCTTCTACTCAACATCTGAGCTCTGGAACTCTCTCCCAGAATCAGTCTTTCCCTCTTCCTATGACTTAAATTGCTTCAAGCTCCGTGTGTCCAGGCATTTTGGCTCGAACGTCCCTTGATTTTGGCCCTGTCACTCTTTCAACTATGGGGGAGGCACTCGCTATAGGCAGTTATGCCTTTTGCCTCCCTCAATCACATAGAAAAAAAAAAAAAAAAAAAAAAAAAAATCATTGACGATTATCCCTATTACATAAGGCATCCTCTTCAAACACTCATTTACCGTAGTTTGAATCTACCGCGCAGAGCATAACAAATTGAGGAGCCTTCATCATGAGCGCACGCAACCTCACTCATGGTTCGTCATTATGAAATTGGGTACTCACTACGAAAAAACTTCATAAAAAATAACAAATAAAAAGAAAATAAGAATAACTAATCATAAGCTTTCCATAACTTCGTGGATGTACTTGTGTGGATCTTTGACCAGACGCTGACTTCAGGCGTCATTCTTCCTTCACTGACATATCAAGTAAACCAAAATCCTTAATACATCAACGAATGGGAAGGGGATGGTCGGGAGGGCCCCAGTCGTCAATGATTACGGGGCCACTACTAAATATTAGGTTTTCTTTATCTCCTTGCAGGAGTCAAACCTATAATTTATTAGTGGCCCCTCCATCATTGACGATTATGCCTGATATCTAAGACTGGAGGGGGACATTCGTAATCATATCATAACTCTAGCAAAAGCAGATAATCAAGCAACCACATTGTATTCTTACTTTGTAAAAAAGATATATTTGTGTGCATAAACTTTATACAGCATATAAATATACAAAAAAGGTGACAAGCAGGAGCGTGCTTCGAAGAAGCCTGCTTGGACAAAAAAGGGGTTAACTCCGAGACTCTGTACACAGAGCTGGTAGTTAAGAAGGCACCCCACTTAACCCGTGGAGCCCCGGCTAGTTTTGTAATGTTTGTTCACCAGAACCCGGCCGGTTTTCAAAAAATTGTTTTATTCCAGAAACAATAGCGAATGGGTTAGGAATGAAGGAAAAACCACGAAAAAACGCTCAAAAAGCTTAAAGAATGGTGCTACAGAGCGCCCGAAAACGTATTTTACAAGAGTAAAAAATTGAAGGCAATTACCCCCAAAAACCAGGTTATTGCGCGCTGACGCGCACGCACGTGGACTTTGAGAGTTTTCAACCATCGGCACGGTTGCGTGGGATACGTACACAGTTCCCATACAAATCTGAGCCCTCTTGAGTGGCTACACCTGAGGTTACGGTCGGCGCAATTAGGGTGACGCGTCAGACGCGTCTCTGGGGCTGTGCGTTACATACATCGCCGACGCGTCAGACGCGTCGCTGGGGCTGTACGGGTTAAAGAAAGTGGTGAAAAATAAAAACATCAAAGTTTACATGTGCACATATAAACCCCATTAACTCGTGGATATATATCTAAAATTATACCCTAAAAATAAAAGGAACTCGTGTACTGTCGCAGAAGTACTGAATTCTTGTACTTCTGCAGAGGTACTTACATAACAAATACAAGTTGCGGCCGCAACTACTAAGATTACTTACATTTATATTGCTTCACAGCCAAAACTATTTACAACAAGCATTGTCGTTCTACTATGATTGTACGTTAGCACAATTTCCTGTAATGAATACTACAGAGAAATTTTATATCACAGCACCTACACCCTGTATCACAGCTCGTAAGCTCCGCACACGTACTCCGGCGGGGTCTAGGGTGTCCTATGTTACACTGACTGCACCCCCCCCCCCCCCCCTCTCTTTTCTTCATCTAAACACTAAGTGACCCAGAGGCCACCTAGACCCTCTGCCGTAAAGCTATACATGGCATGGAAGGCCTGTCTAAAGCTACTGAAAGGTATCGAGTCAAAAAAGTATGATTAGAGGACCAGAGGTGCGTGGCTGCTATGTCCTCAACAGAAAAATTCTTAAGGAAACGTAAAGAGGTCGCCCATTTGCGTAAATCGTGAGCTCTACCCACAACGCCGGGATTACTTTCCGGAATGACGTTAACTAAGAGAGAAGCCAGTTTACGTTTCATTACGCGTTTACCCGTACTTGATACCCATAAAGCACCTTGTTGATTCCTAGGTGCGACCTTCAAATATTTGGTTAGCGCTTGCACTGGACATAAATTATGGTGCACCTTTCCCCTTTTCAACGCCGGCACCGTGAACTCTGAAAACACGTGATCACTGTGTTCATTCTTGGCGATGAACCCCGGGGAAGGTGCAATATGAATACAATCATTGAGCCTACCAAACCTGATGCAATTAGGTGTGTTGCTCATCGCCGCCAGCTCAGACACCCTGTTCCCGGTAGCCAAAGCCATAAGGAATACTGCCCTTTTTAAAAGTAAGTCAAAATCTGCAGTATTTTGGTACCGCCGGGAATGAAGTAATGACAACGGTTTGTCCAGAGACCAGGTAGGCATGAGCTGACGGGGAGGTAGGCGGAGTTTAAAACATGCCCTCATGAAACCTGTCTCCTCCGCTAATGGTATAGTTAGACCTGTAAGGTCAAAGAATGGCATCCTAATTGCTGTTAAGTGATTTTTTAACGTTACTACAGATAGACGTTTCTGCTCAAACAGATAGTTTAAATAATTAAAAACCAAAGCCACCGAAGGCACGGATTGTTCTGTTCTGAGTATCCAAGAAGTGAAAGACTGCCAATGTGAATGATACTGTATTTTAGTAGATTGTGTGTATTGATTCATGAATTTATCGGTCACGTTTCTACCATACGGAGCTAGCCATTTGGCCTCCTGAATGTCCATAATGCAAAAGTCAGCGAGGTCTCTAGGTTGCCAATCGTGTCTAAGTGGAAATACCCGACCGGGAGCGACACCGGGTTCGGGCACCACGTTTTTAATTGCTGGTACCACGCCTGCGCCGGCCACAGGGGCGCAATTAACGAGACTACGCCCCGATAATCCTGTAGTTTGTTTACTACTTGGCACATCAGAGAAGCGTCTGGCGGCGGAAACAGATAAATGGAACTCCACATGTTCCAGTCCGTCACCAGTGCGTCGGGTCCTCCCGCCGGCGTGGTTGTCCGGCGGGTTAGGTACAGCGGGAGTTTGTGAGTCTCCTCGGATGCAAAATAGATCCACTTGTGGATGGTAAGGCTTCGCAATCATTAGGTCGAAAATGTTTAGCTTGATTGCCCATTCTACTGTTGTGCTCTGTCTCCGAGATAGAGCGTCTGCCCAAACGTTCGCTACGCTGGGGAGATAAGAAGCGTGAAGCTGAATGTCCAGCTTGTCGGCTAGTACAAAAATCTTTTCTGACACATTTAGCACCCTCCGAGATCGCGTTGACCCCTGTTTCTGAACGCAGTGAATCGCATTTAGATTGTCCATCCTGAAGGCCACTAATTTGCCCCGCAAAGAAAAGCCGTGAGCCTGAAGGAAATACAAGGGGACTAGTAACTCTTTGACATTTATATGGGAGGATTCTGAATGGGACCAAAGCCCTTGACCCTGATGCCCTTGGTTTGACTGAAAGCCCCAACCTATCGTGCCTGACGCATCCGTGTCCACCCATACCGTCGGCGGAGAAGAGGTCCATGACATGACTGAGTGCAATGTTTCCCTCTTCGCCCAGACCGCTAGTAAGGTGTGTATTAATTTTGGGGATGGGCCATAATGTTTCCGCCGGCAATAGCGGAAAAAATGTGTTGCCCTCCAAAATTAAACGTTTGACTTTCAACCGGCCCAATTTTACAGTTAGTTGAATCCAGTTGAGAGAGCCGACCAGAGATTCCCAGACTCTCCGTGTCGTAGTCAGACTGTGAAGAAACAGAAACAGTTTCGATTGTCCACACTCTGACTCGAAGTGAGAGCAGCTGTGTCCCCCCAGCCACTGGACACACGTGAGGGCAGATACCAGGTTTACCTTGAATCCTAGACAATGACGGAGGGAAGGAAAAACACAGATAAAACAAAAAGGTCCATGTGCCTAAAGGCATCCTCCATTCATAAAATGTTTGTAACAACTGGATTTAAACATTTGTAGATTGTAAGTGAAAGCATTCGAGGGATTCCCAGAATTGTAGTATGAGTAGCTCTGGGGATAAATGAATCTCTGATAAGCAGAAGTTCTGCATTGTGGAGGAGAAAGTGTAAATTCATGGGCGCTCTCAGCTGCCCTAGTTCTACGGGGAAAGATGTGGAGAGGCGGCACAATTGAAGCAAGTTCCTCGGAACAATTGCTGTGAAAATATCTGTAGAATAATGCAAGGGATGCAACGTTTCTTCGTATGGCTAATGTAGGAAGGTCCTGTGTGATTGCAGGGTTATTGATTAATCTAATAGCTTTATTTTGAATTTTGTCCAACTGCCTCAATGCAACCACTCCACTTCCACCCCACAGAGGTGAACAGTAATCCATCTGAGAGCGCACATGACTTTTATATATTACGGCCAACTGCTCGTCAGTGAAGAATTCTCGAACTCTATACAGGAGTCCCAGTTTTTTAGAGGCATTCTTAGCAATGCTTCTAACATAATGTGTCCAGCTCAAGTTAGTAGTTAATGTTACACCGAGAATGTCATGTTGACATGATTGATGCATAACTGTTCCGTCTCCGCCACCACCAGCCAGTCGTCTAGATACCACAAAATCCTGATGCCCTTGTTGCAACAAGGGCATCAGGGCTTGCCGGACTAATTTTGTGAATATGCGAGGTGCTAGGTTTAAACCGAACGGCATCCTCTGAAAGACAAAAGTCTGATGCATGATTCTTAACCCTTCCTACCCGGGCAGTCTTAGCTAAGGACGGTCGCCCGTACCCGGGCGAAATGGCTGAAAAACGTCTAGGCCTAGGCTACCGTATTTATGTTTATTTTCACTGCTAGAACTTTCCCACTCATCTATAATCGTAGTGCGGTTTTCAATCTGTATTTTGGCGTTGAGTAGAGCTCTGTAAGTCAACTGGTTCAGTTGTGATGACGATTTCAGTGGAGCAAATATTGCAGAGATGTTGCCAATATGGGGGCTTTTCAGACACTAATTTCGTCTTACGTCAGAACAATAACATTGAAGAGTCTTCTCCTTCTTGTTTTCGGAGGTGCGGTGACGCAACGCTTGGGTTTGTTGACATACGTCGTATGCACGGCATTCAGACCAAGCTTAATTAGGCTATTAAGCTGCCGCCTTAGGTAAGGCAGACCGGGTAGCGGCCCTTATTCCGAGCTGTCCTTACCTAAGGCAGCCCGGGTAGGAAGGGTTAAGACCAGAAAACGTTGAAACCGTTTGTTTACCGGGACGTGCCAATACGCGTCCGTCAGGTCTAAAGAAGACATCCACCCTTCCGGCGGAAGTGTTAGCCTGATTTGATTCACTGTCAGCATCCGGAAGGACACGTTGTGAATGTGGAGCTTCAGATAAGACAGGTCTACGACCGGCCTCATCTGAACACTGTCCCTTTTGGGTACCAGAAAAAGTTTGGATGTAAAAACTGGGTAATTTTGAGGAACCGGGATGATAACATTCTTGGCCACCATCTCTTGGATCAGTGACTCCACCTCTAATGAAACAAA
Source organism: Paralithodes platypus (assembly GCA_032716605.1). NCBI lineage: Eukaryota > Metazoa > Arthropoda > Malacostraca > Decapoda > Lithodidae > Paralithodes > Paralithodes platypus. The sequence continues at coordinate 3,544,257 of CM064533.1, read as the reverse complement.
ATTTGCCTTTGTCGGCTGACGTAAGCGAGGTCGCCGGAGCCACTCCCAGGTGATGCCTTTGCGTGCCACCATCCTCGCCCATGTGTTTAAAGGCCATGCGCGATGATTCGCCTGGAACGACCCAGTTAGCAGACAAGGGTTCGCCGGCTGGACTACCCTCTGATCCACCCGCCGGAAGATTGGCCCTGGGAGTGAGGGAGACCCTAGTTTTTTGGTGGTGGTGGTGGTATAAGTTTAGACGACTGGCCGGGTTTGGCTGGAGACGGGCCCTGGCCCGGCCTTTGATACCTCTGTCCTTTATGATTACCTGAAGACTTTCCTTGCTTGTATCTGTACTGACCTTGGGTGGAAGAGGATTTAGGCAAATGAAAGGATTTTGCCCCACTATACTGAGCTTTAGCGACTGGTTTGGGCTTGGTAAAAGTGAAAGCAGGTTTCTTAGACGGGGCGGGACTGTGCTTCAAGGCCTGAGCCATTTTAAACACCGTCCTCCACACCTCCGGGGACATTAAAGAGGCAGTCAGAACTGGGGACATTATTACTTGATTTGCAATCCTATCCGGGAGCTTTCGGACTAGAGACATCCTTAGATCTTGTCTTGCCCGCACCGTCTCTAACAAGGCCGTGCGTATATCTCCCAGTGACTGTATAGAAGTCTGGAGAAGCAAGCGTCTAGACAGTTCGATCGCCTTTCGGACTTCTGTGTCCGCGATAGCCTGAGCAGATCTTAGCATTGACTTTGCTACCTGTTGCATAACTATATACTGAGAAAATAGTCTATACGCCTTTCCCCGTAGCCTAAACTCCCGGTCTAGGTGAGCAGTGGAAGGTGTAGAAAAGGGATCTTTAAGCTCGCATAGATTAATTTTAGGGGCAGCTAAAAAAGCAAATAGAGCAGAGGGAACTCCGCCGGCAGAGTGTACCGGGAGAGAGAACCAAGAATGGCTTTCTTGTGGAATTTGGTGTGAAGCTTTAGAAGTGAATGTAGTTGCAAAGTTTTGCGCCTCGACTTCCCAGTCCACCCAAGGTCCCGGACCCAACTGCTCCACCGTCAAAACTGGATTCGCGGCTGAGTCTGTGAATGTCTTTAAACCTAACTCAGGTGTTAGAGCCGACAGCGCTTTGATATCATTGAACCTGTCATGTTTTGTCCAGCCCGAAAATAGTTTTGAAGCCGACGCAGGGGGTAGGGCAGGTGTAGAAGAATATACAAAATAATCATGATGATAATAGTTGGGGATGGCCTTAATACTAACATCAAGTACATGGGGGCGGTTCGTTCGTGGCCACCCCTTCGGGGATCACGGCGTCAGGCAATAGATAGATAGATAGAAGTACATTTCCCAGCATATCTAGAGCCCTTAACTTCCTAGATTTATTCCCTTGGATTACCCACTCTCGTGGTACCGGAAGCTCCCCTGACATAGTGGACTGTGCTACCTCTGGCTTTGTTGGTACCAATGATACCCAAGAATCGTCTGGCCCATATAAGAGAGGCATAGCCCCTTTTCTGATCGGGGCTTTGTCTAACGGGGGAGGATTTACGTCTGCTACTACTCGCACATTGGAAGTAGTTAGTGCCGCCGAAGTTGGCCTAGTAACAATAGTAGGTGATACAAGGGGAGTGAGCGGAATTTGTGTCAAAGCAATGGAAGTAGCCAGAGTCGGACAGTCGATGTTGGCGTGGAAGCTCCCAGACCAACTATAGGAGGCTCCGGTTGCTGGCCAAAAAACTTAGTTAAAGCACTCGCTAGTAACCCATTAATCTCATCCGCCGTGACAAATTGAGCAGAGGAAGAACTATTAGGTGAAGCATCCTTATTCTGAGAGTTATCTACGACTGAACTAGACTCGTGAATTCCCACCTCAGAAATAATAGAACCCTCCTCCCCTGCCTCCTGTCCCTCCTAAGAGGATTCCGCCGAGGCTGGGACCCCTTCATGTTGCCATGTTAAGTCAGGGATGGAAGACGGGGTCTCCGCGTCCCGGTGGACGTCAGCCACTACCTGTGTTGCCTGAGACGGAAGTGAGCTGTCCTTCCATGGCTGGGAGTATCTCCAAACTCCCCGGTCTTGGCCGGAACTCACTTGTGAGCCAGGCCCCACCCCAATGACTGAGCCCTCACTCGAGCCCTCTAGCGGGTTATCACTGCCGGGAGAACCCTCTAAATCTAAAGTGAGAATATTGGAACTGGGAATAATATTTGGGGACAACTTGTCCGCCGGTATATCCCCCACCACAGTCTCTGACTCCACTTCCGACCTGTCAGATTGAACATGAGACATGTCGGGAGTAGAGGCAGAAAGCGAGGTTCGAGGCTCCGGCGAATGCCGGGAGGACTTTCGTGCATGAGACTCTTTCCTAGAAGACTTGTGACTCCGCCTCGACTTCGATGTATCACTAGAACTGTCCTTGGTCTTGTCTGTCTTACTCTTCTTCCGCGAAGGTGAAGTCGAGTGACTATGTGTCTGCTTTCTGAGAGGAGACCGTGACCTGGACCTAGATCTTGACTCCGAAGCTGTCGCCGGGGGAGACTGCTCTCGCGGTCTCTTAGATGTGCCGGGGGAGGGAAGAAGCCCTTTACCCAGCCCAGTCTCTGCCGACTTATTGACTTTACTACGGGAAGGAGGACGTTTAATTGGGGGGTGCTGAATCAACAAACGGTCCCATAGAATTACGTTATCACACTGCAGTGCTTTATGAGCCACTGCAGTAGCATAATTAGTAAGAAGTTGTCTGACCTCGCGTAATGCAACCCCCGCGGCCAGATTGTCGTGCTGTAATACTTTAATACTGAGCTGACTACAAAAGGTACAATTCTTCGTTAGCCACAAACCCCTTGATCGGTCCAAGCATTTGACACAACGAATGCACAGAGTATGTGCAAAAATAGGGATCCCGGAACATGAGGGCGTTGAGCAAAGAGCAAAAACAGGGGCTAGAGCAGCCATGGCAGAGACTGGGTATAAGCTAACTCCCCCCGGGCCTCACTTGGTCCTCTGTGGACCTGCCGGAACTCCGCCCTGGAAAAAAGAAAATTTCCAGGAATTAGTGCTCATAAGGTTACCCCAAAATGTTCTAACACAGGTGTTAATGAACCGCCGGGCAACGAGACGTAATACACCACTATTACCTCTCGTTACCCTGTAGGTTCATATGTAAAGATTGTTTGAATATCTTTACGTGTCCAAAAGATTTAAGAATATCCTCTTAACATGCTATAAAGACGAGCAGTTCTTTATTAATGACGCAGTCTTCCCTGTGATAAAAAGTTCACCGGGAACCCATAATAAGACGCCGGCCTCCTTATTATAACGCAGTTAACCAGGTTAAGCCCATCTTAATCATTAGGTCTGACTCCTGTCGAAGCCTTCAAAGATTGCCGTAAGTTGAATGTCTCGATACCCAATTGTATCCCTCAATTGTTTGGCTAATCCTACCGAATTGCAAATCCGTGATTCCCACCCTCCCGAGGTTCAACCGCCGGGTGAAAATTAATAGAAAAGTTAACCCCAATTGTTCCTATCCCCACTTCTTTGCAAAAGATCGCCGGGGTGGAAAGACTAATCAAACAAAACAGCCCAGTTTTTTAACGGCTTTGCAAAACCGGGAAAAACTATAGTCAACAGGTGTCCGCATGAACCCCTTCTAACCTAGCTGAAACACATCATAAGACCTTACAGACTATTCAAAACAAAGCCCTGAAGATCATTACAGGCTGCACAGCTACTTCACCCACAGATCACCTACATCAAGAAACCAAAATTCTCAAAGTCAAAGACCATCTGGACATGAGAGGCACTCAATTCCTGGCAGCAGCCTCCACGAACCAAGACCACCCACTAAACTACATGGCAACACACCCACAGACACCAAGAAATATCAAAACAACACCCCCCACACGGGATCACAAACAAATTGTGTCCTCTCTCCCTCCCTGCCCACCCCGAACCAACTTCCAGAAGCACATCCATACTCATATCTCTCACCGATCCATCCACTCACTCACAGACAACACGCAGCTGCATGCACGACCTCCCGAAATCCATCCTTCCGAATCCTGCCTTCCTCGCGAGGACAGAGTCCACCTGGCCAGGCTGAGATGCGGACACCATCCAGCTCTCCTGAGCTATCAGAAGAGACTGGATGACTCCGTTGTCGACGCCTGCCCGGGATGTAACACAGCACCCCATACCATTAAACACATCATAGAAGACTGCATTTCACACAACCACTTATGCCAACAACACAATCTACACTCAATGAGAGCTCTGTGGGAAAGCCCGATCGTGGCCATGGCCTTTCTCAGGGACTCGGGGCTGTTCGGCCAGGCAGCTTAGGGAACAACAACAACAACAACAACCCCTAGTTGAATCGGGTAAAGCCATTCCGCCGGGAAACACACAGTGAGCCTGAACACAGGCCCCACTACAGAGACGCAGTTCTGGAGAGCCCTCAAGCCACCACTCGCCGGGGGAAACAAGCCTATTTTAACCACGCGTGATTAAAACTCGGCAACCAGCCGGATTTTCTCGGTGCAATCGAGAAAACCCGCCGGAAAAGGCAACCCACACCCGCCAGACGCAATCTGAGAACCAGCCGGATTTTCACGGAGCAATCGAGAAAACCCGCCGGAAACGGTAACCCACACCAACCAGATGCCATCGGAGGTACACAAATAGTGCCTGGAATAAGCCAATACACAACTTATCCAGAACACACATGACACAGTAGTACATATTTATACAATAAATCAATAACACTTGCACATGTAAAAAAGCTACGAGAGGCTGGCAAGGCCTAAGCAGACGGAGTATCGCTTAACCCTCCAGCCCCGGCTATGTATTATATATATATTCCTCGAAACCCGGGTGTTTTGGCCGAAAAACGTCTAGGCTAGGCTACCGTATATTCGTTAATCAGACTGCTTCCCGCATTCCCGCGCATCCCCAAGCGTAGCTGTGTTATTTACCTGTAGAATGGCATTAAGTAGAGCTCTCTAAGTCAACTGGTTGAGCTGTGATGATGATTTCATTGGAGATAACTTTATGGCCAAAACAGCCACTTTACACCACTTTTCGATACTTAACAACAACATACAGGCACACACGAACAAGCGACGCTCTTCTTCTTGTGGTCGGAGATGCGGGGCGTCGGCCCAGCCGGCTGTTGTTTACATGCGTCGGACTGACGCCTCGCACACGAAGCTCACAGGCTTTCAACCACTGGGCATTCAAGAGGCCTTCCGGGTACCTGTTATATGCTTTTTTATGGGCGTTCAAGAGCCCTTCCGTGGTGAGAGGGTTAAACATGTCGTAATAAAATTAAAAGCACTGAATTATATCACAACAGGAACAGCCGCCAACACACCTCGAAGAAATAAACCCGGGAGAGGGAAGCACTGACACGGGACCTAGAAAAAACTTCACTAAGTGAAGAAAAATACGCTAGGAACGTCAGAAAACAAACAAATAAGGCAACTTCATCAGAAAGATAAAAAGAAGCCTAATAACGCATAGTTAAAGCCAACTAAATAACTAGGCTAGCTAGCCGCGAAAACGTTTCACGCATCCACCACGGGACCACGAGGGTACGCCCGAAATAGGCGTCCCAAACACACGACCCAAATACACTGAACCCGCCCATGACACTCCTGCTACGCATATCCTAACCTTACTCGATACATCCCAGAGTAAACAAATGAGAAAAAACTCACTAGGGACGCAGCAAATGCGGAACGAGCGGAGCGTGGGGAGACACGTCAGGGCAGGTTGAGCGCAGAGCAGAGAAGGAAGAATGACGCCTGAAGTCAGCGTCTGGTCAAAGATCCACACAAGTACATCCACGAAGTTATGGAAAGCTTATGATTAGTTATTCTTATTTTCTTTTTATTTGTTATTTTTTACGAAGTTTTTTCGTAGTGAGTACCCAATTTCATAATGACGAACCATGAGTGAGGTTGCGTGCGCTCATGATGAAGGCTCCTCAATTTTTTATGCTCTGCGCGGTAGATTCAAACTACGGTAAATGAGTGTTTGAAGAGGATGCCTTATGTAATAGGCATAATCGTCAATGATGGAGGGGCCACTAATAAATTACCAGTCTTGCTAAGGCAGCCTTCCAGAAGCTGGGTGTGCTCAACCGCCTTAGGGGGTTCTTTTCCCCTGCACAGCTTCTTGCTCTGTACAGGGGCATAGTGCGTCCTTGTATTGAGTATTGTTCACAAGTGTGGGGAGGTTCCTCTCACACCACTCTCTTAGACAAAGTTGAAAGGAAGGCCTTTCGTATCATTAACTCCCGTCCACTCACCAACTCTCTACAATCTCTCTCTCTCCGCCGCAATGTTGCATCTCTCTCGCTATTCTGTCGCTACTATAATAATCAGTGTTCCTCAGAGCTTTCCCAATGTATACCACCTCCTTTACGTAGGGCACGTGGTACCCGTCTTGCAACTCAATCCCACCCCTACTCTGTGCAACTCTCCAACCCGAGAGTGAAACATTACTCTCTGTCTTTCTTCTACTCAACAGCTGAGCTCTGGAACTCTCCCAGAATCAGTCTTTCCCTCTTCCTATGACTTAAATTGCTTCAAGCTCCGTGTGTCCAGGCATTTTGGCTCGAACGTCCCTTGATTTTGACCCTGTCACTCTTTCAACTATGGGGGAGGCACTCGCTATAGGCAGTTCTGCCTTTTGCCTCACTCAATCACATAGGAAAAAAAAAAAAAAAGAGGCAGCTTCACTCATTTTCCTCCCTTATCAGCGATACACCAACATCCACTGGTCTTCCTAGTATTTCTGTCATGACTCCATCCATATATACAGTAAACAACCACAGGGACATCACACACCCCTGTTTCAACCCAACATTCTCCACACGTACTGTCGCCTTTGCACCCTCATACATGCTCTTCACTGCTTTCAGCAACTTGCCATCTACTCCGTATATTCTAAGTACTTTCCACATACCTTCTCTATCCACTCTGTCATAGGCCTTCTCCAAGTCCATAAAGGCAACATACACCTTTTGTTGCTTCTCCAGATATTTCTCCACAACACAATTCAGGGTAAAGATCTGATCTACACATCCTTTTCCCTTCCTAAAACCTCCCTGCTCATCGCCTATCCATTTCTCCGTCCTCACTCTCACTCTCTCAATCACTACCCTACTGTACACCTTCGCTACTACGCTTGGAAGACATACTCCTCGGTGGTTACCACACTCTCCTCTTTCCCCTTTGCCCTTATATAGGGGGACTATTATGCCAGTCTTCCAGTCATCGGGTGCACTCCCCTTCTCCCATGCTAGTTTGCACATTTTCCATACCCATTCAATCACTATCTCACCACCTCAACATTTCCCCACACACTCCATCTGTTCCTGGTGCTTTCCCCAACTTCACTCTTTTCATGGCTTCCCACATAGTGAATAGTGATAGTGAATATATACAAAGGAAAAGGGGATGCGCTAGATAGAGGTAATTATAGGGGCCTGAAAATGCTTGACCAAGTCATGAAGGTCTGTGAGAGAGTCCTTGAGGGTTTGATCAGGCAAAGCATCTCTATTGATGATATGCAGTTTGGTTTTATGCCAGGACGGGGTACAACCGATGCTGTCTTCATAGTCAGGCAGATACAGGAAAGATACTTACTAAAAGGCAAGGATCTTTACTTTGTGTTTGTAGACCTGGAGAAGGCCTTTGATAGCGTGCCTAGAGATGTTGTGCAGTGGGCTATGAGGAAACTTGGTGTGGAAGAGTGGCTGGTGCGTGTGATAATGAAGATGTATGAGGATTCGCGAAGTGCGGTGAGGGTGAAGGGTGTACTGAGTGATGAGTTCGCAGTCCGTGTTGGAGTCCATCAGGGTTCAGTGTTAAGCCCCCTCCTCTTTATTATGGTCTTGGAGGCACTATCTAGAGTTTTTAGAGGCGGACTCCCGTTGGAACTGTTTTATGCAGACGATTTAGTCCTAATAGCTGACTGTGTGCAAGATGCTGAGGCCAAATTCAGAGAGTGAAGAGAGGGCATGGCGAGCAAGGGTTTAAGAGTCAATATTAACAAAACCAAGGTTATGCATTGTAGATTGAGACGAGGCAATGTGGAAAAGAGCGGTGTATACCCATGTGCAGTGTGTGGAAAGGGAGTGGGCGCTAACTCAATTCAATGTAGCATCTGTCGATGTTGGGTACACCATGGGAGTAAGAACTGTAGTAGAATAAAGGGACCCCTGCCGAAGGATAAGTCAGAAATAGAGAAATTTGAGTGCTTAGTGTGCAAAGGCGAGCTTGTGTTAGGTGATGATCCTGTGGCTGTGAATTTTGGAAATGAGTCTTTGGAGCTGGTGAACAAATTTTGTTACCTAGGAGATACCATCTCTGCCGGTGGTGGGGCCGAGGCTGCCACTGTTGCTAGAATTAGGTGTGGCTGGGGGAAGTTCAGAGAACTGCTGCCAATCCTGACCATGAAAAGAATGCCTCTTCCCCTGAAGGGAAAGGTGTATGCCTCATGTGTTAGAAGTGCAATGACGTATGCCTCAGAAACATGGGCTGTTAAAGTAGAGGATGTCAACAGAATGGAGCGTAATGAGATGAGAATGGTGAGATGGATGTGTGGGGCCAGGCTACAGGATAGAATAACAAATGTTGAGCTGAGGAGACGTTTAGGTATAAAGAGTATTAGCGAGGTGATGCGTACAAGTAGACTGGGATGGTATGGACATGTGGAGAGAATGGATGAACAAAATTGGATGAAAAATGCTGCAGGTCAGTGATTTTGGAGGGAGCTGCACCAAGGGGTGGACCGAGGAAGACCTGGGATCGGACTATACGTGCCGATCTCAAATCCAAGAACTTGACAAGTGAAGCAGCCCTTAACAGGGTTGCCTGGAACGCCGCCATTAGGACAAGAGACTGAATCTGCACTTACTGTATGTGTGGAACACTCGGTCTTAAAATTTTATGTATGTATGTACTTCTGACCTCCTGATCCCCACCTCCTCCTCCACTACTCTCTTCTTCTCCTTCCCATACCATATCCAACTATGTTTGCTGGCTCTTTATTCCTTACATTTAGCAACTCGTTGAAATACTCCCTCCATCTTTCGACTCTCTCATGCTTCTCGGCTAGCATTCTCCCATTCTTATCTTTCACACCCTTACTGTTTCTCTTGCTACCTTCCCTAACTTTCTTGACTTCTTTCCAGAACAGTTTCTTACACTCCTTCCATTTTACACTCAGATTCCTTCCAAATTCCTCGTCTACTCTTCTCTTACTTTCCTTCACTACTCTCTTCACCACTCTTTCTCTCCACGTACCTCGCTCGTTTCTGCCTCTCCAAATCTTCATTCCCTCTACTACCCAACCATTCTATTTATTAGTGGCCCCTCCATCATTGACGATTATGCCTATTACATAAGGCACCCTCTTGAAACACTCATCCGCCGTAGTTTTGAATCTACCGCGCAGAGCATAAAAATTTGAGGAGCCTTCATCATGAGCGCACGCAACCTCACTCATGGTTCAGTCATTATGAAATTGGGTTCTCACAACGAAAAAACTTCGTAACAAATAAAAAAGAAAAAGAAAATAAGAATAACTATTCATAAGCTTTCCATATACTCGTGGATGTACTTGTGTGGATCTTTGACCAGACGCTGACTCAGGCGTCATTCTTCCTTCTCTGCTCTGCGCTCAACCGACCCGGACGTGCCTCCCCACGCTCCGCTAGTTCCGTATTTGTTGCGTCCCTAGTGAGTTTTTTCTCATTTGTTTACTCCGGGATGTATCGAGTAAGGTTAGGATATGCGTAGCAGGAGTGTCCTGGGCGGGTTGCCCGCAGTGCAGTGTATTTTGGGTCGTGTGTTTGGGGCATCTATTTCGGGTGTACCCTCGTGGTCCTGTTGTGGACATGTGAACTTTTTCACGGTTAGCTAGCTTTGTGATGCAGGCGGCTTTCATTACGCGTTATTATTGCTGCCTTTTATCTTTCTGATGAGGTAGCTTTTTATTCTCTGTCGTTCCCAGCGTATTTTTCTTCACTTAGTGAAGTTTTTTCTGGGTCCCGAGTCAGTTCTTCCCTTTGCCGGGAAGTTTTTGCTACAGTGGTGTGTTGACGGTGGTTCCTGTTGTGATATAATTCAGTGCTTTTTGTTTATATTACGACATGTTTACTGTGTATTTCCGTCTTCTTAGGCTTAGCCAGCCTCTCGTAGCTTTGCCACATGTACAAGTGTTATTGATTTATGTTATAAATATGTACTACTGTGTCATGTGTGTCCTGGTTTAGTTGTGTATTGGCTAATTCCACGGACTATATATGTGTCCTGGATTAGTTGTGTATTGGCTAATTCCACGGACTATTTGTGTGTCCGGGGTTAGTTGTGCTTTGGCTAATTCCACGGTCTATTTGATGCGTTCAGATTGAATCTGAACGGGGTGGGTTGCCTTTTCCGGCGGGTTTTCTCGGTTACACCATGAAAACCCGGCTGGTTGCCGAGTTTTAATCACGCGTGGTTAAAAAAGGCTTGTTTTCCCCGGCGAGTAGTGGCCTGAGGCTCTCCAGGACTGCGTCTCTGTGGTGGGGCCTGTGTTCAGGCGTACTGTGTTTCCCGGCGGGATGGCTTTACCCATTTAACTAAGTGTTCATACGGACACTTGTTGAGTTGAGTTTTTCCCGGTTTTTGCAAAGCCAGTAAAACTAGGCTGTTTGTTGATTGGTCTTTCCTCCCTGGTGATCTTTTGCAAAGAAGTGGGGATAGGAATTTTGGGGTTAACGTTAAAAATTCACACCCGGCGGTTGCACCTTGGGAGGGTAGGATTAACGGATTTGCATAATTCAGTGTAGTTAACCAGACAATCGAGGGATACGATACGTATCGCCGCCATTCAACATACGGCGATCTAGAACGCTTCGGGAGAAGCCAGATCTAGCATTTAAGACAGGCTTTCCAGTTTTTGATCTGCGAGATAATACGGGGGCCGGCGTCTTTGAGGGTTTTTTCCAGTAAGAACTTAACAAACACCACTGGGAAGACTGCGTCATTTATAAAAAAGCCATGCTGGTCTTTATATTATGTCGGAGGATATTCATAAATCTTTTGGACAAGTTAAGATATTCTGAAATCTTTATACATGAACCTTCCGCGTAGCGAGCCGTGATAGTTGTGTATTACGTCTCGTTACCCGGCGGGTTGTCTAACACTTGTGTTCGAACATGTTGGTGTAGCCTTATGAGCATTAATTCCTGGAAATGTTCTTTTTTCCAGGGCTGAGTTCCGGCGAGACTTTCGAGAACCTGGAGTAAACCGGGGGTGGGTTCGTGTTTTCCACCAGGCTCTGTCATGGCTACCATAGACCCTGTTTTTGCCTTGTGTATTGCTCCCTCCTGTTCAGGTATCCCTATCTTTGTACACACTCTTTGCATTAGATGTGTTTAATGTTTAGATCGCTCAAGGGGTTTGTGGGTAACGGGGAACTGTACCTTCTGTACTCAATTGAGTGCCAAAGTGTTGCGGGACAATAGTAGATCCGCGGCGGTCGCTTTGAGGGAGGTCAGGCAGCAGTTGTCAAGTTATGCTACCACAGTGGCTCATAAAGCGCTGCAATGTGATAATGTGATTCTTTGGGATAAATTACTGATTGAGCACCCCCCTATTAAACGTACCTCTAGAGTAACTGTACGAAAGTCGGCAGAGACTGGGCAGGGTACAGCACTTTCTCTGGTCCCTACAACTTCTAAGAGACCTCGTGAACCCACGCCCCCGGTGACAGCCTCCACGTCACGGGCGCGGTCCAGGTCCAGGTCACCCCTCAGACAACAGCCGCTTAGTCATTCTTCTTAACCAGCAAGAAAGAGGAGCAAAGAGGAAAAGTCCAAGGACAGCTCTAGTGAAAGATCGGAAAAGTCTAAGAGCAGTGAAAGATCTAAGTCACACCGCAGCCACAAATCTTCCAGGAAAGATTCTAAGGAACGAAAGGCTTCCCGGCGTTCGCCGGAGCCTCGTGCCTCACTTTTTGCCTCTACTCCCGACTTATCTAGTGTCCAATCTGATGGGGCGGGAGTGGAGTCAGAGACTGTGGTGGGGGTGTTGCCGGCGGACAGGTTACCAATGGATATTACACACTTAGAGTTAGAGAGTTCTGTAGGCAGTGATCGCCCTTTAGAAGAGTCTAGTGGGGGCTCAGTGGTTGATGGTGTATCTGACTCCCAAGGGAGTTCGGGCCAAGGCCTGGGTGTATGGCGGTATTCCCAACCAGGGCATGAAGGCCCACGTTTGGTTCAGGAGCCACAGGTACGGACGGACGTCCACCGGGATGCTGTGATCCCATCATCCATTCCTGATTTAACTTGGCACCAAGACGAGGTTCCGGCTTCGGCGGAACCCTCTCATGATGGGCCAGATGACAAGGATGAGGTGTCTATAATCTCTGACATGGAAGTGCAAGAGTCGGGTTCAGTTCTAGACGACTCGCAAAATAGGAATGATTCACCTCGAGTTCTTCATCCGCTAAATTTGTCACGGCGGAGGAAATAGATGGGTTGTTAGTTACTGCTCTAACAAAAAAAATTGGCCAACAGCCGGAGACTCATACAGTGGACCTGGGAGCTCCCATGACAAGTTCAAGTGTTCGGCCTCTGATCGCTTTGACCAAGATTCCGCACCCTCCCTCTATATCACCTAATATAGTCGCTAGTCCTGCTTCGGCGGCACTGACTACTTCTAATGTAAGGGTGGTAACGGATGTGAATCCTCCCCCGTTGGATAGAGCACCGTTAAGAAAGGTAGCTATGCCCCTGTTATACGGTCCAGATGACTCATGGGTTCAAATGATCCCAACTAAGCCAGAGACGGCGCAGCCCACTTTGTCAGGGGAACTTCCAGTGCCACGTGAGTGGGTAATCCAGGGAAATAAATCTAGAAAGTTACGAGCCTTGGATATTGCGGGTAATGTACTTGATGTTAATATTAAGGCCATTCCGAACCATTATCACCATGACTTTTTTGTGTATACAGCTACGCCTGCACTGCCCCCTGTCTCAGCTTCAAAACTGTTTTCTAACTGGACCAAGCATGACGGTTTTAATGATGTAAAAGCACTGTCAGCTCTCACTCCAGAATTAGATTTACAAACGGTCACAGACACAGCCGCTAACCCAGTGTTGAAGGTGGGGCAGTTGGGTCCAGGACCTTGGGTGGATTGGGAGGTAGAGGCTCAGAACTTTGCGACCACCTTCACCTCAAAATCTTCGCACCAGATTCCTCAGGACAGCCATTCTTGGTTCTCTATGCCAGTCTTTTCAGCTGGCGGAGTTCCATCTGCTTTATTTGCTTTTTTAGCTGCCCCAAAAATCAATCTATGCGAACTTAAAGATCCTTTCACTACGCCTTCACCAGCTCACCTAGACCGGGAGTTTAGGCTACGAGGGAAGGCGTATAAACTTTTTTCCCAGTACATCATTACGCACCAGGTGGTGAAATCTATGTTACGATCCACTCAGGCAATCGCGGACGCGGAAGCCAGAAGATCGGTTGAACTATCTCGGCGATTACTCCTTCAGACTTCGATTCAGTCGTTGGGGGATATACGCACAGCCTTGCTCGGGGCGGTGCGGGCGAGACAGGATCTTAGGATGGCCCTGGTGAGGAAACTTCCTGACAGAATTGCGAACCAGGTGGTCATGTCGCCGGTGCTAACTCCCTCATTAATGTCCCCTGATGTGTGGAGAACTGTTTTCAATATGGCTCAGGCCTTTAAACACAGTCCCACCCCTTCTAAGAAACCTGCTTTTAACTTTCCCAAACCCAAGCCAGTCGCAATAGCTCAGCCGGGTGGGTCAAAGCCCTTTCAGATACCTAAGTCCGCTTCCCCCCAAAGTCAGTACAGGTATAAACAAGGTAAGTTTGCAGGTCATAAAGGACAAAACTATAGCAGACCGGGCCATGGCCCGTCTTCTACCAACGCCGGCCAGTCGGCTAAGCATCCACCACCACCACCACCACCACCACCAAAAAACTAAAGTCTCTCTCACTCCCAGGGCCGGTCTCACGGCGGGTGGATCAGAGGGTAGTACAGCCGGCGAACCCTTGTCTGCTAACTGGGTCGTTCCGGACGTGTCACCGCGCATGGCCAGTAAATACTTGGGCGAGGATGGTGGCACGCAAGGGCATCACCTGGCAGTGGCTTCGGCGACCTCGTTTACGTCAGCCGACAAAGGCAAATTTAGTTTCATTAGAGGTGGAGTCACTAGTCCAGGAAATGATCGCCAAGAATGTCATCATCCCGGTTCCTCAAAATGGGAGGTTTGACGTACCTCCCAACCTACCAAATAGGAAAACCTACTATTTGGTAGTAGTCTTGGAAAATCCAACGTCAAGGCTATTAACCTAATTGCAATGACGACTTGTCTATTTTGACTGCTATGTCGTCATTCCAACCGCGGTTAAAAAGAAAACGTCTAGAGTCTACTCCTTATCTTGCTCTAGGAGACGTTGTACATTAACCAAAACTACCACCGAAGGTGAAAAAAGCATAGAAGAGAAGAAAAAGGGGTTTACCTTAGTTACCGCTTAAGGCCCATCCCGTGTTCCGTCATGTGCAGATCCCTGTCAAACGTGCGCATGAGCGACCCTCTCTTGTCATCACATCTCACGTCAGCAGAAGAACGCGGATGGGCAGGGGTCCGGCGTGAGGGAGGGTATTATGTACGTTGGATTTTCCAAGACTACTACCAAATAGTAGGTTTTCCTATTTGGTAGGTTGGGAGGTACGTCAAACCTCCCAATTTGTTAGTAGTCTTGGCAAATCCAACGTCAAGGCTGCATAACAAATAGGAGGAGGACATCCAAGCCCAACCTACCAAAAAAAACAATGCATAAAACAAAATTATGAATGACAAAGACACAATTTAAACAAGAGAGTTTAATAAAAGAATGAAAAACTGAGGAGTAGCTAAAAAGAACAGTTTTAACACATGCCCGTCATTCATAGTAATGCAAAAACATAGACTTGTCTGAAACCAAAAAGGTACTGTACCCAAAATCCCCTTTCTTCCAAAACCAACAAAAACACTGAACACAAGAACAAAACACAATTTTCAATGTGGCAAACACACTTATGTACGGGAACAATACATAATCCCAAACTTGCAATCCAGTGTTGCAAACCCGTACACCCCCCCCCCCCCCTTTGTCAAATAAAACAAAGGAAAAGAACGAGGGACAAGGGGGGAAGACCAGGGATCTTCGCCAGAGCACCAGGAAACACGACCCCCGAGAGCAAGCACCGGCCGAGGGGGTCGAACACTGGACACGGAGAGGTAGGAGGAGATGAAGGAATTGATAGAAGACCACAAAACCGCCGAGGCGATGGCAGGTAAGGATCGACGTGGCAGGAACCGGAAGGAGGCAGCAAAGGATCTGACAACGTGCGCAGAACCCCTACAAACAGGGTGACGGGCACGAACGGTCCGACAAACGTGGCGGCCCATCTGCACCTGCGAGAGCCTCCCACCTGTCCGAGGAGACACCCACACAGCAGTACCCGAAGGCGGCGCCACAGACGCAACAGAGGAGTGCAAGGCTGACACCGGACACAACACATGGCAAGGATGCCCACGCCGTACAGCCTGGACGGCGAAAGGCTGGAAAACGGGGGCCTCCCTCCCATGCGTTGTAACAAAAGGAGGGGAGGAGGCGAACGAGACGCCATGCAAGGACGGGGAGAATCGCACGCAGTCCCGGGGCCGTGACAATGCCGCTAGTGCAGACACCCGATCCCCAGTGGCCAGAGCGACAAGGAAGAGTGGACGCCCGAGCAACGGAACCGGCGTAGCGACCCTTGTATACGTGGGTGAAGCCAGAAGGACCAGAGCCCGCCCCAGATCCCACTGCGGAGGGACCTGGCGCGGAGGCGGTCGATCCCGGAAGGCAGCCGTCAGGAAGGAATCCAGCTCCTGTGGCGGAACGACCAGCCCAGCGACGGACCCAAAGATCCCCCGGACGGCAGACAAGTGGGTACGTATAGCGTTGACTTGAAAGTGACGTGTACGGAAGAGGTGAAACAAGGAGCGTAGGACGAGGGAAGGAGAGCCAACTGGCGGGCGAGTGGCCTGTAGCCACCTAGTAAAAGACCTCCAGCGGGACCCGTAAGTCCCCCAAGGAGAAGACGGCCAGGAACGCTGCAGGAAGTCAGTCAGGGCCCGGCCGGGGACCGGGAGCCACCGTGCCTCATGAACAAGCACGATGCGAAGGCCAACGAGGTCCGCAGGTCCCCAACCTAGCCCAAGTGGAAGCCGGAGACAGGTAGAGGGACCGGACTTGGGCACCACCGCGGCAACCGGGCGTACCAAGCCCGTGCCGGCCACAGAGGCGCGAGGAGCCAGACGCAGCCGTGGTACAGCCGCAGCCTCGCGAGGACTGGGCACATCAACAGCGCGTCTGGTGGCAGAAAGATGTATATCGACCGCCACCTGTACCAGGCTACCATGAAAGCGTCCGGACCCCCCCCCGGAGCGCGAGGCCGGAGGGAGAGGTCCAGAGGCAACTGGCGCGGCACCCCCGATGCGAACAAGGCGACCTCCGGAACACCACAGGAAGCCGCGAGGTCGGCGAACACAGTCCGTTTCATCGCCCATTCTACAAGAACGCCCTGCCCTCTCGACAGGGCGGCCGCCCACAGGGTGGCAGGCCCGGGCTGGGAGGAGGCAAGCAAGGAGAAGGGGTGTCGGTCCGCGAGGAAGAACAACTCCACCGAGACCCCCAATAGAGTCAACGACCTGGAGGACCCCCGCATTAGGAAACAGTGGACAGCTTGTCTGAGTGTCCAACCCGAAGGCCACCGACTTACCCCGAAGGGCCAGCGCGTGGTCCCGCAGGAAGAACAAAGGAACCAACAGTCCGAGGGCATAGACGGGTAAGTGGAGGGAGACCCACCCATCTGCCGGGAAGTGGACGTCCCAGGTTCGATCGGGAACCTCACCCAACCTCGCTCGACGTATCTGTGGCTACCCAGACCGTCGGCGGGGGGGGCGGTCCAGGGCACAGCCGCAGAGAGCGAGCCCCGAGCAACCCAGCGACCGAAGCATCTGCGAACGGTACGCGGGAGCGGCAGGAGCCGATCCATAGGGGCAACGGAAACACCGCGGTGCCCATGAGGAGGAGGCGGCGTAGCCAGAGGCTCCCTAAGGGAAGGGGCAGAGCGGCCCAATGCAGCGAACCCACGAACGAGTCCCAGAGCCACCCCGGGAGGGAGACCGAGTGCAACACGGCGAAGACCTTCCACCGAAGGTGCACCGCGGCCGGCAGACCCCGGGTCACCGTAGCGCCGGACAAAACCCATGCGAGACCGACCCATGGCACGACACGCGACAGGGTCAAACGTGACTTGGGAACATCGAAGGGGAACCCTAACCGTGCGATGTTGCGAACGACTGTGAGGGCGTCGCCAATGCCCAGTCCTAGGGCTTTGGAAACTACCAACCAATCGGCCAAGGAAAACAGGATCTGGAGCCCGCTCCTGAGGAGAGGACCCAGAGCCTGCCCCACCAGTGCGGAGAAGATCCGCGGCGCGATGTGGAAACCGAAGGGAAGGCCGTCGAACAGGAACACACGATCGGAAGTCCGAACGGCCAAGAATCGCTGGAAGCGAGGATGGAGAGGAACGAGCCAAGACGCATCCTGGAGGGCCAGCGACACTACCCACGACAGAGGGCGCAGGGCCAGGCGTACCAGGGGTACTGGCAGCATCCGAAACCGTGTGCGCACGATGTGCCCGTTGAGGGCCGACAGATCCACCACCGGTCGCATCGCGTCGCAGTACGGCGACGGTACCAGAAAGACACGGGAGAGGAAAACCGGGTGACCGGCGGTCAACTCCCTCGACTCTACCCAGCTCGGGCATGGAAGTGAACACGTGGGCCACCTCTGAAGAGATGGGCCGGCGTCGGTGACAAGAGCGGAGTGGGGGTCTGGACGTCCACCTCCAGGTGAGACCCCTCCGCGCAACCCGCCGCCCCCAACGTCCCTCGCGGCCACCGAGGGGCGCAAGGGCGAAAACAACCCGAGGGAGCACCCGAGAGGAGGGGAGCGACCCGGTCGGCCAGGCGAGAAGGAGAACAAGGAGGCCGACCCAGAGAACCTACACATTGTGTTGACGTGGAGGTACCCCCGGTACGGGCATGAGCGCCACGTTGACCTCCTCTACCCCCCCCCCCCAACCTCGTCGAAAAGGGCGGGCCACCCCAACCCCAGGCCGTCGCGGGGCGGCCGGAAGTGGAAGGTCAGCCAGCCCCGACACGGCGGGGATGAAAGGGGCAAGAACAGAAGTGCGAGGCGGAACCAACGCACTGGCCTGCAACGTCCCAGTCCTTCGCCCGTGCAAGGCGGCAGCACTTGCAGCAGCACCCCGAAGAGGACCGGCAGAAGGACGGGACTGAGAAGACCCCGCGCGCGACACAGCGCGTCGGTGCGTGACGTAAGCAGGGTCCGCAACGACACAGCGCGTCGTCGCGTGTCGGAAGCAGGGGCCGCCGACAGAGAAGCGTAGCATTTCCAAGCATCCTGCTTAAAAAAAAACGACGTATATAGCGCAGAGGACAACAAACCCTGACGAATATCCAAGGGGGCCGGCCGGCAGAACGAGGACCGTACCGTCGGGCGTTGCCGAGTTCAAAACCGCCTTAAGCCCGGGAACCAAAGACACCGCGAGCCGAAGGTGGATCCGCTGAACGCGGTCCAAACCCTCGCGAAGATCGCCTGGCGCAGACGCCTCGAAAAGCCGCAGGTGGTGAACAGACGTCTGGAGGGAACCTAAAGACAAGACAATAAGTCCGTCACCCTCTGTCGCAAGGGAAAAACCTTGGCGACAGAGGGCTGATCCGGGTGAGAGAAGAACGGGGTAGCAATAGAACAAAGTTCAAGAACGGGCGCGCTTATCCAGGACGAAAACGCGCCGTCCAACCCGCCGACAGACACAAGAGGAGGCAAAATCAGTGATGACTCCGGGGGAGGGACTGAAGGAGAGCCGTCGACGGATCGGTGTGTGAAGTCGAAGGCCTCAGCAAACCAGGCCTCCAATGGGAGAGGGTGACCGAGCATGATGGCTAAGCCAGGCGTACCGGCGTCGCACAAACCTGTCCCATAGGAGGACAGACCCGTCAACACAGCCAGGGACTGAACAGCCGGAAGGATGTCAGGGCGGCTGAAGTCTGACCAGAGCGTAGGCCTGCAGAAGGGAGGGGGACCGTAGCAGGGGTAGGTAGGGTGAGGCGCTGAGGGTGAGTCACCGCCAAGAAGCGCGAGAAGAGGGCGTCTTGCATCGACTTCAAGCGCCCGTCGATGCGTGACACAACCCAGCCCTGCATAGCCGACAATCGATCCGAGAGAGGCGACCCCCCCCAAGATTGGTCGGCACGCAGGGGCGAGCGTGAGCGGGAGCGAGACCCACGACACGAACCAGCAGCGTCGCGGCCCAAGGAAGGCGAGCGACGACGGTTGTGTCGCCGTTGAGGGACTCGTCCCCGATCACGAACGGCCTAGGGGGAAACAGCACCATCCCCCTCTTCCAGCGACACGTCAGCTCCTGAGAAAGGGGACCCCGAAACCTCGCGAAACCCCACCGAGGCAAGAGGAGGGGTACCCCTCTGGCGAGACGGTAAGTGAAGGTCAGGAAGAGAAGAATGAGGAGGAGCAGGACGACGGGAGTGGGAAGGCTGGCCGGGTGAAAGGAGGCCAGAAGGAGCCGCGGGGGGAAACAGAGCAAGGATCCCCGGGGCTGAGATAACAGGGCGGCCCGACACCGAGGCGGAGGAGGGAGGGACCACCACCGTGGGACGAGACCGTGAAGGAAGAATAGGTGAAGTAGGTGAAGTAGGAGAAGCAACGACATCCAGGCGGACCCTCCCGGACAGTGTAGGAGGAGGGAGCAGAGGGCCAGCTACAGCATGAACAACCGCGCGCGGAGAGGACAACGTAAGAGGAAGTCGTCTGGGCTGGGGAAGCGGGCGGAAGGGAGTAGAGCCCCTATCCGTATAGGCCAGGGGAGGGCGCACAGGGGCAGAGCCGCTAACCCCGGCCTCAGGGCGAGAACCATGACGAGGGCGATGGGCGTCGTCAAGGCGATCAGGAGGACGACGAGGCGAGCGAGAGCGTGGACGGAGCTGGGGAACCCCCCGACGATGGGACGACCGGCTGCGGGACTCAGGGGAGAGGGCCCGAGCAGGGAGAGGGCCAGGTGAACGGCCTTCAGTCGGGTCAGGGATACCCAGGGCGACGCGGATCCGGTCGGCAACAAAGGCCGGGGAACGGTGGCCCACAGACCTAATGTGGCGGGAGACCATCGTCCACACCGACGGAAGGGAAGCAGAGGCCACAGCCGCCGCCGAGGAACCAGGGCCATGGAGCAGTACAACCACCAGGGCCAGTCACGTGCCACACAGAGCAGGGAGGTAGGCCGTAGAGGACACACAGAGCGAGTGGCGCAAGCAGGACTTGTGGCTCTCCAAGCACGGGGAGCGACAACCAAGGCGAAAGCAAGGCAGCCTACCTGCACTAGAAGAACACACACCATAATCAGCACGTCGAAGGAGTAAGTGGAGAGAATGTCCAAGAAGAACCAGGGAAGGAGCATGGGGAAACAGGAACACACATGCAAACAGGTATCCGTACTCACCCTAAACTGGGAGCACAGAGGTAGGTGAGGAGGGCGGCCGAGGCGGAAGAGCACTAGCAGAACCTGCAAAGATGGAGAAAGTGTTAACCACCACTCAACATCTTACATGCAGGGCCTATAACACCAGTAAAGTGCATACACCAATATAGTATCAGGCAACAAGATGACATAAAAAAAGTCAATAGTGAAAGCCAACTATTACCGCAAATTTGCGGGCCAATGGAGGGAGGTGTGGTGGAGTGGTCTTTGTGGTGGAGTGGTCTTGCCACTGGCCTGGTAATCCAAAGGTCCCGGGTTCAAATCCCGATGTATCAATGGGAAGATATTATTGGGATGGAATTTGTGCTGTACCTGGTATCAGTGCATTACCACAAGCCCACCGAAACGTCAATAAAATACCCTCATTGTTCCCTGATTAAATAGCACTGTATGAATATTCCCATATTCAAAATATGCTATAGGGGTGCAATGCCTGGTGAGTTATCTGCTCAACAGGTGGCGTGTGTGTGTGTAAGTGTGAGAGTCCGAGTGTAGGGGGTGAGACAGTGAAGCACGGGAACGAGGTGGCTTCAGAGATGGGGTCGTTTCGGGCCATGAGTGAGCACCGTGCCTCATGTGAAGGTAAGATGGCAGGTGCTCGTTGTACTCTACGTGCTTCACATGTCTCACTCCCTAGACTGGAACAAGTCCTCACGGGCTTCACTGTTCATTGTAAAGCGGTGAATGTTAAGGCTCTCAGCCTATGCCCGAGAGGAAGTAAGTTGGAATATAGAAAAATAAAATAAAAAATAACCGTACCGACACCACCCTCCCGCAATTTTGCGGGACCCCCCAACGATCTCCGCAAATTTGCGGGGAGCCGAAACGTCCCAGAGGACCGAATCGAGCTCCCGCAAATTTGCGGGACCGGCCGAGATGGTCCGGCGCCGAAAAAAGCGAGAGGAGCGTCTAGGGAGTACCAAAAAAGGCCACAAAAAATGCGTCATCTCCTTATGAACTCCAAGCAATGATGGCCATCAAGCTGAGCAGTGTCTTCCTTGAATTTATCCTGACTCAACCGGTAAAGGGAGAGGCAAGGAAGACACACCAGGGGAGAGGAGGCACATCCCCCAGGAACCACCCAACCCACAGAGATAGAGCAAAGCCCATGAGGAGAAGTGGCAGGGAGGGTGGTTTCGCACAAACAGGGGCCCCCGTGGGGTACCCCTGGATTGGGCAAAAGACTATGAAAGGATGGAGGTGAAACAGGAAGAGAAAACAAAAACCAGTAAATGAAACTGGTGAGAAAAAGGGTGGCCTAGCCGTGAGCAGAGAATGTGTCAGGGGCGAAAAACCCTGTGGTGTGAAGGAGGGGCCCCCGTGGGGTACCTCTGGAGTATCACGAACCACCTGTCGCCCAGGCCCTTGAGACACAGTGAAGGACTCGAAAGGGGGGACTCGGGAATAACGCTAATAATGCGGCCGACACAAACTCTACAAACAGCACCGCCACCAACGAAATCTCAGATTGTTTACCAACGGTACACCTAGGCTATGAAAAAATGAAAACTCATAGGGGCATAGCAATTCCTGAATGAGAAAACGAGCTAGGCTAAATTAAGCTAAAAGCTAAACTATGCCCAGACTAACAGGAAAAAAGAATATGAAAAGAGAAAGAATGAAAAACATATACGAGGAACGCCAGGCGCCCCCGTACCTTCGGTAGGCTATTTCCACACGCGTCTCCATTATACACACTTAGGAGCCCATTTACGTGTGCCCTAGATCACGTAACATCTGTCTAACAAAAAAGAAGGCCAGATAAGCCGAAACGAACCTAAACAGGGTGAATTAAAGGAGCACAACAAAAACGACTTCATTCAATGGAGCGCGTGAAAAAATGATGACAAGAGAGGGTCGCTCATGCGCACGTTCGACAGGGATCTGCACATGACGGAACACGGGATGGGCCTTAAGCGGTAACTAAGGTAAACCCCTTTTTCTTCTCTTCTATGCTTTTTTCACCTTCGGTGGTAGTTTTGGTTAATGTACAACGTCTCCTAGAGCAAGATAAGGAGTAGACTCTAGACGTTTTCTTTTTAACCGCGGTTGGAATGACGACATAGCAGTCAAAATAGACAAGTCGTCATTGCAATTAGGTTAATAGCCTTGACGTTGGATTTGCCAAGACTACTAACAAATATAGTTCTCTCACTCTTATAATTACCTCTCCAAAATTAGTTTTCTGCCCACAGCTAACTCAAAGACAACTGCAGAGGTTGAAGTAACTAAACTAAAGGTTTCTAAATACCCCTGATGGTAACAAAGGCTTTAAAGTATCCCTAATCGGCTCAAAATCGCGTCATATGTCGGAGAGGGTTAAGTTATTTTTATTTTATTTTTTACAGAGTTTTTTCTGTAGGGTACCCAATCAAAATGACGATCCCATAAGGGAATTAAGCGTGCACTTATGATAAGTACTCCATGATCCTCCCGCGGCGGTTGATTCAAATGGCTGTCGCTGGATGTTGAATGGAAACTATTATACTAATAGGCAATATCGTTAATGATTACGGGGCCCTACTAAATATTAGGTTTTCTTTACTTCCCTCCGGGAATCAAACCTATAATTTGCAGAGATATGAGCATCGGTAAATGACAAATTTCGGGAGTAAACAATGAATTCTAGGATTTCGTCCTGCTGACAGACCTAAACATTTTTATCATAAAAACTGAACCACTTGGTCTAGATACTTCTAGTTTTCACCAAAAGCAAGACAACAATGAAAACTGCTGCTGGATATATATATTAGCTAGGTTAGGCAATTATTGTGCGTGATGATTCACCTTGGTACGGCCCACCAGTTACCTCACTCCGCAGACAACGTAGGAGAACAGAACGAAAGTGGCGCTTGCAACAAACGGAGGAAACTCGACTGGAATATATATCGGCAAGAAAAGAATGATATAGTCTGTGCAGTGAAAGCTGAAAAGTCTAAGTATTATCAAAACAGAGTCGATTCCTGTGGTAATGATCAAAAGAAGCTTGCTGAAGTTGTACTGTAAATGGTTTGTTGGGTCGGAAGAACATGGCTCCCTGTCCTGCTTCCGTGCCAAGCGCTCGACTGGCCTCTGATTTTTCTTAATTTTTCACGACTAAGATAACACGCATTAGAAATGAGTTAGATAATTCATTGATCAATGACGAGTTTTCAGTGGATTTCCAACCTCCACATGTAATTAATCGTATCCTTTCATCATTCCATCCAGTGAACACAAGTAAAATTTTTATTTATGTCAGAGACATAATTAAAACTTTCTGCAAGCTTGATCCTATTAATGTATCCAAGATGTCATTTGTCTATCTGCATGTTGCAGATTTCATCTGTAAAATTGTAAACAGATGATTCATGGAGGGTAACTTTGTTCAATCTGAGAAACAAGCTCTATTGGTGCCTCTTCTAAAGAAACCTGGACTTGATGCTGAGGATATGTCAAATTACCGACCTGTTTCAAACTTGTAATTTCTTTCAAAAATAATTGAGCAGGCCATACTTGATCAATTGTTACCATTGCTTGAACAGAACAAAGCTGTTCCTCTTGCTCAGTCTGCATATAGGAAATACCATTCAACTGAGACCTTTATGTAAGATTCAGAATGACTTGGTGGAGAACACATGCAACGGGAAGGCGTCTCTCTTGGTTTTGTTGGATCTTTCTGCGGCCTTTGATACAATGGACCATGACCTACTGTTAAAAGATCTGCACTCTTACGGTGTTCGTGAAAGAGCACTCTTGCTCCTCAAATCATATTTATCAGATAGATTTCAGCGTGTGGTGATTGGCCATACCATCTCTGACCAAGTCCCCCTGTTGTTTGGAGTTCCTCAGGGATCGGTTCTGGGACCGATCCTCTTTATAGTTTACACTAGCAGCTTGGCATCCTTGCTAGATGCTCATGGTGTTGCCTGTCACTTTTACGCTGATGACACTCAGTTCTATGTGAAGATAGAAAACATAAATGATACTAAGACCAAAATAGAATCTTTATTGTCTGACATTAAGATCTGGATGGCAAAGCAGAAACTCAAACTGAATGAGAACAAAACGGAGATAATTATCATTCATGGAAATAGAAGGGGAAATGATGCTGAAAATGTAGTGACTCTGGATATAGGAGGTTCTCAACTTCACCCAGTAAGCTCAGTGCGAAACCTTGGAGTATACTTTAACTCTAAATTGAACTATGGGAATCACATCAATCAGGTCATCACAATTTGTAATCTCCAAATCAGAAACTTGTATTCAGTGAGACGGTTCTTAACAAGCGCTGTCTTCTAACATTGGTTCACTCAATTGTCCTATCACGTGTGGACTAATGTAATGCCTTATTGGTTGGCCTTCCTAATTACTTGCTACAAACATTTCAGTCCATACTAAATAGAACAGCGAGGCTCATATTTGATCTACCTCCAAGAACTCCCACTTCTTTATATTTGATAGAGCTACACTGGTTGCCAGTTAAAGCTAGGATAGAGTTTAAGTTGTGTCTTATGACTTTTAAGGCACTTATGTTTGGCGAACCTAAGTATCTTGCTGACCTCTTGAGACGCCCTTTGGCACCTTCTGGTGCGATCCTGAGAAGCAGTGATGATGTGCTGCATCTTGATGAACCGGTAGCTATCCAGCAGTCCTCTTTCTCTGATCGGTCCTATTCTTTCGTGGCTCCTAGGTTTTATAATGAATTGCCTTTATCAATTAGACAGCTGAACTCCATAGACTCTTTCAAAAAACAGTTGAAAACCTTTCTCTTCTGTAGGAGTTATGATCTTGCAAGTGGCACAGTGACAGGTCATTACAGACTAACTGCTGCCATGTTAAATAGTTGTTGTTGCTTGAACTACAGGTGAACTGCACCACACTTCTCTTGATTGTGTTGCAACGTGTTACGAGCGCTAGTGAATTCCTCTGGAAGAACTGGCGCTTGCAAGAAATAAAAGACCAAATTATTATTAATATTATTATTAGGCCATTTTTTCGTGTATAAAAAAGCGCGGCAAAATCCTGAGAATTCGATATTTTACCCGGGCTCGACTTTGGCGGGAGTATTTAAAGGGCCCAAAGCTGGAGGGTTAAAATGACACCAGAACGAGCTTCGTAGCACACAGGGTTCACCCACAGCGTTACTACAGACATCGGCAATATTCGCTAATAATTAGCAATGTTGTGCTACATTTGCCTTTGGCAACACTGAATATATCTCGCGAGACATGGGGTGAGAGTGTCAGTGCTGCAGCAGACGTGCCGGAGAGCGGACGAGGGCCTGCTGCGCTCCTGCTCACTCACACTCATCTCCTCAGGCTTTAACCCTTGTCTAGCGGGGGGTCTGTGGCCGTTTTGGGCCTTTTCAAGCCATTCTGACTGCTATATCAACCATCAGCATGCAAGGAACTGTATTGTGCCGAAAACTAGGCGGAAATCGCTACACAATGACACCACATACAGCTACGTAGCACTCGTGGAGCCCTGACAGTGTTACCTCAAAGATGGAAGTTTAGCTGATTTCGCTACATTGTTCACTTTTCGCTAACTATTGGTCACACTGTCATCCACCCGTGTGGTGGGGGAACTGGAGTTAGTGTGGGCCGGGAGGCCACAGATGTCGGACGTATGGTTCATTACTGTTCCACCCATTTTCACTCGATCTTCACCCATTTTTCACCCGTTTTCTCCCAGTTTCTTTCACTCGACTTAAGTCGAGCGCCGCTAGTAAAGGGTTAATGGGCTATAAATTGCAGGAAATTGCCAGGACGTACCTGTACGGTTCCTGCAGTGAAAGGGTTAAATATAAATCCATAACCCATAAATCCCTATGGATCCCCTGATACTGTGGAACCGGGGGATTTTGCACCAAAAGCATAATTTTAATACGGCCATAATACTGTATTGTTCACACGTGTGGGGAGGATCCTCTCACACAGCACTTCTAGACAAAGTAGAAAAGAAAGCCTTCTGTCTCATTAACTCACGTCCACTCACCAATTCTCTGCAGTCTCTCTCTCTTCTCCGTAATGTAGCTTCTCTCTCACTATTCTACCGCTATTACAATAATCAGTGTTTCTCAGAGCGCTCTCTGTGTATACCACCCCCTTTACATAGAGCACGTAGCACCCTATTCTGTGCATCTCTCCAAACCAAGAGTGAAATGTTATTCTCAATTTTTCTTTTATTCAACAGCTGAGCTCTGGAACTCTCTCCCAGAATCAGTCTTTCCCTCATCCTATGACTTGAATTGTTTCAAACTCTGTGTGTCCAGGCATTTTGGCTCGAACGACCCTTGATTTTGGACCTGTCACTCTTTCAACTCTGGGGGAGGCACTTGTCACAGGCAGTTCTGCCTTTTGTCTCCCTCACTCACTCAGTGGTTAAGTTTTTATGGTTAAAATAAGTAGCTCAGTTATGGCGGTCAGTAGCCTAGAATCAGTATTTACTCCCGGTTTTTGTTATTTACCTATACAGTAAACCCCCATTATCTCGGACTCTTTTTACTCGGAAACCCGTACTTCTCGGAATGGCATCGGCCTCTCGGATAGTTCGCCGTATATCTCGGCAAAATTCCGAGATATACGATTTGTATCCGAGGGACCACCGTGGCTTGTCGGACAGGTGTTCATATATTTCGGAAATTCCGAGATCTAAGGGGTAAAACTCCGAGGGCACACGTGGTGTGTCGGACAGGTCACCTCACATCACATCAGGGCTGATAAGGAGGACATTTGTGTCACTTGACAAAGAAATATTCAGGAATCTCTATACAGCGCTGGTTAGGCCGCACCTGGAATATGCGAACCAGGTGTGCGCTCCATATATGGTAAAGGATATAGAAGCAGTGGAGAAAGTGCAGAGGAGAGCTAGCAAGCTAGTACCAACGTTGAAGAACGCGGGCTATGAGCAGAGGTTGAGGACACTGGGGCTTCCGACACTGGCATATAGGAGAAAGAGAGGGGATATGATAGAGACTTTTAAGATAGTGTCAGGAATGTATGATGAGGATGTGTGTGAAGGTATCTTCTTGATGCGGGAGGGAACAAGAACAAGAGGACACTCTAAGAAAATTTACAAAGAAAGAAATAGGCTTGAAAAGGCAAAGAACTAATTTTGTGATAGAGTGGTAAATAAGTGGAACGCACTGCCCCAGTATGTAGTCGATTCCGAATCAATAAGGAAGTTTGAAAGTATTCTTGATAAAGCATGGGGAAGACAAGATTTGAAGTTTGATTATAAAGCAAAAATACATAATAGTAAAAAATTTGCGTCTGGTACCGCCGCCGCCAACACCGTGAACGACCGCAGCAGTGCAAGTACTGGCACTGAGCTGGATACTCAGGCCTAGTTTGCCTTTTTCCAGAGGATCTACTGTAAGAAACTGTAAGAATGCCCAAGTCGCGGACACCCCCACGCGACGAGTTTCCATAGCAACCACTCCCCTCGCATGCACCCCCCACCCCGTATCCTCCGTCCCACCCCCCTTTGTGTACCCTGACTCACCCTCCTCTCCCGCCTTTATCATCCTCAGTCCGCTTGTTTCTCTCGTGTGCATCCCATCCCTTAGTCCGCCATTATGCCTCCCAAGGCTAAAGTGAAGCGTAAAGTGACATCTGTATCTCTGGAGACGAAGCTGCAGATGCTAAAGGACCTGGATGGTGGTATGAAAGCCAAAGTCTTACAGAAGTATCAGCTTAGGAAGTCTACTGTATACGATTTTATTCGAGATAAGGAAAATATCCGACAGCACGGCGCCGCCCTTCTTCATGGTCCAGCTTCTTCAAAGATATTCCGGAAAGCTAAGTTGCCCTTCCCGGATATTGACGCAGCAGTCATCAAGTGGTACCAGCAGCTACGAGCCGAAGGTGCCAGTTAGAGGGATAGAGATACAGCATGCTGCAGAGAAATTTGCTCGCCATCTTAATTAACCATGCAAATTTCAAGTGTAGCGAAGGTTGGCTGTGGCGATTCAGGAAGCGCCGTGGATTGTCCAACAGGAGTGTTTGTGGTGAAATCTTGAGTGCTGACACGGCTGCGATCGGTCCGTTCACCGAGCACCTTAAGAAGATTATGACCGATGAACATTTGCAGTTATTCCAGGTGTACAACGGAGATGAGACCGGACTGTACTGGCGGTCCCTTCCTACTAAGACCCAGGCGTACCACGAGTTGACGTTGACTCCCGGACATAAGACTGTCAAAGAGCGCATTTCTGTTTTATGTTGCGCTAATGCTGACGGGAGTCACCGCCTCACACCAACTGTTCTAGGAAAATCACAGAAACCAAGAATCTTGAAGGATTTAATGAAGACAAACTGGGAGGTTTGACGACCTCCCTTATAACCAAATAAGGAAAACCTCTTATTTGGTAGCAGTCTCGGAGTATCCAACGTAGGGCTTAAGATCTCAGCCGCTACCACAGCGGGCCGATTTATCGGTACTAACGCGATGTACTAATAATCTCTAGAGTTGCACCTCAATTCACTACTAGGCACGTTGTACACACTCCGAGACGACTAAAGAAGGAAAAAAAAATAGGATAGCGAAGGAGAGAAAGAAGTTATAGTTACCCATTTAATCTAGCTGCTCTCCTCTTAGCCATGCTCCATTTTCTATGAGCCTGCACCAGTACATATAACAGTATCTAGGTATCAAGTAATCAGTTTAGATTGGATGGGCAGGGGATCGGCATGAGGGCGGGATACTCTGTCGTTGGATACTCCGAGACTGCTACCAAATAAGAGGTTTTCCTTATTTGATTATAAGGGAGGTCGTCAAACCTCCCAATTTA
Organism: Paralithodes platypus; assembly: GCA_032716605.1. NCBI lineage: Eukaryota > Metazoa > Arthropoda > Malacostraca > Decapoda > Lithodidae > Paralithodes > Paralithodes platypus. Next base: position 3,514,776 of record CM064533.1, on the reverse strand, counting down.
GTAGCAGTCTCTACGTTTCCAACGTAGGGCTTGAGTCCTTCATTGGAGGCGGACATCCAATAAACCACAAAAACCCAAGCCTTAGCAAAGTAGAGGACCAAGAAAAGACACAAATAATAATTTTAGTTTATTGGGGAAAAAGAGCGTAACAGTATGGTGCATATTAAGAAAATACAGTTACTAGCGTAGCAGTCTAGGGTCTAAAATGCACAGGCAGGTAAAGGAATAGGTTATGTCGACCTTGGAATGGCACACCAACATGGGAAAGGTGAAGTCAATTGTAAAGTATTACAATAACAAAAGCACGGCACAGCAGGTGGATGACCTCCGAAGACCCTCTTTAATTACAAGACATGGGTATGAGGCATAGGCATACCAATGCAAAAACCCGTAGACAGTATAGTCCAAATGTAATAAACCTTAAGAGGTACACTCGCTCCAAGAAGTATCTGCACCCCTATGCTGATCATCTGGTGTGTAGAGCTCGGTAGGGTTGACACCTCTGCTTGCAACTATATCCATGTGTCAAGAGACGATCGTCTCTGACACATGGATATAGTTGCAGGCAGATGTGCCAACCCTATCAAGCTGTACTCACCAGATGATCAGCATAGGGGTGCAGATACTTCTTGGAGCGAGTGTACATCCTTAACACGAAACATACAGTTCATACATGTAAATAACCCCCCAGGTTAGGGAAAGGAAGAAAGTACAGTATGGGATGAAGAGACACAGGAGATGGTGGACGTCATCATATGACATGATATGGGTAGGAGGCATAAGCATACCAACACAAAAACCCAGAGACAGTGGAGTCAGAATGTAAAAATTGTAAGAGCGAAAATCCTCAAGTGAAGCCAAGTGTAAAGTATGTACAGAAACACAAGGCATGGCACAGCTGGCGGATGTCAGCATAGGACACTCTGTAGTTACATGACATGGGGAGGAGGCATCAGCATACCAACACAAAACCTGTAGACAGTGTAGTCCCAATGTAAAAACCTTAAGAGGTACATCCTTAACACTAAACATACAGTACAGTGCAAACATGTAAAGAAAATTAGGAAGTCTTTGTACAAGTATACAAAAATACCCCCCCCCCCCCTGTGTTAGGGAAAGGAAGCAAATACAGTATGGAATGAACAGATACAGGATGGAAGATGAATCAGGGGACCTGTCGGCCTAACGCAACATAAGTCATACCCGGCCTGGCAGTGGACACAGAGTAATCTGGCCACTTCCTGAGACACTGGTCGATGTCGGGGAGGGCGCCTGAGAGGAGGCCTGGACCTCCACCTCCAAGTCAGATCCTTCTGCAACAACCGACGCGCCCACGTCCGGCGGGGCGAGTGCCGGTAGTGGGGCCGGAAGAAGCCGGTGTGGGCGCCGCGCGTCAGGCCCCCCCACCGATTCGCCGAGACGGCTGGGCAAGAGGAGAGGGTACAGGTCAGGAGGAACTACGCGTTTGTGGACGCAGAGCTCCCTATGGACGTGTCACGGTGGGAAGAACCACCGCAGAGTGGCCTCCCCTCGGTTTCCTGCCGCTTCTCTGAAACGGCGGACGGGCCTCGCGCTCCGGCCTATTCCCCTCCCGGCTGTGTCTAGGAGCGGAGGACGAGGGCCCCGGAGCTTGCCAGTGCCGCGCACCCTTTTGACGGGGACGGCGATCCGGGGACTGACCCCCGTGAGCCTGTCCTCCGCCCAAACCCCTCGCCTGGCGCCCTTTGCTGGCGAATGACTTGCTCCCGCGTCCGCGGGTGGAGGAAGATGCAGTGGGCGTCGCCACCACCTTCCGTTGGGCAGAGTATGTGTCACTCTGCGCCAGCAAGAAAGCCCCCTGCCAAGCCTCCTCAGGGAACAGATCTGGGGTCAGAAGGTCTGTCAGTAGGAGGCAGTTGCGGACGTCGGCAGGGGCCTTCTTGCAGAAAGCCACCCGAATCTATTGACGGCAACGGGTGGCTTCATGGAGGGAGTGGCGAATGTCCTGGACAAGGTTGAGGGCGAGCTGCAGGTTGATGCGGCGGACATGTTCAAACCCCTGGCGATGGTCTCCAGACTCAAGGGATTCAATCAGGCGGAGGTTGACCCGTGCCAGTTCCAACTGGGCCAGAAGTGTCGAGAGCTGGCGTGCCGCCCGCTGTCAGCACCTTAAGTCGCGGTCCAACTGGGACTTCTCCGGCACCGTGAAAAAGGCACACGGCAGGGGGCCCACCGACAGTTTGGGAGCATCGAGCCACTCCCACACATGGCGTAGGGAAGCCCGAGGAGCGAAGGAGCACTCCCGACACAAAAGTGGAGTCCATGGTCGGGATGGCCGGCAAACCCTCATTCATAGCCTGACCAAACTCCACCGCTTCTCGGACCTACTCCCCCCAGGGACCCGTACAGAGGTGCAGCAGTTCCAACATCAGGATCCCATCCCGATCACGCACATTCTGCAGGTACGGCGTCCCGGATATGGCAGAGTGAGAGTGGACATCCGTTGACAGGTCACGGCGGGAGTAGTCAGCCCAGGACTTGGTGACAGTGGAAGGCAAGACCAAGGGACGGTAGGAGAAAAATTGCATGTCCTGCCGGCTCGGGTACACCTGCACATCAACCTCCGGGACCAGACCTTTGGAAGTGATGGCCCGGAACACATTCTTGTCATTCACTTGGATGGCCCAATCCTTCGGCACTGCCTGCTCTCCGTTCGGCAGGCGGACCGCTCTCTCAGGGTTGGATGCGACCACAGCCCTCCAAGCAACAGAATCCCCATAGAGGGAGGGCATCTTGACCTTGGGGATCTTAAACCTGGAGAGAGGCGGCACGGAGAGAGGCTGGGAGAACAACCCCAAACCCTGGCCCGGGATAACAACGGGCCAGAGAGGAGTTGTAGGCAGTGTCGGAGGAGCAGGAGATGAAGTCGAAGATAGCAACGGTACAACGACTGGGATAGCAGGCCTAGACGGGATGTGGTCCGACATAGGCGAAAGAGGAGCCACAACAGGGGTCTGTGGAGGGATCGGGTTCGGTGTAGTAAACCGCGAGACCACCGCCTCCATGGCCGCCGTGACAGAGGAGAGGATGTCCGTCTTAGCGGAAGACATCTCAAGACGTATGGATGCCAACTCCGCCCTGATCTCCGTCTCCGCAACAGTAGGGATGGACGTAGGCTGAGGAGAGAGGGAACCCGCCTCACTGCGTCGCCGGTCACCATGGTCCGTAAGCGGGGAGAACGCAGGAGAAGGAGGGGAGTAAGGGCCATCCACGGCGCAATCATCCCCTCCCGACACGGATGTTTTCTCTGAAGATAACCCCTCTTCTGGCTCCTCGACCTCCTCCTCTCCCTCGTCCTCCAGTCTGTCATAGTCCGCAACCTCCACCTCGAGAACATCCTCGGGATGGTCCAGGGAACGGCGAGGAGAGGGTTGGCCACAGGGGAGAGACGATGCGTCCGATGATCCAGTTGGAGGAGAAAGTGTGGAGGGCAGTGCTGCAGGGACCACCAGAGCAGGGGCCGCCATAGGGAAGAGGCTGGTACCCCTGACAGGTTGGGAGGCTGGAAGAGGTGCGACCTCCACCCCACCAGTGGCAGAAGATGGGGTAGGATCAAGAACGACCTCCACGGCTGGGAGTACAGGACGTTGTTTCGCCCTAAAGGTCGTGGTACCCTGCGACGTCTTCGGGGGGCTCATCCGTCGGTGAGGCGAAGTCTACGAGCAGCAGGAGAGCCAGAGCGAGATCGGTGTCGCTTCCTCCTGCCAGTCGCCTCGGAAACTACCGACTGGTCGGACGCAGGCACCCGAGGGTCACGACGTCGAGGGGGCCTTCTCTCCGTGATGCGCCCGCCTGTCAGCCGGACTCGAACTCCTGGTAGGGGAGCCACGAGCCGGAGGAGGAGAGCGGGAGTAACGTACATCAGGGGAGCGGGAACGGCGTGCAGCAGCAGAGGTAGGCCGTATCCCCAACAAAACCCGAACATCATCATCACGGAAGGAAGAAGGAGCCCTGTGCAGGACCACTTGCACGTAACGGGAGATGATGTCCCATGACTGACGGAGAGACATCTTGGCCCGTCGTCCTTCCACCGATGCAGGTTGTGATTCCAGGAGTTGAAGGGCGGAGAGACAAACCCCACATCGGCGGGGGTCGTAGATATCCTTGCCGTAGCAGGCCGTGTGGAGGCAGTATTCCCGATTGCCCAGCATGGCCGACTGCTGGCATGTCGGGCGAAGGCAGGGAGGAGCCGGTATCACGGCACTGAAAATGGGGGAAACGTTGTACACCAGTGGAGGTGAGACAGGGTAAAATTATGAGGCAGTATAGCCAAAATAGCATGTGACACCCAGGTAAGACAAAACCATGAAGATGCCAAGTAGCAAATATAACAAGGAAAGTCAAGTAAAAACACCCACATAGTAGACCATAAACACCAGGGCTGGCACAAGCCCCTTAGCAAGACCCAACCCTGGTGAACAGGTCCAATTCCTTTGGGAAAAAAGACCCCCATCCAAAATACCTGAGAACCCTCTGGGAGAGCGGAGGTAGGAAAGGGCGCAGCGGCGACGGGGTAGGTATGGCCGGCAGTAGAGCGGGCACCAGCTGGAAGGAAAAAAGTCAAGTGTGAGCAACCCAACAGTACCCTATTAGTAGAAATAGGGGAGGGGAGGGAATCCAATACACACAGAACAATCGCCACATTGGGCAGAGTCCTAGGACTTTTAATAAGGTCACCTAGTATACTAGGAGGCCGCCTGTAGGGCGGAAACTAGGTACAGAAGGAGGACACAAGGGAGAGGAAACAGCCAAGTAGCCATGTCCAAGGAGCCCTGTCCAGGTACATTTTGGTAAAGGGTATAACAGGGCCCCAAAAATAAAAACCAAGGCAAAAGGCTATGTGGCCGATTCCTTGACATGGCACAGGGTACATCAAAAGTAGAAAACCGCTTGTAGAGCGGAAATCTAGAAAAGATGAAGGAGCTGAGGACACCTGAAGACTCCCGCCTGTGTGGCGAAAAAACGTGTGTAAACACGAATGTCGAGTCAACTTGTCCAAGTTTATCCTGTGAGCGGGGCCCTTACACAGTTTCCAGACATCCCCCTCCCTATGATAAAGTAAACACAGGCAGGAGAAGAACAGAAACAGTGTGAATGTAAGAAGAGCGAGAATTTTAACAAGAGCGATAAGACCCAAACCACAGAGTCAGTTGAGACAAGAGGAAAATAGAAGAAAAGGACCTGTGTGGCCCAATCCGACTGCGGTCAGCTCAAGGTAAAAAACATGCCTAGCTTAGTTACACAATACTCATAACAAAAATAAAAATACTAGGGCAGCATCAATCATTGAGTGAAAGAACCTAGTAACAAAGCTAAACACTGCCCGAAAAACCCCACAATTACGTTACAGGAAAATTAAAATAAAAGTTAGGGAAGCGAGCGACCGACACTGTTACCAGAACCACGTATCCGCGAGTCAAGTAGGCCCGGGGAAAACGAAAAGGAACTGACAAAAGTGTGAACCAGGCGACGAATTACAAGACCACCAACTATGGAGATTACTTACCACACAGACTTTATTTGAAATCAGTCATTATAGGTTTGAGTCCCGAAGGGAAGAAGGAAAACCTAATATTTAGTAGTGGCCCCGGAATCATTGACGATGCGCCTTAACATTGTTTATGGCCAATCTTTGAACTTTGTCTTTCAAACTTCCCGCCCGTGAGAGATCCAAATACGATTGCCACACATCGTGAGCGAAACGCTCTTAAAAACCACTCACGGACTCATCCTATATGATGTGGGTACGACTACTAGAAAAAACTAGCAAAAATTAATAAAATAAAGTAGACGTGCCGTTTCGCCCAAAATCAAAACGGCATACCCAACTCTGCGATCGGTCAAAATCATCACTACTAGTCACTATCATCATTAATATCATCAGCACTACTACTATTATAATCATCACTACTACTCTCACCATCATCACTACTACTCTCACCATCATCACTACTACTCTCATCATCACTACTACTCTCATCATCACTACTACTCTCATCATTACTACAACTTTCACCATGAACACTACTACTTACCAACATCACTAATACTGTCACCATCATCTTGCAATCATCATTACTAATGTCACCGTCATGAATACTATTATGACCATCATCACCACTACTAGTACTGTCACCATCATATATACTACTGTTATCATCATCACTACTGTCATCATTATCACTAAATCTACAACCATTATCACTGCTATTATCACCATCATCACTACTATCAGCATTATCCCCACTATTACTACCATCACTTCTAATGTCAACTAAACTAACTTAACTTAACCCAACCCACTGAGCCCCCAGCTAGTTAATAATAATAAATGTACCACCCAGGACCGGCAGGTTTTGAATTTTTTTTTCTTTCCATAAAACACCAGGAATGGGTTAGGAATGAAGGAAAACCCACAAAAAACCGATCCCCTAGGTCATTAACCCTTCAGACCCGGAAGGGCTCTTAAACACCCATAAAAAACACACCCGAGCTACCCGGAAGGGCTCTTAAACCCATGAGCTCAAAGCCTGTAAGCTTGGTGTGCGAGGCGTATGTCTGACGCATGTAAACAACAGCCGGCTGGACCGACGCCCCGCATCTCCGGCCACAAGAAGGAGTGCGTCGCTTGTTAGTGTGTGCCTGTATGTTATTGTTAAGTATCGAAAAGTAGTGTAAAGTGGCTGTTTTTGCCATAAAGTTATCATCCAATGAAATCATCATCACAACTGAACCAGTTGTTGTTGTTGTTGTTGTTCCCTAAGCTGCCTGGCCGAACAGCCCCGAGTCCCTGAGAAAGGCCATGGCCACGATCGGGCTTTCCCACAGAGCTCTCATTGAGTGTAGATTGTGTTGTTGGCGTAAGTGGTTGTGTGAAATGCAGTCTTCTATGATGTGTTTAATGGTATGGGGTGCTGTGTTACATCCCGGGCAGGCGTCGACAACGGAGTCATCCAGTCTCTTCTGATAGCTCAGGAGAGCTGGATGGTGTCCGCATCTCAGCCTGGCCAGGTGGACTCTGTCCTCGCGAGGAAGGGAGGATTCGGAAGGATGGATTTCGGGAGGTCGTGCATGCAGCTGTGTGTTGTCTGTGAGTGAGTGGATGGATCGGTGAGAGATATGAGTATGGATGTGCTTCTGGAAGTTGGTTCGGGGTGGGCAGGGAGGGAGAGAGGACAATAATTGTGTGTGATACCGTGTGCTGGGTGTTGTTTTGATATTTCTTGGTGTCTGTGGGTGTGTTGCCATGTAGTTTAGTGGGTGGTCTTGGTTCGTGGAGGCTGCTGCCAGGAATTGAGTGCCTCTCATGTCCAGATGGTCTTTGACTTTGAGGATTTTGGTTTCTTGATGTAGGTGATCTGTGGGTGCAGTAGCTGTGCAGCCTGTAATGATCTTCAGGGCTTTGTTTTGAATAGTCTGTAAGGTCTTATGATGTGTTTCAGCTAGGTTAGAAGCCCAGGCTGGGCTTGCGTATTCCATCACTGATCTTATGTATTGTTTATATACTGTGGTGGTAGTTTCTTTGTTGTGTCCAAATTTTGTGTGAGCAAGTGACCTGAGGGCGTTAAGTCTGGGTGTCAGTTTCTTTTTAATGTTTGTGGTGTGCTGTTTGAATGTCATATGAGTATCATATGTTACTCCTAGGATTTTGGGTGTGTGTGTATGTGTTAGGGGTGTGTTGTTTATGGTGAGTTGAGGGATGTATTCGTGTTCTCCTGTCCAACTTGTGAGCAGGGTTGCGGTGGATTTGGCTGGGGCTAGATTAAGTCTGTTTGTAGTGCACCAGCCATGTAGTGTGTTGAGATAGGGTTGAAGGAGATCTGTTGCTCTTTTTGGGTCATGGTGTGTGCATGTGAGTGTTATGTCATCTGCATAGGAGGCTAAGTTTATTTGGGGCGTATTGGGTGTAGTTATATCGTGCATGTACAGATTGAAGAGTGCGGGCGATAGGACGGATCCTTGTGGGACTCCGTTTGGAAAGTTTCTGATTTTAGATGACTGACCGGCAAAAGATACGTGTGCACATCTGCCTGCTAGGAAGTTGGCCAGCCACCGTTTTGTGTTGTTGTGCATGTTTGTGTTGTAGATTTTGTTTGTTAGGTTGTGGCGGGGGATGGCATCGAAGGCTTTACTAATGTCGAGTGTGGCTAATAGTGATCTGTGTGGTGGTCTAGCTGAATTGATGCCGTCGAAAGCTCTTTGTGTAAGGTCTGTGAGAAGAGTGTTTGTGGAGTGCAGTGGCCTAAAGCCATGTTGTGTTGGAGCTAGGGGTAGGTCAGGTGTAATTAGTTGTAATACTAGGCGTTCCATGACTTTGGAGGGGGAGCAAAGGAGTGTGATGGGGCGGTGCGAGGAGGGTAGCGTGGGGTCTTTGTTGGGTTTGGGGAAAGTGATGATGATACCATGCTTCCAAATGTCTGGTATTGTGTTGTGTGAATAGCTGTAGTTTGATATGTTAGTGAGTGCTTGTATGCCTTGTGGTCCCAGGTGTCTGAGGTGTATGTTGCTTATGTTGTCTAGGCCACAGGCGGGTGAGTGCTTGAGATTGTTGATGATATGCTTTGTCTGGTGATTGGTGAAGGGTGTATAGTCAGGGTCTGTGGGGAATTGTCTCTTACGTCGGATGACACGTCGGTCGTCTTTGTGAGGTTTTAGGTGGCTGACATGTGAAAAGTGATTGATGAGAGTGTTTGCTTGTTGTTTACATGAAGGAGTAGAGTCTGTTGTTGTGATTGCAGCATGTGATTGTGTTGTGTTGCTGTTGGAAAGTGTGATGCTGTTTAGTGTTTTGTATAGTTTTTTGGGGTTTGTTTTGTGATCAAGTGTTTGTAGGAAGTTATTCCAATTTAGTTTTTGTTGTTCTTGTATTTTGTTGTTAGTTTGGGTGTTGAGTGCTTGAATTTGTTGTGTGATGTCTTGTGTGTGGGGTGCTGGGGAGTGTTTCAGTATGTCACGTTGTCTGATGAGGTTTTGAATTTCTGGTGTGAAGTTGGGGTTGTGTCTTTTTCTGTTACCTCTTGGAATGTGTTTCTTGTCAGCGTTTTGGATAGTTTTATTGAGTATGTGTACAGCATTGTTGATGTTAGTGATGGGTGTACTGTTTAGAGTTGTGAAGTGTTGTTCTGTCTCATTTGTGAATGCTTCCCAGTTAGCTCTTTTATAATTGGTGTATGTGTGTTTGTGGCTAGCTGGGGTGAGTCTGGTTTTGGTGGTGATAATGATCGGGAGGTGGTCAGAGCCTAAGGTTCTGACCACCCTCCAGGATGTTGTGGGGGCGAGTTCTGGGGAGCAAAAGGTGATGTCTGGAGATGATGGGTTATAGAGGGCTTGGTGAGGAATATGGGTATGTTGATGGATGTCGTTAAGGATGATGAGGTTATCGGTTTGGTTTTGTAGTACCAGCCCTCTGTCTGTGTCGGGGTTGTCGACAAACCAGGCCGACGTCTTGGCGTTGAAGTCACCACCCAGGATGATGTGTGGGGTGTGTGGGGTGTTTGTGATGTGTTGTAAGTGTGGTCTGTATTCATTTGGTACTGTAGGGGATGTTTGGGGAGGGATGTATGTGTTTATGATGGTTATGTTGGAGTTGTTGCCAGTGCGTATTTTAATTGACTGTATTTCTGTTGTGTTATCATTTGGGGGGAGGAGTGATTTGGTTTGTACACTGGTTACTATGTATGATATTTCTTTGTGTACCAGGGTGATGAGTCCACCGCCCCCGCCGACAGCCCGGTCTTGTCTGATGGTGGTGAAATTATGAAATGTGGGTGTTTTTTGTGTTGTGCGGAGTTTTGTTTCTTGTAAGATGGCAATGTGTATGTTGTGTTGTTTGATGAAGTGTGAGAGTTCGTGTTTCTTTGTGTTGATGCCATCTATGTTCAGTTGAAGAATGTTAATGTTATGTGCACGATGTATGTTGGGTGCTGCTGCACGAGGATGGGGTGGGGGTGGGGGTGATGGGGGGGTGGGGGTGAGGGAGGGGCTGGGGGTTGGGATGGGTGAGGTGGGGGTGGGGATTGGGGAGCAGGAGATGGGGGTTGGAATGGATTAGGATGGGGTGTGGTGTGTTGAGTTGAGGATGTGGATGGTATGGGAAGGTTAGGTGGGTTAGGGAGGAGAGGTGGACGGGTTTTAGGGGGGGGAGTGGATGATATGGGAAGGTTAGGTGGGTTGGGGAGGAGAGGTGGACGGGTTTTAGGCGAGGGATTTGACTGGGAGAGGGAGGGGCATGAGGAACAGGTCCAGGTGTTTGTGTAGTGTTTCTTGGAGGCAAGTGTTGTGCAGGTGAAGTGGGTCCAGTTCCCACATGAATTGCAGAGAACTGAACCCTTAGTATGGCGACTCGAAGTGATGGGTTTTGAGCAAGTTGGACATATGTATGTGAACGTGGGTCCTGGGTTGCTCTCAATGTCTCCGGCTAGAAGAAGTCTTCGAGAAATGACAGCCGGAGAGTCATTTCTCGGTGTAGGAAAAACTGTGTGATGTGTGTGTGTGGTGTGAGAGGTGTGGAAATTCCCGGCGCGACCGAAGCCGCTCCAAGGACCCGTGCCCCCAGGGAGGGGGCAGGGGATGGTTGTGACGGTTTGGCTCCCGAAACTGCTCCTCGCGGCCGGCATCCGGTTTTCCTCCACTGGTCGTTGATTTTGTCTTCGGCTGTGGAGGGTCGGCAGCCATCCGCGGTTGGCAGCCTCGGGAGGTGGCCCCACGGCGTAGACGCCGCCACATCAGGACTTTAGAGAGAACCAGTTGATTTAGAGAGCTCTACTTAACACCATTCTACAGGTACGAAACACATCTACGCTTGAGGATGTGCGGGAATGCGGAAGCAAGCCAAATAGCAAAGATGCGGTAGCCTAGGCGTAGACGTTTTTCGGCCAAAACCCCCGGATTTCGGGGAATATATATATAATACATAGCCGGGGCTGGAGGGTTAAGGGGTCCTACGGTGCGCCCGAAAGTCGGATTTACAAGAGGGGAAATGGGTAGGTAAAAACAGGTTTTTGCGTGCTCACGTGCACGCGGTTGGACTTTGAGAGTCTTCAACCATCGGCATTGTTGCGTGAGATACTTACACAGTTCCCATACAAATCTGAGCCCTCTAGGTGCCATAGGACCGGAGTAATTAACCGTGACGCACCTTATGTGATGCTGGGGTTTAGCGTTACAAACATTGCCGACGCAAACAGTGCGTCGCTGGGGCTCAGTGGGTTAACAAATGCGTCGCAAGTTTTTCTCACCCCTGAAAGGTGGCATTCTGTGTGAGAGTGCCCCGAACGCCATCATCATTGCCTGGGAACAGGTACAGGGTGGGGGGTGGGTGTCCTGAGGGGGGGTGGGGCAAAACCATATTTTTGACCTAAAATCATAACTATTGCATAGACGTCTCACCATTATCATCACTTCTGAGACATGTGTATGATGTGTAGCTTTCTGTGATGTGTGTGCCCCATAGGGGCACACACACACACAGGGAATAGGTACAGGGTGTGGGGGGGGGAGGAAACAATTTTTTGGACCAAAGATAACTATTGCACAAATTCAAAAAATCTTTTTTTAATTACTGTCGAATTCACGCACAGAAGGTTTGTGTGAAGTTTGGTGAAAATCCGTCAAACGGTCTAGGAGGAGTTCTCAGACGGACGGACAGACAGACAGACATTTCGGCCGGCATGTACCACTATACGGGGGGCGATACCACTGCTTACGCAGAGTTGATAAAAAGATTAAACTTGATCTTAGCATTGCGCTTCTCATGCGTCTGCTGTTTCTGCACGCTTCGCCTCACTCATCGAAGCGATCACTCGCCCTTAATGTGATATATCAAGACTTTCAAAACATAGCAGATGAATGGGAAAGGGATGGAAGGGAGGGCCAAAATCGTCAATGATTCCGGGGCCACTACTAAATATTAGGTTTTCCTTCTACCCTTCGGGACTCAAACCTATAATTTATTAGTGGCCCCTTCATCATTGACGATGCACCTGATATCTCAAGACTGGAGGGGGACATTCATCATGAACATCATAACCACTAATAAATTACAGTAGCACCTCCATTTTCCGGCACTCAGGGGGATTTGAAACCTCCGGTGAATTGAAAAGTCCGGTTGATTGAAAATTACTCCTATAAATGACCATAAACCCCAAGAAAATACCCCCTAATGGCTATCTGTATATTATCAGCCTTAATATAATAAACAAACACACATTACTATACCATTTTAATAGTAATGTTCACAACTCGCCAATTTATATTTACAGTAGACGTTGGAAAAGGTGTCCAGCTGTTATTGTTCTCGGCGGCGTAATGCGTATAGTCGTATGCGAAGGCTAGGCCTTATCGGGAGGGAGAGTTCTGCAGCGCATTCAAAGTTTTGACAGTAGCAAAACGAAACACTTATATCAAACTGTTTTTGTTCTTTTTAGTTTGTCTTAGGTTTTCACTTAATATCTAAAACTTATTTATGAGGTGGATGCTTTGGGAGAGGCAGCAAGGGGTGGATGCTTGCCACTCATCCACAGTTGTAGAGGTGGATGCTGTTACATCATCCACCATTATGTAGTATCTCCATTCGTTTGTGTTTTGTGTTTTTTCTTCCAAGCTCAGAACCACACTTTTGCATTTCTTCTTGTCACTATTGGCTTTCACTTTGTCCGACTTTGCCTTAATCTTCGGCAGGATAGCGATGAATCGAGTATAATATGTCCAATATGAGAATGTTTGTATATGCGGATCGATCGGGGAGACGGAGTAGGCCTATTCCTGCACTTTTGTTGTTTCTTACAGTTTCTTACAGTTTCTTGCTTGTTCTACTGACGTCGCTGTTACCCGCATATAACCACAAACTATTTTATATATACAGTATATATATTTCTTATTGGTGCTTTTTAACCCTTCCTGCCCGGTTGTCATTTTAAAATGACACCACGAAATAAGGGCAGGTGCCCGGGTGTCCTTTCAGGACTTTTTAGCTTGAAAGCCTATTCAGCTTGGTCTGACGCATGTAAGCAAAGCCGATCGTTGCGTCACCGCACCTCCGAAAACAAGAAGGAGAAGACTCGTTTGTTATTGTATGTCTGTATGTTGTTGTTTCAGTAGTGAAAAGATCGTCGTATTGCTAACATCGCCTGAAAATGCTCTCCACTGAAATCGTCATCACAACTGAACCAGTTGACTTAGAGAGCTCTACTCAATGCTAGTCTACAGATTGGAAACCGCACTACATTTATAGATGCGTGGGAAATTTCTAGAAGTTAAAATTAACTAAAATACGGTAGCCTAGGCCTAGACGTTTTTCGGCCAGATCGCCCGGGTAGCCCACCCTGTCCTTTGGAGATACAGCCCGGGCCAGGAGGGTTAAATAGTTTTTTCCTAATATTATATATACAGTACTGTATTTATTATTTGTTATGATGAAATTATGCTGGTAAGACTATTTTTTTTTATTTTTTTGTTTTTATTTTAATAATTTCTTAAAACCTCCGGTTGTTTGAAGCTACCGGATGCCTGAATGCCGGAAAATGGAGGTGTTACTGTACTAAGGTTAAAAGATAAACACGTACGAAAAAGATCATACTGTAGTTTAATCAAAATAATAAAAGGTTGTACAGGCGGTGTCTCTTAACCCTTCCTCCCCGGGCTGCCTTACTTAACCCTCCAGCCCCGGGGGCTATAGCTTACGACTGTGCTCCGGTACCGGGTGTTTTGACGATCTTTGGCCTATGTTAACTACTCTGTAAGTCAATGAATATGTCATGTAATGTTGTGAATAAAAAAGAATAATGTTCCACAAACCTTCCTCTGTCGAATGGCGTTGAGTAGAGGTCTCTAGCCCCTCTGGTTGCATAATGGTGAGCGCGGGAAGACGAGTGCTTTTCGGCGGCAAATTCTTCCCGCGTTCGGACGCGTCGCCCCGGCCATGGCTACGACGCACCTAGCCGCTCGCCGCGCCAAAGTATTTATCTCCCTTAGACGATTTTAGTGTTTGATATTGAGAATGTGATGTTTATTTGATATTTTCTAGTTATTTTGAGGCCAATTATATAAAATATGTTTATTAGGGTATCACTGTCACTGATATTGCTAATTTTCACTCGATACCGTACATTTTATTAGTAATTGAGGTAGCTTATTGTTGTATTAGGCACTGATTATTCGTTATCACAGGTGTTTATTATACTTTGGCCATCAAATATTAGGTCTTGTGTCACTTTCACTTTGACAAATATGCTTTAGAGAGTGTCACTGTCACTGATAATGCTCATTTTCACTCGATACCGTACATTTTATTAGTAATTGAGGTAGGTTATTGTTGTATTAGGCACTGATTATTCGTTATCACAGGTGTTTATTATACTTTGGCCATCAAATATTAGGTCTTGTGTCACTTTCACTTTGACAAATATGCTTTAGAGAGTGTCACTGTCACTGATAATGCTCATTTTCACTCGATACCGTACATTTTATTAGTAATTGAGGTAGGTTATTGTTGTATTAGGCACTGATTATTCGTTATCACAGGTGTTTATTATACTTTGGCCATCAAATATTAGGTCTTGTGTCACTTTCACTTTGACAAATATGCTTTAGAGAGTGTCACTGTCACTGATAATGCTCATTTTCACTCGATACCGTACATTTTATTAGTAATTGAGGTAGGTTATTGTTGTATTAGGCACTGATTATTCGTTATCACAGGTGTTTATTATACTTTGGCCATCAAATATTAGGTCTTGTGTCACTTTCACTTAGTTATATGATTTGTAAACGTTTTATATACAATTTATTGTGTCTTTTTTCACTGATTTATATATTTCTATAGGTTCTAATCATATGAATGTCACTTGGTATATACATATGTGTCACTTTCACATATTATTATGGTGTAATTGTATTTGTATCAATGTTCTCATAATACATGACTTTTGTATTACAATACATTGGTTTTCTTCCACTTTTTGCCTATATATAATTATAGTGTACATATTGTCATTTTATTTGGCAATTTCAGTATGATTATTAGAACTCCAGCTTGGAGTGGTAATCAAAGAAGCAATCTACAGCACAGAGTGCCACCTTGCACTCCACACACTCCAGGGTTGACTTTTTACCTGACCTCGGCTTCACCCTGCTGTTGTAGCAGACATGGCACCGCTTCTGCTGTGTTCTTCCGGATTCATTCTGAGGCAGGGAACCAAGCCTGTGCCTAATCAAGTATTGAGCAGACTGCAAGCGGTCAATAACGGCGGGCCCAGGATGTGCCACTGCCCTCTGTGGCATAGCATACTTCTCCAGGAGCTCCGTCAACACCTGCTTTTGGAACCTCCGCAGGCTATTGAACTTCATGGGTGTGTTCACATTCCGAAGCTTGTATATGTTGTAGGCATTCAGAACTGACATGTCCACCATATGCAGAAAGAACTTTTTGTACCATCTGCACGAGGTACGCAGGCAGTCAATGAAGCCTATCTGCATGTCGGACTTGTCCACCAGCCTCATGTTGATGTTGTAGTCCAGGACAGCATCGGGCTTGGTCACCCTGGCCTGGGTGCGGCGATCCACCTTGCCAGTCTCCACCATTTCCCCCTTGTGGATGGTGGTCAGGAGGTTGACCTTCCGCTGGTCGTGCCAGTGGATAGCCAGAATGGGTCCCGACTTCTTCTTGAACACATCACCTTTTTTGGTCTTTGGAGGGAAAGGTGGCATGCCCTTCCTTTTCCCTCGTACTGTGCCTACAGTCCCCGTCTTGCGCTCATGCAGGTACTGTGAGAGAGTGGGGGACGTGTAATAATTGTCCGTGTAGAGGACGTGATTCTTATGAAAGTAGCGGTCCATCATGGCTTGCACCACTGCTCCGCCAAAGCCAATGAGGGGGTCCACAAGCAAGTCCCCTTCCTTCCCGCTGTAGACCAGGAAGTCCAGGACATAGCCAGTTTGGCAGTCGCACAGCACAAAGAATTTTATGCCAAAGCGATGTCTTTTTGAGGGGATGTACTGCCGGAAGCTGAGTTTTCCCCGGAACAGCACAAGAGACTCGTCAATGACGACCTTGCGGAAGGGCTTGAAGTAGGAGGTGAAGCGTTCTCGCATCATCTCATACAACGTCCTAATCTTCCACAGCTTGTCTGGGAGGTGGACGTCAAGGTTGGTGACAAGATGGAGCGCTGCGAGGATATCAAGGTACCGGTCGCGAGACATATATTTCCCGAAGGCAGGGGTGGATATCAGATCATTGGTGATCCAATAGTCAGGCAACCTATGCTTCTTGACATGAGGCATTAGCATGGTGAGTGCCAGGAACACCTTGAACTCTTTATGAGTCACTGGGGTCCACTGCCTCATGTGGCCCTTGGTCACCTTTCCCAAAAAGTGGACCTGGAATTGGTGCTGCTTATTTGTCTCTTTGACAACATAGCCTACCACCTCCTCATCAAAGAAGGCCTCAAACAGTTCGTGTGGTGGAGCATTGGGGCCTGCAGGAAAATTGGGGGTAACGCCTGAACCCTCCAGTACCTCATCAAAAGCTGGCACATCAGGGTTGTATGCATCCTCATCAACTACGTCTTGCTACTGAAAAACGTAGAATGGGTCTTGTCTACGCTGACGAGGAGCTCCAGCTGGTGGCCCAGCACGCCCACGGCCAACTCGGGAGGCGCGCGCCCTAGGGCGGCGAGGGCAGCGGCCAGGGCGGTGGGCAGCACGACGGGCAGCACGACGCCGGGCCAAGCGGATGGGTCGAGGGTCGTCGATGTCCATATAGTCATCGTCAGAGTGGTCATCTTGCCCTGACGGTGGACCTATGTAATCATGGCCAGAGTCTTGAGAGAGGTGCCCTTCATCATCAGTGGCCCCCACATAATCTGGCGGGGAACCAGTGATGCGTGGGCGGCGTGCGGGTGGGCGAGGTGGGGAAGGAGTGGCAGGTGAGGCTGTGTCCCCCCGAGGTCCCGGGCTCCTTGGCCTGCGACGAGTGACAGAAAGCAATGTTTCACTGTCACTAGGCCCAGGTATTGGTGATGCGAGCTCAAAGACTTCTTCAGGAAGACATGTTGAAGGCGGGAGAGGTGGGGAGGACCGTGGGGAAAGTTGCGGGGACGTATGGCTGGGGCCGGCCGGGGTGGACGCCGCGGGAGCCTCGAACAAAACTCTCTTACTTTTCTTAATTTTCTTGGTATATTTCCTACCTTTCCCCTTTTCGGCAGCAGTATGTCTCCTGTCGGGGGACCTAGGAGGCAAATAGGCCGAAAGTGTGGGGTCCTCAACCCTTGGCAATGGTGGGGGTGGTGGGGAAGAATGCGGGGCATCCGGGTCATCTTGGGTGGCGTGGGTAGATAAGGGAGACAATGGCGGACGAGAAGGGTCACCACGCTGACCCTCACTCACAGCCTCATCCTCACCAAGTAGTTTTGCTTGTTCCCTAGCTGCCGCGGCCGCCTTCTCAAGTATTTTCTGCTTATACAAATGTAGCTTGAAAGGCGATTTACCTGGGGAAGGGCTTGGCGTCGTGTCACTTATGCGAAATTTGGTGAGTGACCTTGAACTCTCCCACTCGCTCACTCTCTCAAGTTCACTGTCTTTAGGTAAACCAGCTTCCTCAACAACTGGTACATCACCTTCATCACTCTCATCACTGTCATGTTCTCTCGCAAATCCCAGGAATTGCTCTTCTTTATCACTCTCATGGCCATAATCACTCGACTTATAATTACTAGAGTCGTCACTGACTTCATCATCAACATTATGCTTGGCATCAGCTCGCTCATAAAGTCTCAATGTCGTCTCAATACCTCCGGGAGATAACACATTTAGGCGATGGCGTCGGGGTAAGGCGCGACGAACAAGCAAGGGCGTCGTAGGAAGCACGGTATCGGACACAGCGGAATCACTATTTGGCGTACTGTCCATGATGGCGTCGGGGTAGATACTGTTGCTGTGGCGGAGTTTACGCCTGGTGGCGCCACCTACCGTCCCACGATACCGAAAATGTACGCGCGGCATTCGAAAGCACGCATGCAAGCAATGGGCGTTCAAGAGCCCTTCCGGGTTGCGCGGGCCGAGGTTGTTATGGGCGTTCAAGAGCCCATCCGGGTTGGAGGGGTTAAGGACGGAGGCTGTATCCGGGCGATTTGGCTGAAAACACAACATACGTTAACTAAGGCTAATCTCGCTTAATATACTACCTACATTAATCAAACATATGTCAAAATGGGCGCCTTACCTTGCCGCGTAGAATGGCGTTGAGTAGAGCTTTCTAGCTCAACTGGTTGCGGAGTGATGGTGATGGAAGTGGAGGTAACTTTTGCCGCCTATTTACCTCGCCGCGTCCGAACACTCAACCGCGGCCCAGGCTACGACGAACGTTTTGACTCGTCGCTCTACCTTGAATTATGGCGGGAAGCGATTTTTTAGTGTTTTATTGTTTATTATGCCATATATTATTGTTATTATGTTATTTCCACTCAATAAAGTTATTTTTCTGAAGTAATTTGTGTCTCTGTCACTTATACTTAGTTTTATTGTTATTATTATAGTAGTTATGATTATTTATACTGGACTATGGTAATTGATAGTGTCATTTTCACTTATTTATTGTTAGGAATATATATTTTAGTGTCACTTTCACTTGTTCATATTGTTCTGAAGGCACTTATTATTACTTATGTGTGTCTCTTTCACTTAGACTTAGTTTTATAGTCATTATTATAGTAGTTATGATTATTTATACTGGACTATGGTAACTCCCGTCCACTCACCAACTCTCTGCAATCTCTCTCTCTCCGCCGCAATGTTGCATCTCTCTCGCTATTCTATCGCTACTATAATAATCAGTGTTCCTCAGAGCTATCCCAGTGCATACCACCTCCTTTACGTAGGGCACGTGGTACCCGTCTTGCAACTCAATCCCACCCCTACTCTGTGCAACTCTCCAACCCAAGAGTGAAACGTTACTCTCAAACTTTCTTCTACTCAACAGCTGAACTCTGGAACTCTCTCCCAGAATCAGTCTTTCCCTCTTCCTATGACTTGAATTGCTTCAAACTCCGTGTGTCCAGGCATTTTGGCTCGAACGTCCCTTGATTTTGGCCCTGTCACTCTTTCAACTATGGGGGAGGCACTCGCTATAGGCAGTTATGCCTTTTGCCTCCCTCAATCACATAGAAAAAAAAAAAAAAAAAAAAATTATAGTGTCATTTTCACTTATTTATTGTTAGGAATATATATTTTAGTGTCACTTTCACTTGTTCATATTGTTCTGAAGGCACTTATTATTACTTATGTGTGTCTCTTTCACTTATATTTAGTTATATTATTATTATTATTATTGAGTGTCACTATCACTGTCACTTACACTTCAATAGTTTGTTATAGTGTGGAAATCATTGAAGCAGGTGCCAGCACACAGTCCCACCTGACACTCGAGGCATTGCCAAGTGCTTTTTGTGGGTTTGTGGGGTCGTCGAGTTGTGCGGCTGCACACATAGCACCTCTTCTGCATTCTTATTCTGCTGTTAGGACCCTGGAAAGGAAGGGCGACGAGCTGGTGATATCTGAAGAAGTCGGCACACCCTGTTCTGTCCAGCATGCCTGGTCCTTGTAGTGGCCTCCCTGGTGTACCCGCATGTTTACCCAGGAGCTCAAGTATCAGCTGCTTTTGGAAGGTCCGCAGGCTCTTGTACTTCATGACTGGAGTCCTCAAACGGTAGATGTTGTACGCGTTGAGGACAGACATATCTACTGTATGCAGGACAAACTTCTTGTACCACCTGCAAGATGTTCGCAGGCAGTCTATGAAGCCCATCTGCATGTCGGACTTGTCGACGAGGCGCATGTTGATATTATAGTCCAGGACAGCAGCTGGTTTTGTGATAGGGTTCTTCGTCCTTCGGTCCACCTTCCCTGTGGCGACCATCTCTGCTTTGTGGCATGTGGTGAGGAGGTTGACCTTGCGCTGGTCATGCCAGTGGATGGAGAGGATGGGGCCACTCTTCTTATGGAAGATGTCCATCTTCTTAGTCTTGGTTGGGTAGGCTGGCATGCCCTTCCTCTTCCCCTTCACTGTGTCGACAGTTCCGGTCTTGCGGTCATGGAGGTACTTGGCGAGGATAGGCGACGTGTAATAATTGTCGGTATAGAGGATGTGGTTGTCATGGAAGTACCTCTCCATCATCCTCTTTACCACAGCGCCGCCAAAACCAATGAGGGGGTCAATCTGGACTTCACCACCCTTGCCGCTGTAGACTATAAAGTCGAGCACATATCCCGTCTTGCAGTCGCAGAGGACGAAGAGCTTGATGCCGAAGCGGTGTCTCTTGGACGGGATATACTGTCGGAAGTGCAGCCTACCACGGAACAGGACCAGAGACTCGTCGATGCACACCTTCTGAAAAGGTATCAGGTAGGTGGAAAACCGATGACGTATCATGTCATACAGTTGCCTGATCTTCTAGAGTGTGTCGGGCTCGTGGACATGCATGTTATTTGTCAGGTGGAAATATGAGAAGATGTCGAAGTGACATGTATTTGCCAAATACAGATATTCTACAGATATTTTCACAGCAATTGTTCCGAGGAACTTGCTTCAATTGTGCCGCCTCTCCACATCTTTCCCCGTAGAACTAGGGCAGCTGAGAGCGCCCATGAATTTACACTTTCTCCTCCACAATGCAGAACTTCTGCTTATCAGAATTCATTTATCCCCAGAGCTACTACTCTTTGGAATTCACTTCCCTCGAATTGCTTTCCACAAACTTACAATCTACAAATGTTTAAATCCAGTTGTTACAAACATTTTATGAATGGAGGATGCCTTTAGGCACATGGACCTTTTTGTTTTATCTGTGTTTTTCCTTCCTCCGTTCATTGTCTCTTAAAAAAAAAAAAAAAAAACAAAAAAAAAAATGCTGGAGTCGTTGCGAGGTCGCCAGTTATCCAGTAGTCGGCCAGAACGTGCTTCTTTATGTGTGTTATCAGCATTGTTAGTGCCAAGAACACATATACACTCTAACCTCCATTTAACGGATTCCGATTTAACGGATATCGGCAATAACGGTCAAAAAATGTAGGCCGGACAATGGACCCAGCAACGGACATAGTCCGTTGCTATAAAAAAGTTGGAGCAAAGTCCGTTGCTCTATCTATTTATCTCTCTAATGCACCTACCTAAATCCCTTATACATTAACATAACTACAGTATGTCTTATTTGGACTTTTTGTAATCTTTGAATAATTTCTAATATGATGGAATTGAAAAATATAATATCCTTCCAGCACATAGATAAATAATAAATAAGATAGTCAACAAAATATTTCAACTCTCCCCTCCGTGCCAGCAGAGACGGAAGATTTACGTTTGATAGATTTTTTTTTTTTTTTTTTTCCCTCGATATACACACTTTCTATTTATCTATCTCTCTAATTCATCTACCTAAATCTACCTAAATCCCTTATACATTAACATAACTATGTCTTATTTGGACTTTTTGTAATCTTTGAATAATTTCTAATGTGATGGAATTGAAAAATATAATATCCTTCCAGCACATAGATAAATAATAAATAAGATAGTCAAAAAAAGTTCAACCCTCCCCTCAGTCTAGACGCCGAGCTTCCGAGACGGAAGATTTACGTTTGATAGATTTTTTGTTTTGTTTTTTTCCCTCGATATACACACTCTTTCTATCTATCTATCTCTCTAATTCATCTACCTAAATCCCTTATACATTAACATAACTATGTCTTATTTGGACTTTTTGTAATCTTTGAATAATTTCTAGTGTGATGGAATTGAAAAATATAATATCCTTCCAGCACATAGATAAATAATAAATGAGATAGTCAACAAAATATTTTCAACCCTCCCCTCCGTCTATGCGCCGAGCTTCCCAGACGGGAGATTTACGTTTGATAGATTTTTTTTTTTTTTTTTTTCCCACGGTATACACAAAATTATGGGGAAATATTATAACATGTTTTTAATTGACATTTGTATCGTTTTTGCTGATTATGAGTTGGTGGAAAATAAAATCTTTAATTCTATCATATCGGAAATGATTCACAGATTATATAGAGACCAAATAATATACACTTTTAAGTGTGTTCAATAGTTTTGCATTATCAATAGGGTGTAGCACAAGGGATTACCAGGATTTATTTCAGGTACAGTAAAAAAAAGGATGCATAACAGTTAAATGTCACGATCCGGACACCTGTACTCAACACCGAATTTTTCTCAAGGAATTTCCGGATTACATCCGGACTGGACAGTATTTAGCAGCAACGGGCAACGGACATTTAGCAGGAACGGACAGGTGCTTGCACGCATTTGTCCGTTAAATGGAGGGTCGAGTGTAATTCTGCCACAGTGAGAGCTCTCCATGCCACCATCTTGGCACTGGTCTTCCTCCCAAGAAAGTTTGAACAGATAGCCT
The DNA here is from genome assembly GCA_032716605.1 of Paralithodes platypus. Lineage (NCBI taxonomy): Eukaryota > Metazoa > Arthropoda > Malacostraca > Decapoda > Lithodidae > Paralithodes > Paralithodes platypus. Next base: position 3,492,310 of record CM064533.1, on the reverse strand, counting down.
GGTGGTTATTTGTCTCTTTGACAAGGTATTCCATGACTTCATTGTCGTAGAAGCCACAGAAAAGTTCACTGGGGGTGGCATTTGGGCCACAGGGATATGCTGGTGACACCCCGGAACCCTGTTGTACCTCGTCAAAGGCAGGACAATCTGGCTCAAAATCCGCCCCATCTGTCCACACAAACATATCAGCTGCTCGAGGACGAGGACGTGCAGCTGCAGCTGCAGCAGGCACACGCCCTGGATGCCCTGGCACACGCCCTTGGCCACGCGGACGCCCAGGTGGACGCCCTGCACGCCCACGCCCACGCCTAGGCCCAGGGGCAGCGGCGTCGGCAGGCTGACCACGTCCACGACCTCGCCCTTTTACTCTTCTTGTCGGGACTTCCTCTTCCTCAGGCGACGTCAGGTCATCTGGGGCAATGTTGGGGTCGTCAGCATCCTCTTCAGGAGACAACTCTGGTGAAGAATAGACCGGGCGTCGGCGGCGTGGGGCTGCGGGAGGTTGAGCAATAGGAGCCTCGGCCTCGGGAGTTGGGCTCCTTTTGCGGCTAGCCGTGGACTTTTCCGCCGGAAATAATGACCTATGATGCGGGGCCTGTGGTGGCACACTGTGGGAGGCCAATGACGCACTTGTAGAGGCCCTTTGGTCATCCTGAGGGACAGATGAAGCTGAGGGCTGTGGGTGGCCCTCCCGGCATCCCGGGTCAAGGCGTCGGGACAAAGGAATGCGGGTGGTTGCTAGGCCTGGGTCGGCGTCACTATCACTATCTACGCCTTCCCTATCTATCTTTTTTTCCCTTGCCCCTCAACTTTCCCTTCATAATTGCTGAGGGGCACAGGGCCTTGGGTGGGGCTTTGGTTTCCCGGGCGTTTCCGCGCCCTCCTCAGCTCCCTGCCTTAGAGTGGCTTCGGTCACCTGGGTTTTGTTAGTGGTAAGCAGGGAGGGTTTTGTGGGGGCGCTCTATGGCCTTGGCCTTGCTCGGGACCTTGGGGCTGTTCGGCCAGGCAGCCTGGGGAACAACAACAACAACAACAACAACGCCTTCCCTCACTTGTTCTGCTTCCCTGCGTGCTTTCTTGGCTGCACTTTTCACTAAAGACTGTTTATAGAAGTATTTACCCACTTTCAAGGGCGTACGGGCAGGCAAAGGGGAAGGTCCTGGCGTAGGGCTAGGGCTAGGCCTAGGCCTACCCTGACCTACGAAACTAGGCGAAGGGGTTGGCTCTAGCACACTTGGTACTTCAATAGCACCTTCCTCCACCACTTCCACATCAGGATCATCACTACTATCACCCCCCTCAAATAAATCAACATTGTCATCAGCACCAAATCCCACAAAATCGTCAACTTCGCTTCCACTTCTACTCTGAATATAGAGGTTTTTGTCCACAGAGCTTTCACCACTGCTCAAATCCGGGTTGAAAAGTTCATGGTGTATTGCACTCTCACTTAGCAAACTTTTCACTTTCCTTAGTTTCTTTTTCTTCTCGGTTGGCAGAGGCGTAGATGTTGCAAGCGGGTTAGCACTGGGACGCGCGGGAGATTGCACAGTATCGGACGCGTCGGAATTAATTTTTTTGCTGTAGCTCGCAATGGCGGCAACGTAGGAACTGATAAGAGTGGTAGTTGAGGCTTGGTGGCGCTACGATCGCCCACGCCAATTAAAATTTGCCTGCGCTAAATTTAAAAGCGCGCTTTAACCCTCTCACCACGGAAGGGCTCTTGAACGCCCATAAAAAAGCATATAACAGGTACCCGGATGGTCTCTTGAACGCCCAGTGGTTGAAAGCCTGTGAGCTTCGTGTGCGAGGCGTCGGTCCGACGCATGTAAACAACAGCCGGCTGGACCGTCGCCCCGCATCTCCGGCCACAAGAAGGAGAGCGTCGCTTGTTCGTGTGTGCCTGTATGTTGTTGTTAAGTATCGAAAAGTGGTGTAAAGTGGCTGTTTTGGCCATAAAGTTATCTCCAATGAAATCATCATCACAGCTCAACCAGTTGACTTAGAGAGCTCTACTTAATGCCATTCTACAGGTAAATAACACAGCTACGCTTGGGGATGCGCGGGAATGCGGGAAGCAGTCTGATTAACGAATATACGGTAGCCTAGCCTAGACGTTTTTCGGCCAAAACACCCGGGTTTCGAGGAATATATATATAATACATAGCCGGGGCTGGAGGGTTAAAGCACATACCTTAGGTAAGGATGCCCGGGTAGCGGCCCTTCTGCATAGCTGTCCTTACCTAAGGCAGCCCAGGTAGGAAGGGTTAAAGGTAGCCTGTTGTGTAACACCATTATATTTGACAGAACAGTTGGTGAGACACACATAAACTATACACTTTAACTTATGAATACATAAATAAATCAATATCTCATCTCTTATAAAATACTGATAATATGGTGGCCTATACATATATGGCCTACAGGTACTCTATTACAAAAATATTTGTACCCTTGCTTTTAATCCTAACCTTAAGATTAATGAGCATAATGGAAACTTTAATGCCATACATAAAGTAAACATAAACATTTTCCTGACTAGACTTATTTTAGTCTAAGGAACGGGTTATCATATGACCTTCATTCTCGTCATATTGTATCACATAAGAGGCAGGTTAGAGGCCCTAACTAGGATACCTCCCCCCCCCCCCCTTTTTCTTTACAAAAAATAGCTTAAAACTAGACTCTCTGCCTTAATGCTATACATGTACGAGAAGGTTTCATGAGATTCACGGACAGGTAACGTGTTAAGAAAGTATGATTAGATGACCATAACTTGGTCTGTTGAATGTCATCGAGTGAGTAATTGTGTAGGAATCTGAGTGATGCAGCCCACTTCCGGATATCGTGTGACCTAGCCAAAACGCCCGGATTACTCTCTCTAATTTCTTCTACTAATAACGCGGCTAGCTGGCGTTTTTGGAGACTTTTACCTGTCCGTGAAACCCAGAGGGATCCCGCCTGTGCCGGCCGAGATTCCCGCATAAATAAAATTAGTGATTGCACCGGGCTAACTTTCTTAAGCATAGCCTTATCGCTGCCACTGACAAAGTCTGTGGGAAAACAAAGGGTCACCCCAGGAATAAGACCTCCTGGTGGTGGAACGATGAGGTAGAACATGCTGTGAAAGAGAAAAGGAGATGCTTCAAAGCATGGAAGAAGGGAGGCAGCAAGGAGGAATACCAGGCAGCTAAACGAACTGCCAAAAGAGATATTTACAAAGCTAAAAAAGGCATTAAGGAGCTGGTCCTCGAACAAGTGTGTAACACTGACAATCCCAATGGGATCTTCAACCTAGCTAGGCGAGTTAAAAATGGGTAGGGATATTATAGATGAACAGTGTGTTAGAAACGATAATGGGAAGATTGAGTATGCAGAAAATGAAATCAGAGAAGCATGGAAGGCACACTATGAACGATTGCTAAATGTAGAGTTTGAATGGGATAAGGAACAGCTTAGTATCGAAAAAACAATATCTGGGCCCCCTCCTTTGATAGCACCAGCTGTAGTGAGCGACGCAATCAATAAAATGAAGGACGGTAAAGCTCCAGGTTGTTCTGACATTGTCGCTGAGATGATAAAAGCCTCAGGGGAGACTGGTGTAAACTTAGTCACCGAGTTGATAAACACCATTATTAAAGATAAGAAAATCCCAGAGGATTGGCTCAAAAGTGTAATAGTAAATATATACAAAGGAAAAGGGGATGCACTAGATAGAGGAAATTATAGGGGCCTGAAAATGCTTGACCAAATCATGAAGGTCTGTGAGAGAGTCTTTGAGGGTTTGATCAGGCAAAGTATCTCCATTGATGATATGCAGTTTGGTTTTATGCCAGGACGGGGTACAACCGATGCTATCTTCATAGTCAGGCAGATACAGGAAAGATACTTACTAAAAGGCAGGGATCTTTACTTTGTGTTTGTAGACCTGGAGAAGGCCTTTGATAGGGTGCCTAGAGATGTTGTGCAGTGGGCTATGAGGAAACTTGGTGTGGAAGAGTGGCTGGTGCGTGTGATAATGAAGATGAATGAGGATTCGCGAAGTGCGGTGAGGGTGAAAGGTGTACTGAGTGATAAGTTCGCAGTCCGTGTTGGAGTCCATCAGGGTTCAGTGTTAAGCCCCCTCCTCTTTATTATGGTCTTGGAGGCACTGTCTAGAGGTTTTAGAGGCGGACTCCCGTTGGAACTGTTTTATGCAGACGATTTAGTCCTAATAGCTGACAGTATGCAAGATGCTGAGGCCAAATTCAGAGAGTGGAGAGAGGGCATGGCGAGCAAGGGTTTAAGAGTCAATATTAACAAAACCAAGGTTATGCATTGTAGATTGAGACGAGGCAATGTGGAAAAGAGCGGTGCATGCCCATGTGCAGTGTGTGGAAAGGGAGTGGGCGTTAACTCAATTCAATGTAGCATCTGTCGATGTTGGGTACCCCATGGGAGTAAGCGCTGTAGTAGAATAAAGGGCCCCCTGCCGAAGGATAAGTCAGAAATAGAGAAATTTGAGCGCGTAGTGTGCAAAGGCGAGCTTGTGTTAAGTGATGATCCTGTGGCTGTGAATTTTGGAAATGAGTCATTGGAGCTGGTGAACAAGTTTTGTTACCTAGGAGATACCATCTCTGCCGGTGGTGGGGCCGAGGCTGCCACTGTTGCTAGAATTAGGTGTGGCTGGGGGAAGTTCAGAGAACTGCTGCCAATCCTGACCATGAAAAGAATGCCTCTCCCCCTGAAGGGAAAGGTGTATGCCTCATGTGTTAGAAGTGCAATGACGTATGCCTCAGAAACATGGGCCGTTAAAGTAGAGGATGTCAACGGAATGGAGCGTAATGAGATGAGAATGGTGAGATGGATGTGTGGGGCCAGGCTACAGGATAGAATAACAAATGTTGAGCTGAAGAGACGTTTAGGTATAAAGAGTATTAGCGAGGTGATGCGTACAAGTACTGTAGACTGGGATGGTATGGACATGTGGAGAGAATGGATGAACAAAATTGGGTGAAAAAATGCAGGTCTGTGATTGTGGAGGGAGCTGCACCAAGGGGTGGACCGAGGAAGACCTGGGATCGGACTATACGTGCCGATCTCCAATCCAAGAACTTGACAAGTGAAGCAGCCCTTAAAACAGGGTTGCCTGGAACGCCGCCATTAGGACAAGAGACTGAAACTGCACGTATGTGTGGAACACTCAGTCTTAAAATGTTATGTATGTATGTATGTAGGTATTTTCACAGTGTTGCATATGAAGATGGTTCTAATTTGTTAGAAGGCGTTTTGGGTCAATGAGCTTAGCCTATGGGCTAAATAGAGCCATATATGATTAATGGCACAACAATATGTAATTTTACTTAATACTTAAAATTAGGTTTTCCTCTCTTCCCTTCAGGCTATGAAACCCGTAATTTCCTAGATTTCCAAGACTAAATTTACATTATAAGCTTATTAAAATGAGGTTAGAGTGACAATTTTGTTCAAGAACCTACCGGGTATGTTATGCAATACATTCTTTTTACTGTACTGCTGAATATTCAGTTGTTATAGAGTACATCCCAACTTGGATGAAACAGTAAGGGCCATGTATTTCTTGATTATATGTTTTTTCTAATTTACAGATGTGTTCTACAAGTGTAAAATCTAAGTGTTATAATGATGTTATATTTTTTTGTATTGCAGATGTTGTGTTGTGCACTGCCTGCCACCCAACTCAGAACATCATTGCCTCAGGGGCTCTGGAGATTGACAAGACCATTAAGATTTGGAAGAGCGACACGTAAAGTTGGTCTCGCTGGCTGACCCAGTACCACAAGTGGATAAATTGCCAGACACCGGGATAGCTTTTAATTATCTTTCTCTAACGCTTTGGGCTACGCAGAACCTATTTTCCTATCTGACAATGGGTTCTGTGTATCCTAAAAGATTAATGAAATGAATTAACTTTTTCCTGTATCTCCTTTACACCCAATATAATGTTGGTCTTCACAACTTAACCCAGCTGGTTATTTTTGTTCATCAATAAATGAATCCTTCAATTAGTGACTCCGTAAATTTGAGAATAATTGTCATATTTTTTCAAAATGTCAAGGTATTTTAGTCCTTTAGTTAATAGTACATTTGAGAATACTAGTGATAAGATACAATATCAGGTTTTGCTTTGAATTTAATCCCTTCAGTACAATGGTGTCTATGTTCCTATTACTCTGGCATTAATAATATACTGTATTTTTATTTACATTACATGAAATCTTAATGATTATTAGGGTTGATGGAGATAGTTTTTACCTCTTGGCCACTTAGAGCTCTTTATTAAGCTGAGTAAAATTGTCAATTGTTTGCCAGAATAATACAAAAGTTACTATTATCCATTCAATATAGGTAGGCCCAAAATCTTATCCACTAACATCTATGACTCAGAAAAGACTAGAGTAATCGAGCTAATATTTCTACCATTTAGGTAGCCAGGTTATAAGTGTGGAAATATACAGCCTATTTGCTCTAGCCCTTTTTTATTTACAGAGGTCAAGGGTCATAATTTCTGGCCTATCTGTAATGAATGGACTATACACGCTTAAGACGGCATCACACAGGAAACTTTTTAATGTTTTTCTAGCCTCTTCCCAATTTTGGTTAAGGTATCCCTTTTCATCTAATTTTATCTTATTTTACCTTCAATTACCACATTCATATAATAACTTCATCAACTCCAGATACCTGTAAAAATATAATAAATTGAGTGAATTAAGCTGAAGGGTAGTTGAGCTGGCATTAATTCATTTGGTTCTCAGTGCATCCTTTCCAATTTCAATATGATGGTCTAATAATAGATACGATTCCTTCCTACCTCCTGACAGCAAGACTTGTGGCACTGTAGGTTGCTGGTTTACTCTCATTACCAGGAGTCATTGCAATGATTATTCCATAGAGAGAACATTTGGTTATTACCATCAAATCTTGCTTTAACCCCTTCAGTACCATGAACATTTGTCTGCCTATTATACTGGCACCAGTTGAAGCAATGGCTGATGGAGGTAGGTTACCCAGGATACCCAGGTGGGAGGGAATAAATGAAAGGATTGAGAAGAATGAAGTGAAAGAAGCAGTGAGACAAATGAGAGCGGGTAAAGCAGAAGGTATGAATGGTATTGCTGTGGAGTGTAGTAAGAAGGATGGAGATGTGATCATATAATTGGCTGGTGAGACTATTCAATGTTTGCTTTGTTGTGTCAATGGTACAGGTACCACTAGACTGGAGGAGTACATGTATTGTGCCTTTGTACAAGGGGGTAATAAAGGGTACAGAAGGTGCAATAGGAGAAGAGCAGTGCGGTTTTAGGAGGGGAAGGTGCGTGGATCAGATGTTTGCAATAAGACAACAATGCGAGAAGTATTTAGAGAAAAGTAAGGAGGTATTTTGGGCTTTTGTGGAATTGGGAAAAGCGTATGTGGATAGAGAAGCAATGTGGAAGGTGCTAAGGATTTATGAATTGGAGGAAATTTGTTAAGAGCATTGAAGAGTTTTTATGAAGAGAGCAGAGCGTGTGTTAGAGTTGGGAATGAGTTGAGTGAATGGTTTGAGGTAAATGTATGTCTGCGACAGGGTTGTGTAATCTCATCATGGTTGTTTAATGTATATATGGATGGTGTGGTGACGGAGGTCAAATGAGATATATGGGTAGAGGATTGGGTTTAGTAGGAGAGAATGGTGGTGATTGGGAGTTGAATCAGTTACTGTTTGCTGATGATACAGCATTGGTGGCGGATTCTGAGGAGAAGCTGCACCGAGTAGTAAAAGAGTTTGGCGTGATATTTGGGAGGAGGAAGCTGAGGGTGAATGTCAATAAAAGTAAAGTAATGGTGTGTAATAGAGATGCTTGTACGGTACATATAAATATACGACTGGATGAGGACATTTTGGAACAAGTGGAGTGTTTTAAATATCTAGGAGTGATAAGCAGGGACGCAGATGTGGGAATGGCAGTAAGACAGAGTGTGTGAGGGAAGGAAAGTTTTTGGAGCAATGAGAAGTATGTGGAAGGTGAGAAATCTTGGAATGAAAGCTAAAAGTGCAATGTATCAAGGGATAGTTGTACCAACAGTGATGTATAGGGCTGAAATATGGAGTCTAAATGTACAAGATAAAAGAAGGTTGGATGTGATGGAGATGAGCTGCTTGAGGAGTATGTGTGGAGTAATGCATAAAGACAGATTGAAGAATGAAGAGGTACATAGGAGAGTGGGACAACAGGAACCCTTATCGGCCAGAATGGAAAGAAGGGTGCTGAGCTGGTATGGACATGTTGAATGAATGGGAAATGAAAGGTTTACAAAGAGAATATATGAATCAGTAACAAGGGGAAATAGATTGTGAGGAAGACCTCGGATGAAATAGAGAGATGGTGATAAACAAGTGTTGGAAGATAGAGAAATGACTGAAGAACAGGCAAGAGTGGTGATGAATAGGAATGAATGGAGAATGCTTGTGAATAACTGAGTGATAACGCAGTCGTAGAGAGAGGGGATCGGGCGACAGTTACATACCTATACATACATAAAATTTTAAGACTGAGTGCTCCTCACATACGTGCAGTTTCAGTCTCTTATCATAATGGCGGCATTGCAGGCAACCCTGTTAAGGGCTGTTTCACTTGTCAAGGTTTTTTAATTCGAGATCGGCATGTATAGTCCGATCCCAGGTCTTCCTCGGTCCACCCCTTGGTGTAGCTCCCTCCACAATCACAGACCTGCATCTTTTCACCCAATTTTGTTCATCCATTCTCTCCACATGCCCATACCATCCCAGTCTACTTGTACGCATCTCCTCGCTAATACTCTTTATACCTAAGCGTCTCTTCCGCTCATCATTAGTTATTCTATCCTGCAGTTTTTCCCCACACATAGTTGGACTAGATAATAATCCGTCAGGCGCCTGGCCCGGGGAGCCGGTGTATACTGTATATGAAGGGGCAAGCCTGGAAATAATGTGGGTGGGCATTGTGGTGTGTTCCGCTGCGTGCCTGCCTGCTGAGACCGGAACCTCTCCGGGAGGTCTGGGACCTGGGGGTTGCAGGAGGCCCCTAGTGATCCCTGGTCTGTGGGTCTTCTCCTGGGTGACCTAAATATATGTGATTTTTTTTTTTTTTTTTTTTTTACCAGTATTTATTTATTTATTTTTTCTGTTCGGGCTCTGTCTAGAGTCGGCCACTCCCTGCTATGGGAGTGGCTGCCTGAGTCCATAAATACATACATATACAGTATACTGTATATACATACTAGAGATGGAACGAATGTCAATTTTCCATATTTGCGAATGCAAATTTTTAGTTGTAAACTTTGCGAACGCGAATTGCGAATATTTCAATCCTTATTCCATCCTTCAATAAAATAGTCAATACAGTATCTGGTACTTAATACGAAATCAGTGATAAAATATGATAGAATATTCTTTATTGACATGCTATTACATTGGATATGTCTGAAATGGCAATATTGTGACGGTTCAACTGTCCAGGTCTAGCACACTATCGTTTACTGGACAGTGATGCCATTTTTGCTATTTTTCCTCTAAATCTAGCATATCTAAACGGCAATCTAGCGGAAGATATTATGCTATTTGTTTTTCTATTAACTAAATTTTGTATCAACCACCAATCACATTTACAAAAATGAAATTTATTATATAACATCAATAATAATTGTCCCTGTTGGGCTTTCAAATCCAAACTAATGGGATATATGGAATATTTCCTAGTTTAACCCTTCCTCCCCGGGCTTGCCTTCTAAATGACAGCACTCCAATCCAGGCGATCTGGCCAAAAAACGTAATATGCTTAGGCCTATTTTTGTTAGTTTAACTGCTAGAGAATTCACACAGATTTCAAAATGTAGCCCTGTTTTGTATCTGTAGACTGGCATTCAGTAGAGCTCTCTAGGTCAACTGGTTCAGTTGTGATGACGATTTCCGTGGAGAGAGTTTTGATGTGGTTTTAGCAATATCGGACACTTACAGACACTAATTTTCGTTCTACCAAACAACAACAACAAAGATCCGACTTCTTGTTTTTGAAGCTGCGCGTCGCTCCGTCCAGCTTTGTTTACAAACGTTTCGCCGCGCGGCTTTCAAACCACGCTTAATAGGCTTTCAATCTTACGGATTTTAAAATGACACCCGGGCAGGAAGGGTTAAGGGTTAGGAGAGATCAGATAAATTTATTTAGCAGGAGTGTAAATGAAAACACTCGCTTAATCATCTCCAACTCACTGCATCTGTAGTATTTGGTTCGTTTTCAAATAATTTGGTACTTTTCACTGGTTCGATCTGCTCAGATTAATATGCAGGATTCGAAACTGCATAATAAATCGTAGGCTTGTGCATAATTCTTTAACTGTCTTAATAGCGTAATGCATAAATGCGCGTAATTTCGGTGTGAGTATCCTAGGTTCGAGTCCTTGGAGTGCCACATGTATTTGTTGATTTCATTAATTGAGTGTACAGTAGAAGTAAAGTTGGTTGGTGAAAAATTATAAACTATTAAATGAAGTTAATTGGCAACACTGCTCAGTCCTCCTTCATTCCACTCACATCTACACTTTTATTTATTCCTTTGTGTTAACTTTAACATTTAATATTTTTTTTTTTTCATTGGTTTCGTGAAAATATTTGCATATTTTCAGATAGCTATGAATGGAAATGCGGATGCGAATACGAATGCGAATATTGAAAAACATAGCGAATATTCGCTCATGCGAATGCGGAAGCGAATATTCGGTCCATCTCTAATACATACAGTACATACATACATTAATCTGGCTATCATTACATATTCGGTCCATCTCTAATACATACAGTACATACATACATTAATCTGGCTATCATTACATATTCGGTCCATCTCTAATACATACAGTACATACATACATTAATCTGGCTATCATTACATATTTTTTTCAGTTTAGGGAGGAATAGTTAACCCTCTTTTATTCCTAAAGATCCTTCTCAAGCTTGGTAAAATTGTCAAATAGTAACTAAAATTTAGATACATTTATGCCACCTAATTGAAGGGGTTAAGTACAGTAATAACATTCTGAAATGCCAAATAAAGATGAAATAAACAAAAATGTATATTCTTTTAACATAATTATATATTTCTTTTAATAGATGTACAGTATTACCGGTCGCGTGCTGTGGCATAGTCAGTAGAGCGTTAGCTGCTGATGAAAGATTTGGCGGATTGAGCCTGCACTCACAAAATGTTATTGCTAGATTGTCAAGCCCGGGCAACTTGACCTAGCAATTCCTGACAAACGCCTAATTTTCCTGGCCACCCCTTCTCGGGAATTGCAGAACCTGGCAAAAAAAATAAATAAATAAAAATAATAATAATTAAATTAAGTGAGGACCTAGAATTATCCTTTGTACAAATGAGCATACAATAGGGTAAAGAAGCCAATATGTATGTGGTGGTCCTATTAGTATTTATATAACTATCATCTACAGTATAAGAATTAATAGGTAAATTGTGTATCAAAATGCACCTTATTAATGTACATTTTGTTACTACATTGATGTAACTACAAATTTTGGGGTGGTATTATTATTACAGTGGTGCACCAAGTTTTGCCAATGTTTATATACCTACTACAAGTTAACTCAGAAATAATACTGGAACCTCCGTCTCCCTGTGTGACGTCTCTCGTGGCCTAGTAGTGCCATATTTGTTAACCCGGGAACTGCGGGGAGACTCTTAAGAGTTCCCCCGGCGGACTGCGGGGAGACTCTTAAGAGTCAGAGAAAAAAAAAATCAACTTTTGACATCAATTTTTTTTTTTTTTTGGCCCCTGGGCCATGCAAAATCTCAGTCCTCTACCTCCCCTCCTTCCCCACTTTCCTCCTCTCCTTCAGTTATCATCTATTTTCCCTGTTATTCCCTTATTCTGAGGTATATTTTCGTGCTAACATTAGAAATCCGGTTGCAGGGTGTGGTCATCACTCATAGCAAGCGAATGCAAGAGAGAGAGAGAGAGTATCGATCGACTGTGTCTCAGTGGCCTTGGGGGAAATTGGCGGGAAAGCAGCTTGCCTCACCCATACATTATACAACTCGCGGGCTATATCTCCGATTTTGACCATCCAAACGCTGTTTTCACTCGTTTTATTGTTGTTTCAGGTTAATACCTTTATAATCAACCCATAATAGGCGCATATGGATAAGTATTAATGCTATTAATGGTACAATGAATATTTTAGTGACGGAAACACCTCAAATACATGCGCACAGGGAGAGGTGTCTAATTACCCCCATGCGCACTTCAGAGGTTAAACAAACTTGGAGAATCTGAGGGTGTGTGGCTTTAAGTAGCTGAATATTGTGTCTTATGCTGAAGTATGATAGTTGGGGTAAGTCTAATCAAAGTTACTTTTCTTGTGAGTTTGTGACCACTTTAAGGGGTCATTATTATATAATTTTCAGGGCATAATTGTTGTATGAACATAATACTGTAGTATACAGACTGTACATGCAGTATTGGCCTGCCATCAACTCATCATGCTAACCTATTGCTTTCAGTAATGAGGATTACGTGGCAGTGTCGATTATAAATTATATCAAGTGGAAATGAAATACACCAAGTTAATCATTAGACAAACTACCTTAAGACAATTGAGTAATATGTAGCCATGTTTTGTTAGTTTTGAAGTGCCGTATAAGAGTGTTAATGTTAGGATATTTTGGTCTTGGAGGTGTTTACAGTACTGTGTCATAAGATGGTGAACTATATGCAGAATATACGTGGTGGTAGTCAGGGTTAAGGGACTGGCAGAGATGATGATGTTGTTCCCTAAGCTGCCTGGCCGAATAGCCCCGAGTCCCTAAGGAAGGCCATGGCCACGGTCGGGCTTTCCCACAGAGCTCTCAAGGAGTGTAGATTGTGTTGTTGGTGTAAGTGGTTGTGTGAAATGCAGTCTTCTATGATGTGTTTAATGGTATGGGGTGCTGTGTTACAACCTGGGCAGGTGTCGACGACGGAGTCATCCAGTCTCTTCTGATAGCTCAGTAGAGCTGGATGGTGTCCGCATCTCAGCCTGGTCAGGTGGACTCTATCCTCGCGAGGAAGGAAGGATTCAGAAGGATGGATTTCTGGAGGTCGTGCCTGCAGCTGCGTGTTGTCTATGAGTGAGTGGATGGAGCGGCGAGAGATGAGTATGGATGTGCTTCTGGAAGCTGGTTTGGGGTGGGCAGGGAGGGAGAGAAGATAGAATTTGTGTGCTGGGTGATGTTTTGATATTTCTTGGTGTCTGTGGGTGTTACCATGTAGTGTAGTGGGTGGTGTTGGTTCGTGGAGGCTGCTGCCAGGAATTGAGTGCCTCTCATGTCAAGAGGGTCTTTGACTTTGAGGACTTTGGTTTCGTGATGTAGGTGATCTGTAGGTGTAGTAGCTGTGCAGCCTGTGATGATTTTTAGGGCTTTATTTTGAATAGTCTGTAAGGTCTTATGATGTGTTTCAGCTAGGTTAGAAGCCCAGGCCGGGCTTGCGTATTCCATCACTGATCTTATGTATTGTTTGTAAACTGTGGTGGTGGTTTCTTTGTTGTGTCCAAATTTTGTGTGGGCAAGTGACCTGAGGGCATTAAGTCTGGGTGTCAGTTTCTTTTTCATATTTGTGGTGTGCTGTTTGAATGTCATTTGAGTATCATATGTTACTTCTAGGATTTTGGGTGAGTGTGCATGTGTTAGGGGTGTGTTGTTTATGGTGAGTTGCGGGGAGTATGCGTGATCTCCTGTCTAGCTTGTGAGGAGGGTTGCAGTGGATTTGGATGGGGCTAAATTGAGTCTGTTTGTAGTGCACCAGTCATGTAATGTGTTGAGATAGGGTTGAAGGAGACTTGTTGCTGTGTCTGGGTCTTGGTGTGTGCATGTGAGTGTTATGTCGTCTGCGTAGGAGGCTATGTTTATTTGGGGTATATTTATATCATGCTTGTACAGATTGAAGAGTGCGGGCGACAGAACGGATCCTTGCGGGACTCCGTTTGGGAAATTTCTGATGCTAGATGACTGACCGGCAAAAGATATGTGTGCACATCTGCCTGCTAGGAAGTTGGCCAGCCACCTTTTTGTGTTGTTGTGCATGTTTGTGTCGTAGATTTTGTTAGTTAGGTTGTGGCGGGGGATGGCATCGAAGGCTTTACTAATGTCGAGTGTGGCAAGTAGTGATCTGTGTGGTGGTCTGGCTGAGTTGATGTTGTCAAAAGCTCTTTGTGTAAGGTCTGTAAGAAGAGTGTTTTTGCAGTGGCCTGAAGCCATGTTGTGTTAGAGCTAGGGGTAAGGCGTGTGTAATCAGTTGTAGTACAAGGCGTTCTATGACTTTGGAGGGGGTGCAGAGGAGTGTGATAGGGCGGTGTGAGGAGGGTAGTGTGGGGTCTTTGTTGGGTTTGGGGAATGTGATGATGATACCATGCTTCCAGATATCTGGTATTGTGTTGTGTGAATAACTGTAGTTTGATATGTTAGTGAGTGCTTGTATGCCTTGTGGTCCCAGGTGTCTGAGGTGTATGTTGCTTATGTTGTCTAGGCCACAGGCGGGTGAGTGCTTGAGATTGTTGATGATGTGCTTTGTCTGGTAGTTGGTGAAGGGTGCATAGTCAGGGTCTGTGGGGAATTGTCTCTTACGTCGGATGACACGTCGGTCGTCTTTATGGGGTTTTAGGTGACTGACATGAGAGAAGTGATTAATGAGAGTGTTTACTTGTTGTTTACATGAAGGAGTAGAGTCTGTTGTTGTGATTGCAGCATGTGATTGTGTTGTGTTGCTGTTGGAAAGTGTGATGCTGTTTAGTGTTTTGTAGAGTTTTTTGGGGTTTGTTTTGTGATCAAGTGTTTGTAGGAAGTTATTCCAATTTAGTGTTTGTTGTTCTTGTATTTTGTTGTTAATCTGGGCGTTGAGTGCTTGGATTTGTTGTGTGAAGTCTTGTGTGTGGGGTGCTGGGGAGTGTTTCAGTGTGTCGCGTTGTCTGATGAGGTTTTGAATTTCTGGTGAGAAGTTGGGGTTGTGTCTTTTTCTGTAACCTCTTGGAATGTGTTTCTTGTCAGCGTTTTGGATAGTTGTGTTGAATGTGTGGACAGCATTGTTGATGTTAGTGATGGGTGCGCTGTTTAGGGTTTCTAAGTGTTGTTCTGTCTCATTTGTGAAAGCTTCCCAGTTGGCTCTTTTATAATTGGCGTAAGTGTGTCTGTGACTAGCTGGGGTGAGTCTGGTTTTGGTGGTGATAATGATCGGGAGGTGGTCGGAGTCTAAGGTTTTAACCACCTTCCAGGATGTTGTGGGGGCGAGTTCTGGGAAGCAAAAGGTGATATCTGGAGATGATGGGTCGTAGAGGGCTTAGCAGGGATGATGTTGACCCACACTGCTAGCTTGTACGATAATTTGAGCTTGTTAATTATTATTTTCCCCTGCTCCTTCTCCCACCAACACATAATTCCTTGAACAGTCTAAACTTCCTTTAAATTTAGTCACCACAATGTTTTCTGGGTGCATAATTATATAGGTACAGTACTGCGCAAAAAAAAAAAAAAAAAAAAAAAAGAGAGATAATTTGACTAATGGCAACCCCATCAGAGAAGCCATACACACACAAAAGGACACGAACCCTGTTATTTGGACTTTTACCTTATATTTACTTATTTTCTTTTCACCACTATCATGAGTACCTAAATAATATAAATTCTTTTCTTGTTTAAATATAACTTTTGCCAACATATGATAATAGACCTAGGTAATAAATTAAATGCTCTGTAAGAGAGTTTGTTAGTAGGAGTGACCTGTGCTTTCGTCTGTGAAGGGCAATGCCACAGCCGTTATGCGTTGACGTTCGCGCCGAATCACAATTCTTTTTCCATGTACAGTAGGGCCTCACATAAAACGAGAAATTGGTCGATAAACGAGGCCGTTCTATGCGATTTCGTTTTATGTGAACACGGCATTTTAGTGGCCCAATACAATGTTCACTGTAAGTGTAAATTTCCGTCAGGAGCGTACGATATTTCGGCGCTCTATATGAAAACTCCTCGGATTTGCCCCACTTTGGCGGCGGACTCGTTTTATGTGATCACATTCGTTCTTATCGAAAATTAAATATTAATATTTTAGGTCGCTCGTTTTAATCGAGACTCGTTTTATCTGAACACGTTTTATGCGGGACCCTACTGTATTTTACTTAATTTTATTGTATTAACTAACCCAACCACCCTAACCTAATGTTATAAAATTAGGCCTAAGTGAAGATACATGGTACTACTCTCCTTGGCGCGGTTGGGGGGCTTCGGGGCCGGCGACTGGAGCTGGATGGGGGAGGGCTAGGGTTATTTCCCTCCCTTTGTCTTTCCTCATTCTATGTTTTTTCCCTTTTATTCTTATTCTGTCCCATTCGGCTGTCCTCGGGCAGCCTATATATCATATTTATTATCCATCATTGACGATATGCCTATTACTTAATAGCTCTCTTTCAAGCGCCCGCGTCAGCCTGTTTGAAACAACCCGCCACAGGGAGAAAGAGTGCCTACGTCATAAGGGTACGCTCATTCTCTTATGGAATCGTCATTATGATTGGGTACTAACTACGAAAAAACTTTGTAAAAAATAAGAAAGAAAAATCTACTTAAGAAATGCTATAATAAAGCTTCCCAACTTTTGTGGATGTCTTACTGTGGATTCTTATCCGAGACGCTGAACCGAGTCGCGTCATCCTGCCTTCTCTTCCCTGTGGTCGTGCCGAGTAGACGTGCCTAGTCCGTCCTTCACTTCATTCTGCATTCTTTCGTCTCTAGTGAGTCTTTTGCTCATATGTATTTATCTGAGATGTTCCAGAATAGGTTTAGATTAGTTAGGACGGTCGGCCCCATTGGCACGTCCAAAGGAAGTGTTAAAATAGGGTACAGTGTTAGGCGTCCATGCGGTCCGCTTGGGACACGCTTGCCTTTGTTTTTATTTTTTGTTTTTAGCTCTAGCTTTGCTCTTACCAATTTATTTAGGAGGCTATATATATACGCGGAGCTGAATTACTTGCCATCTATCAGATGGGGGTAACGTGTGTTATAATTATTTAGAAGACACTCTGGTCTAAGAGTTGTCCCACGTGGTGGGGAACTTTCCAGAGTCCGAGTTTGCTTTTTTCCCCTCTGGCGTGGGGCGACGCGTGTTGCTGGTTGCTGTGTCGTCTTGGGAGGTAAGGTTATTGTCTTCGTCGTGATACTTACCGTCTGCCTCGTGGCCAGCCTCAGTTAGGGGTTATTTATATACGGCTAGGAGGTATTATTAATTGCTTCATTATATAATAAGTATTAGCCTTAAGATATGTCCTTCGTTATTATGTGGTGCTATTATACATGATTGAAGGGTGTCAGGAGACGTTCTGACTTATTTGGTGTGGGTTTTGTGAGTGGCTGCCCTTGCCCGGACAAGTCAGCACTTGCAAGGTTTGGTGTTTCCCTCCGGCGATCTTTAATCGGGCACTGATGCCAGAGGCTCGCCTCGAAGGCGGGCAGGGAATAGATCCAATAAACCCGGCGTGGTCTGTAGTACCACTAGACTCCCGGCGGAAGTGAAGGTCCAAAAAGGGAGGGTTTTTGGCCCGGCCGGAAATACCTCGCCTATACAGATAGCCTCACGCGGCGTAGAACGACTTTAACTCCGCCAGGCGGAAAAGTCCAGTGGGGTAATTAACTATCACTCAGATCTTCGTAGACGATCCGTTAGTTAATAAAACATCCGAAAGGATTAATCTAAAAGTATGGGTCGGTGACACATGGTCATAGATAAGCAGTTGTTAACTTCATAGAAAAGTACGACGGGAAATTAGAGTAGCAAAGTGTTGCTACATCTAGTTTTCCGGCGTATTTGGGGTAAAGTGGTTTGTGAATGTCTCGGTTTATCCTTATGAGCATTGATTCCTGGAAATTTTCTTTCCAGATCACAGCACTACAACCCTAGCACAGGACACAAGGAAGGGGGCCAATCCCGGGGGGGGGGGGGGGGGGTCGTTTTGCCACCATCATGCCTTTAGTCACTCTGTGCTCTACTCCTACGTGTTTATTAATTCCGGTCTTTAACCATAAACTCTTTGTTAAATGTGTCAAGTGTCTGGACCGCTCCAGAGGCGTCTGGTTGTCCAAGAAATGCGAAATTTGCACAGACCTCAGGAGTGGTCTTCTTAATCAACGAGATCAGTCATGCCTTGTAGCCTTGCAAGAGATTAAATCTATTTTTACTAACTACACCAAAGACATAGCTCATAAAGCACTCCATTGCGATGATGAAGCCCTTTGGGACCTGTTGATTATTAAATCTCAAGTTATAAAACTTATCCTTCCCGGTTCAGTTCTAAGTCTAAAACTAAGCCTAACGTTCTTTCGAAAGCAACAGTAAGCAGTAGTGATAGTAGTGACTCTTCAACTCAGGCAACCCCCTCGGGCCGCCATAGAGAGCGCGGTCACCATCTCCACGACACGACCATCCAAGGTCCAGGTCGATATCGCCTCGCAAGAGGTCTACGAAGTCATCGGCAGAGACTTCAAAGACACTTAGGAAACAGAAAATTGACTCGGCGGCGTCTAGTGGCCGCAGTTCAGATGGGAAGGGTAGTAAACAGTCCCGTACGGAGGCGACGAGCTCGCGGCACCGGCAAACGCCGGGGTCGCGTCGTCCAGCCTCCGTCCCTACCACTACCATGTCTAACGTCCAATCTGGCAGTTCAAAGGTGGGGACGGAGGACGTTGAGTCAACTCCCAGGGACGGGTTAAGTGATAGAATATCAGGGTCTCAAGATTTCAGTTTTGCTATACCTCGGGTAGATAAAACACTTAAGTCATTCTCGTGGGGTGTCATCGACAGTCTTGGCTGACCAGTACATGGGGTACACGGCGAGTGAACATCGCAGTTATAACCCAAGTTCACAGACTAGAGTGAAACAGGAAAGCCGTAGTGTGTGGAGACTCCCAGTAACCGTGCACGCGAGTACTAGTAGACAATACCCGGCGGATACCAGAGAGAGTATGAACATTGAGACGGGACCTTCATCCGTACCTGACTTGTCAGGGGTAGGTCTTGAATTTTCTGCTCAACCCAACCAGGTAGCTGAAGGGTTAGAGGTAGGCTCAGCTAGATTGGGAGGTTTGACTCCTCCCTAATACCAAAGAAGGAAAACCTTCTATTTATTAGTGGCCCCTCCATCATTGACGAACATGCCTATTACATAAGGCACCCTCTTCAAACACTCATCCGCCGTAGTTTTGAATCTACCGCGCAGAGCATCTAAAATATGAGGAGCCTTCATCATGAGCGCACGCGACCTCACTCATGGCTTCAGTCATTATGAATTGGGTTCTCACTACGAAAAAACTTCGTAAAAAATAAAAATAAAAAGAAAATAAGAATAACTATTCAATAAGCTTTCCATAATATCGTGGATGTACTTGTGTGGATCTTTGACCAGACGCTGACTCAGGCGTCATTCTTCCTTCTCTGCTCTGCGCTCAGCCTGCCCGGACGTGTCTCCCCACGCTCCGCTGGTTCCGCATTTGTTGCGTCCCTAGTGAGTTTTTTCTCATTTGTTTACTCCGGGATGTATCGAGTAAGGTTAGGATATGCGTAGCAGGAGTGTCCTGGGCTGGTTGCCCGCAGTGCAGTGTATTTTGGGTCGTGTGTTTGGGGCATCTATTTCGGATGTACCCTCGTGGTCCTGTTGTGGACTTGTGAACTTTTTCACTGTTAGCTAGCTTTGTGATGCAGGCGGCTTTCATTACGCGTTATTATTGCTTCCTTTTATCTTTCTGATGAGGTAGCTTATTTTTGCTGACGTTCCCAGCGTATTTTTCTTCACTTAGTGAAGTTTTTTCTGGGTCCCGAGTCAGTTCTTCCCTTTGCCGGAAGTGTTTGCTACAGTGGTGTGTTGACGGTGGTTCCTGTTGTGATATAATTCAGTGCTTTTTGTTTATATTACGACATGTTTACTTTTATGTCCGTCTGCCTAGGCCTAGCCAGCCTCTCGTAGCTTTGCCACATGTACAAGTGTTATTGATTTATGTTATAAATATGTACTACTGTGTCATGTGTGTCCTGGTTTAGTTGTGTATTGGCTAATTCCACGGACTATTTATGTGTCCTGGTTTAGTTGTGTATTGGCTAATTCCTCGGACTATGTTGGGCCCGGCGTAGTTGTGTTTTGGCTACGCCTCGGTCCTGTTTTGAGTTCAGATGGTATCTGGACGGGGTGGGTTATTTCCGGCGGGTTTTTCTCGGTTACACCATGAAAAACCCGGCTGGTTGCCGAGTTTTAGCCACGCGTGGTTTAAAAAACAGGCTTGTTTCCCCGGCGAGTAGGTGTCTGTGGCTCCCCAGGACTGCATCTCTGTGGTGCCTGTTTCAGGCCCCTTATGAATCCCGGCGGGATGACTGTACCCATCTAACAGTGTTCACGCGGACACGTGTTTGTAGTTTTTTTTTCGGTTTTGCAAAGCCAATAAAAAACTAAGCTGTTGTTGTTTTTCCTCCCCGGCGATCTTTTACAAAGAAGTGGGGATAGGATTGGTTGGGGTTAACTTTAAATCACCCGGCGGGTGCAACCTGGAAGGGTGGGATGAACGAATTTACAAAAGAAATTCAGTTTAGTTGACCAGACTTTTGAGGGATGCATTGTGTATCACCTTCAACATACAGCGACTTAAGGCACAATTGGGGTTAACGTTTTTCAACTATTATTCACACCCGGCGGGTGCTCCCTGGAGGGGTGGAATAACGAATTTTCAATTCAGTTAGTTAACCAGACAATTGAGGGATACGTTTTGTATCGCCGCCTTCAGCTTAAGGCGTAATTGGGATTAACAGTTTTTTAAACTAATATTCACACCCGGCGGGTGCTCCCTGGAAGGGTGGGAATAACGAATTTACAATTCAGTTAGTTAACCAGACAATTGAGGGATACGTTTTGTATCGCCGCCTTCTGCATACGGCGATCTAAAAAGTTACTTCAGGAGAAGTTAGGTCTCGTATATGTGTCAGGCTTCCCAGTTTTTGATCCACGAGATAATTGGGGGGCCGGCGTCTTTTTTAGTTTTTTTTCTTCCAAGATTGAATCCGGAAACAAACACCACCGGAAAGACTAAAATCAGTTATAAACGCCATGCGGGTCTTTATATTATGTCAGAGGGTATTCAGAAATCTTTTTGGACAAGTTAAGATAATTTGAAATCTTTTACTTAGGGACCCCACCGCGTAGCGAGCCGTAGTCGTTGTGGATTGCGTCTCGTTACCCGGCGGGTTATTTAACACTTGTGTGCGGACATGTTGGATTAACCTTATGAGCATTAATTCCTGGAAATTTTCTTTTTTTCCAGAGCTGGGTCCCGGCGGGTCTATACAGAACCTGGAGTAAGTTTCCCACCAGTCTCTGTCATGGCTACCTTTGCCCCGGTTTTTGCTTCATGCATTACGCCCTCCTGTTCAGGTATCCCTATTTTTGCGCACACCCTTTGTATAAAATGTGCTAAATGTCTCGACCGCTCAAGGGGTCTGTGGGTGATGCGAAACTGTACCTTTTGCTCCCAACTCAGTTTAAAAGTCTTACAAGACAATGACAAGACCGCAGCGGTCGCCTTACGGGAGGTCAGGCAGCAGATGACAGCTTATACTACTATTGTGGCTCATAAGTCACTTCAATGCGATAACGTCCAGTTATGGGATAAGTTACTAATTGAGCACCCTCCCCTTAAACGTCCCTCTAGAGTAACTGTTCGTAAACCAACAGAGACTGGACTGGGTTCTATACTTGCTCCAGCCCCAGGCACAGCTAAACGACAGTGAGAACCGACGCCCCCGGTGGCAGCCTCCTCGTCCCGGGCGAGATCTAAGTCCAGGTCCCCGCTTAGGCAGCAGCCGCCGAGTCTCTCTTCTTCACCAACGAGCAAGAAGAGTAAGACAG
Source organism: Paralithodes platypus (assembly GCA_032716605.1). Classification (NCBI taxonomy): domain Eukaryota; kingdom Metazoa; phylum Arthropoda; class Malacostraca; order Decapoda; family Lithodidae; genus Paralithodes; species Paralithodes platypus. The sequence goes on along the minus strand of CM064533.1, from coordinate 3,470,355 downwards.
AGGGGTCAACGAGTGAACATAGCGAGAAATCCTCTAAACCCAAGAGCAGTTCGCGGTCGCACCGTAGCCACAAATCGTCCCGGAAGGACTCACATGATCGAAGGGCCTCCCGGCGTTCACCGGAGTCTAGTGCCTCTCATCATACCTCTACCCCCGACAGAGCTAGTGTGCAATCTCATAGGGAGAATTTAGTACCAGTACCACAAGATAGTTTACCTCTTAGTATTTTAACTCTAGATTTGGAGAGTTCAGTAGACAGTGATCGTCCACTGGCAGAGTCAAGTGGGAACTCCATAATTGAGGGTATGTCAGACTCCCAAGGGAGTGCAGGCCAAGGCCTGGGTGTTTGGAGGTTTTCTCGTCCTATGGCTAGAACTACACAAACAGTGGCTGATGTCCACAGGGACGCGGCGATCCCATCATCTATTCCTGACTTGTCTTTACAACAAGATGAGACTCCGGCTTCGGCGGAATCCTCTCGTGGTGAGCCGGATGACAAAGACGATGTATCTATTATCTCATACATGGAAGTGCAGGAGTCAGGGTCAGTTTTAGACGCCGCACAGGATCGTAATGATTCACCTTTGAGTTCATCATCGAATAAGTTTGTCACAGCAGAGGAAATAGATGGGCTGCTAGTTAATGCTCTCACTAAAATTTTTGCCCAACAGCCGGTGACTCCTACAGTGGACCCGGGAGCTCCTATGACAGGTTCTAACGTCCGGCCTCTGATGACTTCTATTGCTTTGACTCAGATCCCTCACCCTCCCTCTATATCACCATCGGTGGTCACTAGGCCTGCTACGGCGGCACTGACTACGTCGAATGTAAGGGTTATAACGGATGTCAATCCACCCCCTTTAGATAAAGCACCTATGAGAAAGGTAGCTATGCCCTTACTGTACGGCCCAGATGAGTCATGGGTTCACTTGATCCCCGCTAATCCAGAGGTCGCTCAACCTACCTTGTCAGGGGAACTTCCGGTACCACGTGAGTGGGTAATACAAGGCAATAAATCTAAAAAATTAAGGGCCTTGGATACTTTGGGGAATGTACTAGATGTTAATGTTAAGGCCATTCCTAATTAATTTATCACCAGGACTATTTTGTTTATACTGCTAAACCTGCCATGCCCCCTGCCTCAGCTTCGAAACTGTTTTCTGACTGGTCCAAGCACGATGGTTTTAATGACATCAAAACACTATCAACCCTCACACCAGAACTTGATTTGCAAACTGTCACAGACTCAGCCGCTAATCCAGTGTTGAAGGTGGGGCAGTTGGGTCCGGGACCTTGGGTGGATTGGGAGACGGAGGCTCAGAACTTTGCGACCACCTTCACCTCAAAAACTTCCCACCAGATCCCTCAGGATAGTAATTCTTGGTTTCAATGCCAGTGTGTTCTGCCGGCGGAGTCCCTTCGGCTTTGTTTGATTTCTTAGCTGCCCCCAAAATCAATTTATGTGAACTCAAGGATCCTTTCACTAACCCTACCCCTACTCACCTAGACCGAGAATTTAGGCTACGGGGGAAAGCATTTCGCCTGTTCTCACAGTACATTGTGACGCAACAGGTGGCTAAATCGATGCTCCGGTCCACTCAGGCAATCGCAGACGTGGATGCTAGAAGATCGGTTGAACTGTCTCGGCGACTGCTCCTTCAGTCGTCAATTCAGTCATTGGGTGACATACGCACAGCCTTGCTTGAGGCGGTGCGAGCACGACAAGATCTCAGGATGTCCTTAGTGCGGAGGCTTCCTGATCGTATTGCGAATCAGGTGGTCATTTCACCAGTGCTCACTCCCTCTTTAATGTCCCCTGAGGTGTGGAGAACCGCTTTTAATATGGCTCAGGCCTTTAAACATAGTCCCGCCCCTTCTAAGAAACCTGCCTTTAACTTCCCCAAACCCAAGCCAGTCGCAAAAGCACAGCCGGGGGGATCTAAGCCCTTTCATCTACCTAAGTCCTCCTCCACTCAAGGTCAGTACAGGTACAAACAGGGTAAGTTTACAGGTCAGAAAGGAAGAGGCTATAATAAACCAGGTCAGGGCACGTCTTCTGCCAACGCCAGCCAGCCGGCGAAGCGTCCACCACCACCACCTCCACCACCATCAAAAAACTAATGTCTCTCTCATTCCCGGGGCCGGTCTTAAGGCGGGTGGATCCGAGAGTAGTACAGCCGGCGAACCCTTGTCTGCTAACTGGGTCGTTCCGAACGTGTCACCAAGCATGGCCGTTAAACACTTGGGCAAGGATGGTGGCACGTAAAGGCATCACTTGGCAGTGGCTCCGGCGACCTCGTTTACGTCAGCCGACAACGGCGAATCTAGTTTCTTTAGAGGTGGAGTCACTGGTCACGGAAATGATGGCCAAGAATGTCATCATCCCGGTCCCTCAAAATTACCCAGTCTTCACATCCAAGCTATTTTTGGTTCCCAAAAGGGACAGTGTTCAGATGAGACCCGTCGTAGACCTGTCGTATCTGAACCTTCACATTCACAACGAGTCATTCAGGATGTTAACAGTGCACCAAATCAGGCTGACACTTCCGCCGGGAGGTTGGATGTGTTCCTTAGACCTGACAGACGCTTATTGGCACGTCTCGGTAAACAAAAGATTTCAACGATTTCTGGCCTTACGGATCAGGGATCAAACTTATGTTTTTCAGAGGATGCCATTCGGTTTGAACCTGGCACCTCGCTTATTCACGAAATTAGTCCGGCAAGCACTGATGCCATTGTTACAACAAGGGATCAGGATTTTATGGTACCTAGACGACTGGCTGGTGGTGGCAGAGACAGAGCAAGTATGCATAAATCATGTCAACATAACATGTTGACATGTTAAACTCTAGGGTTCAAGTTAAATCTGGTAAAGTCAAACCTTGTTCCCTCACGAGTAGTTCAGTGGATAGGGCTGGTTTGGGACACAGCTGCTCTCACTCTGAGTCAGAGTGTGGACAATCGAAACAGATTTCGCAGGAAACTGTTCAGGTTCCTCCACAGTCTGACTACGACACGCAGAATCTGGGAGTCTCTGGTCGGCTCTCTCAACTGGATTCAACTAACTGTAATGTTGGGCCGGTTGAAAGTAAAGCGTTTAATATTGGAGGGCAACAGATATTTTCCGCTATTGCCGGCGAAAAAATTATGGCCCATACCAAAATTAATCCACAACTTACTAGCGGTCTGGGCGAAGAGGGAAATGTTGCACTCGGTAATGTCATGGACCTCTCCTCCGCCGACGGTATGGGTAGACACGGATGCGTCAGGAACGATAGGTTGGGGTTTTCAGTCAAACCAAGGGCACCAGGGCCAAGGGCTTTGGTCCCATTTAGAAATCTCCCACATCAATGTCAAAGAATTACTAGTCCCCTTATATTTCCTTCAGGCTCACGGCTCTACTTTACGGGGCAAGGCGGTGGCCTTCAGAATGGACAATCTGAATGCGGTTCACTGTATTCAGAAACAAGGGTCAACGAGATCTCGAAAGTTGCTAAACGTGTCAGAAGAGATTTTTAATCTAGCCAACAGGCTGGACATTCATCTTCATGCATCTTATCTCCCAGGCGTAGCAAACGTCTGGGCAGACGCTCTGTCTCGGAGACAGAGCACAACAGTAGAATGGGCGCTCAAGCAACCCATTTTCAACCAAATGATTGCAGAGCTTTACCATCCACAAGTGGATCTGTTCACGTCCAAGGAGACTCACAAACTCCCACTATACCTCACCCGCCGGACGATAACGCCGGCAGCGTGGCGAGACGCACTGGTGACAGACTGGAACAGGTGGAGTTCCATCTATCTGTTTCCGCCACCAGACGCGTCTCTAATGTGCCATGTAGTAAACAAACTACGGGATTATCGGGGCTTAGTCTCGATAATCGCGCCCCTGTTGCCGGCGCAGTTGTGGTACCAGCAATTGAAAACGTGGTGCCCGGACCCGGTGTCGCTCCCGGTCGGGTTTTTCCACTTAGACACGATTGGCAACCTAGCGACCTCGCTGACTTTTGCATTATGGACGTTCAGGAGGCCAAGTGGCTAGCACGTATGGTAGAGAGGTGACCAATAAATTATTGAATCAATATACTCAGTCTACAAAACGACAGTACCAATCGCATTGGCAAGCCTTTACTTCTTGGATCATTAGAACTGAACAAACGGTGCCCTCGGTGGCGTTAGTTTTTAATTATTTAAATTATCTGTTTGAGCAGAAACGTTTATCTGTGGTAACGTTAAAAAATCACTTAACAGCGATTAGGATACCATTTTGGGACCTTACCGGTCTCTCCATACCAGTTGCGGAGGAAACAGGTTTTATGAGGGCATGTTTTAAACTCCGTCTACCTCCCCGTCAGCTCATGCCTACTTGATCTCTGGACAAAGCATTGTCATTACTTCACTCCCGTCTGTACCAAAATACTGCAGATTTTACATTACTCTTAAAAAAGGCGGTATTTATTAGTGGCCCCTCCATCATTGACGAACATGCCTATTACATAAGGCATCCTCTTCAAACACTAATCCGCCGTAGTTTTGAATCTACCGCGCAGAGCATTTAAAAACTGAGGAGCCTTCATCATGAGCGCACGCGACCTCACTCATGGCTTCAGTCATTATGAATTGGGTTCTCACTACGAAAAAACTTCGTAAAAAATAAAAATAAAAAGAAAATAAGAATAACTATCCAATAAGCTTTCCATCATATCGTGGATGTACTTGTGTGGATTTCTGACCAGACGCTGATTCAGGCGTCATTCTTCCTTCTCTGCTCTGCGCTCAGCCCGCCCGGACGTGCCTCCCCACGCTCCGCTGGTTCCGCATTCGTTGCGTCCCTAGTGAGTTTTTTCTCATTTGTTTACTCCAGGATGTATCGAGTAAAGTTAGGATAGGCGTAGCAGGAGTGTCCTGGGCTGGTTGCCCGCAGTGCAGTGTATTTTGGGTCGAGTGTATGGGGCATCTATTTCGGATGTACCCTCGTGGTCACGTTGTGGACATGTGAACTTTTTCACAGTTGAGTTAGTTTGTGATGCAGGCGGCTTTCACTACGCGTTAATTATTGCTGCCTTTTATCTTTCTGATGAGGTAAGCTGTGTTTTCTGACGTTCCCAGCGTATTTTTCTTCACTTAGTGAAGTTTTTTCTGGGTCCCGAGTCAGTCTTCCCTGGGTTGCAAGTTGTTGCTCGGTGGTGTGTTGGCGGTGGTTCCTGTTGTGATATTTCCAGTGTGTGTGTATATTTCAACTGTTTTTATGCCGTCTGCCTAGGCCTAGCCAGCCGCTCGTAGCTTTGCCACATGTACTAGTGTTATTATTTATTATTTATAAATATGCCCTACTGTGTCATGTGTATCCGGGTTTTAGTTGTGTATTGGCTAATTCCTCGGACTATAATTGTTTCCTGGTTTAGTTGTGTATTGGCTAATTCCACGGATTATGCTGTGACCTTGGGTTAGCCGTGCGTGGCTTTCCTCGTGTCGTGTGTTGTTCAGATGGTATCTGTTCAGGGTGGGTTTCCTTCCGGCGGATTTTTTCTCGGTTTCACCGTGAAAAAATCCTGGCCGAGAGCAGTGTTGGGCCACACGTGGTTGTTGACACTGGCTTGTATCCCCGGCGGGTGGGGTGTCTGTGGCTCTCCAGGACTGCGTCTCTGTGGGTGCCTGGTTTCAGGCCTCCTTTGATTCCCGGCGGGATGGCTGTACCCATCCATATAAAACGGCGTCCTTGTGGACATACGTTTTAGGAGTTTTTTCTACCTGGTTTTACGACAACCACATGAAAAAACCTAGCTGTTGTTTAGGCTTTCCTCCCCGGCGATCTTTTACAAAGAAGCGGGGACAGGAACTTATGGGGTTAACTTTTAAAACTTCTCACCCGGCGGGTGAACCTGGGTAGGGTGAGATGAACGACTTAGGTCTTCCAGTTAGTTAACCGATCCATTATAGTGATACTCTGTGTCTCGCTGCCTTTACTATTTACGGCGATTGAAGGTTCAATTAGGTTATATCGATTCTCACACCCGGCGGGTGCTCCTAGGTGGAGGAATTAAGGAATTTTACAAAATTCATTTTAACCTATTTAATTTAGTGATACTATCAGGTATCGCCGCCTTCGATCTTACGGCGATCTTTTGGGACAATTCGTTAAACATTAGATCTCGTATCATCCTGCCCTGGGCTATTCTACTATAATAATTCAAGGGCCGGCGTCTTTTTGGGGGGTTGCTTTGTTACAAAATTGAATCTTGAGACAGTCACCTCCTCCGAGAGACTATAAGTGCCATGCTGGACCATTATATCAGAGGGTATTCTTCACTTTCTTTAGCAAAAGATTTGTTTAGACTTTACACCCCGCCGCGTAGCGAGATGTGTTAGTTGTGTCTTTGCATCTCGTTGCCCGGCGGGTTATTAACACTGGTGTGCGATCATGTTGGATTACCCTTATGAGCATTAATTCCTGGAAATTTTCTTGTTTTTTCCAGAGCTGAGCTCCGGCGGACCAATACAGACCCGGCGGTAGTTTTCACCCACCAGTCTCTGTCATGGCTACCGTGGCCCCAGTTTTTGCCCTGTGCATTACCCCTACTTGTGCTGGTATCCCTATTTTTGCACACACCCTTTGCATAAGGTGTGTTAAATGTCTAGACCGTTCAAGGGGTCTCTGGGTGATGCATAATTGTTCCTTTTGTTCTCAATTAGCTGTTAAAGTCCTTTGTGATAATGATAAGACCACGGCGGTAGCGTTGAGAGAGGTTCGACAACAAATGTCGGCCTACACTACCATTGTCGCGCATAAGTCACTTCAATGTGACAACGTCCCACTTTGGGATAGATTGCTGTCAGAACACCCTCCCCCTAAACGTTCCTCTAGAGTCACGAGTGTTAAGCCGACGGAGACTAGTCAGGGTTCTGTATCGTCTGCGACTACAACTAAACACCCGAGAGAGCCTACACCCCCGGCATCCGCCTCCTCGTCGCAGGCGAGATCTAGGTCAAGGTCACCTCTCAGACAACAGTCTTCTAGTCGGGCCTCTTCGCCGGAGAGTAAGAAGAGTAAGACGGAAGATTCCACCAGTGGTCACGGCGGAGATTCTTCCAGATCTAAGACTAGTTCGCGGTCACACCGCAGCCATAAATCCTCAAAAAAGGATTCACATCGGAAGTCCTCTCGACATTCCCCTAAGTCTAGTGCATCTCATCGTACCTCTACACCTGACAGAGTTTGTGTTAGGGCCTCTGAGTCCAGTGCAGCACCTGTCCCTAAAGAGGAGTTGCCAATTAATATTTTAACCCTGGAAATGGTAAGTTCAGGAGGGTCAATAATTGAGAATGTTTCAGACTCTCAAGAGAGCGTAGGCCAGGGCCTTGGTGTTTGGCGGTTTGCCCAACCACGGTCTGACCACCCACGTCCGACTCATACGAGTCACACAGTAGCCGACGTCCACAGGGACGCGGCGACCCCATCCTCTATCCCAGATTTATCTTGGAAACAAGGTACCCCTGCCTCGGCGGGGTCTTCTCAGGAGGATCGGGAGGAAAAAGACGAAGTTTCAATAATTTCGGATATGGAAGGACAAGGGTCAGGCTCAGGCTTGGACGCCGCAAGAGATAATAATGATTCTCCTATAAGTTCTTCATCTAACCAGTTTGTTACAGCACAAGAAATTGATGGGTTGCTTACTCATGCTTTATCTAAATTTTTTGGTCAGCAACAAGAAAACCCCACAATGGACTTGGGGGCTCCCTCGACAAGCTCTACGGTACGGCCTCTGATGACGTCAATTGATTTATCTAAGATTCCTAACCCTCCTACTCTGTCACCTGCAAGGAGCACTAAGCCTGCCACGGCGGCATTGACAACTTCAAATGTCAGGGTCATAACGGATGTTAATCCACCCCCTCTAGACAAAGCACCTCTTAGAAAGGTAGCTATGCCCCTCCTTTATGGGCCAGACGAGTCATGGGTTCTTTTGAACCCCTCTAAACCAGAGCTTGCCCAACCTACCTTGTCAGGGGAACTCCCGGTACCGCGGGAGTGGTTTATCCAGGGCAACAAGTCAAAGAAATTAAGGGCCATGGATGCCTTAGGTAATGTTCTGGACGTAAACATTAAGGCTATACCTAGTTATTATCACCAGGATTATTTTGTGTATGCTTCTAAGCCTGCTTTACCCCCTGCCTCAGCTTTAAAACTAATTTCAGACTGGTCTAAGCTGGATGGGTTTAATGATATTAAGACTCTGTCAGCTCTTACTCCTGAACTAGATTTACGGACCGTCACAGACGACGCAGCTAATCCAGTTTTGAAGGTGGGACAGTTGGGTCCAGGACCTTGGGTGGATTGGGAGGTAGAGGCTCAAAACTTTGCAACCACTTTCACTTCTAAATCTTCCCACCAGATCCCTCAGGACTCACATTCATGGTTTTCCATGCCGGTGGGTTCTGCCGGCGGAGTCCCGGCGGCTTTGTTTGCATTCCTAGCTGCCCCTAAGATTAATCTTTGTGAACTGAAGGACCCGTTCACTACCCCTACCCCTACTCACCTAGACAGAGAATTTAGGCTACGAGGAAAAGCTTTTCGCCTGTTTTCACAGTACATAGTATCTCAGCAGGTGGCTAAGTCTTTACTACGATCTACTCAGGCAATCGCAGACGCGGATGCTCGAAGATCGGTTGAGTTATCCCGGCGACTGATTCTTCAGTCGTCAATCCAATCCTTAGGTGACATACGCACCGCCTTGCTTGAGGCGGTGCGAGCACGACAAGATCTTAGGATGTCGTTAGTTCGCAAGCTACCTGAGCGCATTGCTAACCAGGTGGTGATGTCACCAGTACTTACCCCTTCTTTAATGTCCCCTGAAGTATGGCGAACGGTGTTCAATATGGCACAGGCCGTTAAGCACAGTCCCACCCCTTCTAAGAAACCTGCATTTAACTTCCCCAAACCCAGGCCTACTACTAAAGCCCAGCCAGGGGGATCTAAACCATTTCTTCCGCCTAAGTCCTCCCACTCCCCCCAGGGTCAGTACAGGCATAGACAGAATAGGTTTTCAGGTCAGAGAGGACGCGGCCAAAATAAACCAGGTCAGGGCCAGTCTTCGACCAACACCAGCCAGCCGGCGAAGCGGCCAGCACCAACCCCACCATCAAAAAACTAAAGTCTCTCTCACTCCCGGCGCCTACCTTAAGGCCGGAGGAACCGAGGGTAGTACAGCCGGCGAACCCTTGTCTGCTAACTGGGTCGTTCCGAACGTGTCACCAAGCATGGCCGTTAAACACTTGGGCACGGATGGTGGCACGCAAAGGCATCACTTGGCAGTGGCTCCGGCGACCTCGATTACGTCAGCCGACAACGGCGAATTTTGTTTCTTTAGAGGTGGAGTCACTAGCCCAGGAAATGATTGCCAAGAATGTCATCATCCCGGTCCCCCCAAATTACCCTGTATTCACGTCCAAACTATTTTTGGTTCCCAAAAGGGACAGTGTTCAGATGAGGCCGGTCGTAGACCTGTCTTATCTGAATCTTCACATTCACAACGAATCTTTCAGAATGTTAACAGTACACCAAATCAGGCTAACACTTCCGCCGGGAGGTTGGATGTGTTCACTAGACCTGACAGACGCCTATTGGCACGTATCGGTCAACAAAAGATTTCAAAGGTTTTTGGCCTTACGGATCAGGCACCAAAATTTTGTTTTTCAGAGGATGCCGTTCGGTTTGAACCTAGCACCTCGATTATTCACAAAACTAGTCCGGCAAGCCCTGATGCCATTGTTAAAACAAGGGATCAGAGTGTTGTGGTATCTGGACGACTGACTGGTGGTGGCAGAGACACAACAATTATGCATAAAACATGTCAATATCATTTTGAATCATGTCAAAACTCTAGGCTTCAAGGTAAATCTGGTAAAGTCAAATCTTGTTCCCTCACGAGTAATTCAGTGGATAGGGCTGGTCTGGGACACCGCCGCTCTCACTCTGAGTCAGAGTGTGGACAATCGCAACAGGTTTCGCAGGAAACTGTTCAGGTTTCTTCACAGTCTGACTACGACACGGAGGGTCTGGTCGGCTCTCTCAACTGGATTCAACTAACTGTCAAGTTGGGCCGGTTGAAAGTAAAACGATTAATATTGGAAGGCAACAAATATTTCCCGCTCTTACCGGCGGGAAAATTATGGCCCATCCCGAAATTAATCCACACCTTGCTAGCGGTCTGGGCGAAGAGGGAAACATTGCACTCAATAATGTCATGGACCTCTCCTCCACCAACGGTATGGGTAGACACGGATGCGTCAGGCACAATAGGTTGGGGATTTCAGTCAAATCAGGGGCACCAGGGTCAGGGGCTTTGGTCCCACTTAGAAATCTCGCACATCAATGTCAAAGAATTACTAGTCCCCTTATATTTCCTTCAGGCTCACGGCCCGGCGTTACGGGACAAGTCGGTGGCCTTCAGAATGGACAATCTGAATGCAGTCCACTGTATTCAGAAACAAGGGTCAACGAGGTCAAGAAAGTTGCTAAACGTGTCAGAAGAGATTTTTGCTCTAGCCAACAGTCTAGATATTTATCTGCACGCTTCTTATCTCCCAGGCGTAGCGAACGTCTGGGCAGACGCTCTATCCCGGCGACAGAGCACGACAGTAGAATGGGAGCTCAAGCAACCCATTTTCAACCTAATGATTGCAGAGCTCTCCCATCCACAAGTGGATCTTTTTGCGTCCGAGGAGACTCACAAACTCCATCTATACCTCACCCGCCGGGCGAAAACGCCGGCAGGGGGCAAGACGCCCTAGTGACAGACTGGAACAGATGGAGCTCCATCTATCTGTTTCCGCCGCCAGATGCGTCACTAATGTGCCACGTAGTGAACAAACTACGAGATTATCGAGGCTTAGTCTCGCTAATCGCGCCACTGTGGCCGGCGCAGTTGTGGTACCAGCAATTGAAAATGTGGTGCCCGGACCCGGTATCGCTCCCGGTCGGGTATTTCCACTTAGACGCGATTGGCAACCTCGCGACCTCGCTGACTTTTGCATTATGGACATTCAGGAGGCCAAGTGGCTAGCACCATACGGTAGAGATGTGACAAATAAATTACTTAATCAATATACTCAGTCTACAAAACGACAGTATCAATCACATTGGCAAGCCTTTACTTCTTGGATCGTTAGGACAGAACAAACTGTACCCTCAGTGGCATTAGTTTTTAATTATTTAAATTATCTGTTTGAGCAGAAACGTTTATCTGTGGTAACATTAAAAAATCACTTAACTGCGATTAGAGTGCCCTTTTTAGACCTTACAGGTCTCTCCATACCGGTGGCGGAGGAAACAGGTTTTATGAGAGCATGTTTTAAACTCCGCCCACCTCCCCGTCAGCTCATGCCTACTTGGTCTCTGGACAAAGCTTTGTCTTTGCTTCACTCTCGTCTGTACCAAAATACTGCAGACGTTGCATTAATCTTAAAAAAGGCGGTTTTCCTTTTGGCTTTAGCCACCGGAAACAGAGTGTCTGAGCTGGCGGCGATGAGCAACACACCTAATTGTCTTAGGTTTGGTAGACTTAATGAATGTATTTCCATTGCACCCTCCCCAGGTTTTGTAGCCAAGAATGAGCATAGTGCACACGTGTTTTCTGAGTTCACGGTGCCGGCGTTAAAAAGGGGAAAGGTCATAATTTATGTCCAGTACAAGCTCTAACCAAATATTTGAGAGTAGCTCCTCACAACCCCCAAGGTGCTTTATGGGTAGCAAGTACGGATAAACGCTTACTTAAACGGCGATTAGCCTCTCTTCTGGTAGAAGTCATTAAAGAAAGTAATCCCGGCGTTGTGGGTCGGGCCCACGATTTACGCAAATGGGCAGCCTCTTTACGTTTCCTGAAAATGTTGTCAGTTGAAGACATAGCGTCCACGCAGTTGTGGGCGTCTAATCATACGTTTCTGTCTAGATACTTGTCAGTTGCTCTAGACAAACCTTCCTTACCATGTATAGCTTTAAGGCAGAGGGTCTAGGCGGCCCTGCAGTCACTTTTGTTTACTTTCATGGGAAAGGGGGGGGGGGGGGGGTGCAGTCAGTTGACACAGGACACCCTAGACCCCGCCGGAGTATGAGAGCTGTGATACAATTTAAGGTTAAAATGTGTTATGAAAATTTCTCAGTGAGAAATTGTGCTAGTACAATGTTAAGTACAAAACAACGGTGTTGTTAGAGTAGTTTAGCTGCGAAAGCAATTTAGTTTTAGATTATTGGAGTTCCTTTGCAATTTATCTCCAAGTTTATGTTGGGGTTTATTATGTGCACATGTAAACTTATAACTTGTTATTTTTTGTCACCACTCGTTGAGTGGGGTGCCTTTGTAACTACAGATCTGTGTTCAGAATCTTCAGGGTTACCAATTTTTTTTGTCAGGCAGGCTTCTTTGAAGCACGCACCTGCCTGAACCCCCTTTTTCTTGTATTTGTTCGGCTACGCCGTTAATTAAATATATTTTCAAAGTAAGAATACTATGTGGTTGTTTTTATTATCTGCTTTTCTAGAGTTATGATATGATTATGAATGTCCCCCTCCAGTCTTAGAAATCAGGCATGTTCGTCAATGATGGAGGGGCCACTAATAAATTATAGGTTTGACTCCTGTAAGGAGATAAAGAAAACCTAATATTTAGTAGTGGCCCCGTAATCATTGACGACTGGGGCCCTCCCGACCGTCCCCTTCCCATTCGTTGATGTATTAAGGATTTTGGTTTACTTGATATGTCAGTGAAGGAAGAATGACGCCTGAATCAGCGTCTGGTCAGAAATCCACACAAGTACATCCACGATATGATGGAAAGCTTATTGGATAGTTATTCTTATTTCTTTTTGTTTTTATTTTTTACGAAGTTTTTTCGTAGTGAGAACCCAATTCATAATGACTGAAGCCATGAGTGAGGTCGCGTGCGCTCATGATGAAGGCTCCTCAGTTTTTAAATGCTCTGCGCGGTAGATTCAAAACTACGGCGGATTAGTGTTTGAAGAGGATGCCTTATGTAATAGGCATGTTCGTCAATGATTACGGGGCCACTACTAAATATTAGGTTTTCTTTATCTCCTTACAGGAGTCAAACCTATAATTCCTTTTGGCTTTGGCCACCGGGAACAGAGTGTCAGAGCTGGCGGCGATGAGCAACACACCTAATTGCCTCAGGTTTGGTAGGCTTAATGATTGTATTCACATTGCACCTTCCCCAGGGTTTGTAGCCAAGAATGAGCACAGTGCACACGTGTTTTCTGAGTTCACTGTGCCGGCGTTGTAAAAGGTGCACCATAATTTATGTCCAGTGCAAGCTCTAACCAAATATTTGAGGGTAGCTCCTCTAAACCCCCAGGGTGCTTTATGGGTGGCAAGTACGGGTAAGCGCTTACTGAAGCGTAGATTGGCTTCTCTTTTGGTCGAGGTCATTAAAGAGAGTAATCCCGGCGTTGTGGGTAGGGCCCACGATTTACGCAAATGGGCAGCCTCTTTGCATTTCCTTAAGAATTTTTCTGTGGAAGATATTACGTCCATGCATTTGTGGGCCTCTAATCATACGTTTTTGACTCGGTACCTGTCAGTAGCTCTAGACAAACCTTCCTTGCCATGTATAGCTTTAAGGCAGAGGGTCTAGGTGGCCCTTAAGTAACTTTTTGTTTTAATTTCAAGGAAAGGGGGGGGGGGGGGTGGGGGGGTGCAGTCAGTGTAACATAGGACACCCTAGACCCCGCCAGAGTATAAAGAGCTGTGATACGAGTATGAGTAATGTGATATGAAAATTTCTCTGTTCTATTCAGGGCGGGAAATTGTGCTAGTACAATGTTGGTACAAACAACAGTGTTGTTTTATTAGTTTTGGCTGTAAAAGCAATTTAGTTTTAAGCATTGGATATATTTTTACAAAATATTTCCACGAGTATTAATAATAATAATAATAATAATAATAATAAACGGTTTATTAAAGAATGGCAGCCTCATGAGCTGAAAATACACATTTTACAATTTAGTGGATGAACATGAGATGTACAGATATGAAGATGGTATTATGGGGTTATATGTGCACATGTAAACTTATAAGTTTTTATTTTTCACCACTTATGTTGAGTGGGGTGCCTTTTTAACTTACAGATCTGTTCACAGAGTCTCAAGAGTTAACCTGTTGTATCAAGCAGGCTTCTTTGAAGCACGCCCCTGCTTGACCCCCTTTTTGTATATATGTGCTGCGCCATTAAATATATATTTTTCAAAGTAAGAATACTATGTGGTTGTTTGATTATCTGCTTTTGCTAGAGTTATGATATGATTACGAATGTCCCCCTCCAGCCTTAGAAATCAGGCATGTTCGTCAATGATGGAGGGGCCACTAATAAATTATAGGTTTGACTCCTGTAAGGAGATAAAGAAAACCTAATATTTAGTAGTGGCCCCGTAATCATTGACGACTGGGGCCCTCCCGACCATCCCTTCCCATTCGTTGATGTATTAAGGATTTTGGTTACTTGATATGTCAGTGAAGGAAGAATGACGCCTGAGTCAGCGTCTGGTCAAAGATCCACACAAGTACATCCACGATATTATGGAAAGCTTATTGAATAGTTATTCTTATTTTCTTTTTGTTTTTATTTTTTACGAAGTTTTTTCGTAGTGAGAACCCAATTCATAATGACTGAAGCCATGAGTGAGGTCGCGTGCGCTCATGATGAAGGCTCCTCATATATTAGATGCTCTGCGCGGTAGATTCAAAACTACGGCGGATGAGTGTTTGAAGAGGGTGCCTTATGTAATAGGCATGTTCGTCAATGATTACGGGGCCACTACTAAATATTAGGTTTTCTTTATCTCCTTTCTTACAATTTTTTACAGTAGATCCTCTGGAAAAAGGCAAACTATGCCTGTGTATCCAGCTCAGTACCAGTACTTGCACTGCTGCGGTCGTTCACGGTGTTGGCGGCGGCGGTAGCAGACGCAACATTTTTACTATTCTGTATTTTTTTTTTATAATCAAACTTCAAATCTTGTCTTCCCCATGCTTTATCAAGATTACTTTCAAACTCCCTTATTGATTCGGAATCGACTACATACTGGGGCAGTGCGTTCCACTCATTTACCACTCTATCACAAAATGAGTTCTTTGCCTTCTCAAGCCTATTTCTTTCTTTGTAAATTTTCTTAGAGTGTCCTCTCGTTCTTGTTCCCTCCCGCATCAAGAAGATACCTTCACACACATCCTCATCGTACTTTCCTGACACTATCTTAAAAGTCTCTATCATATCCCCTCTCTTTCTCCTATATGCCAGTGTCGGAAGCCCCAGTGTCCTCAACCTCTGCTCATAGCCCGCATTCTTCAACGTTGGTACCAGCTTGCTAGCTCTCCTCTGCACTTTCTCCACTGCTTCTATATCCTTTACCATATAATGAGCCCACACCTGGTTCGCATATTCCAGGTGCGGCCTAACCAGCGCTGTATATAGATTCCTGAAGATTTCTTCGTCAAGTGACACAAATGTCCTCCTTATCAGCCCTACAATTCTATTGGCTTTGTTTATCTTTTCCGCTAAATGTTCTGAGAAATTTAACTTATTGTCTATCACTACTCCTATATCCTTTTCTGCACTCACTTCCTCCATCGCTTCATACATACTGTATCCTACCTTGTCTATCTTGCTGGTCCCAATCCGCATGTACTTAAATTTTTTTGGATGAAAAGGCATTAACCAATGCTCAGACCATCCCTTCATGCCCTCCACATCTCCTTGAAGCAAACCCATATCTTCCTTACTCCTCACTCTTCTATACAGTTTAGTGTCATCCGCATACAGGTATACCTCACTTCCATTAGTTATAACTTCAGGCAAGTCGTTGATAAATATAACGAACAGCAGTGGTCCCAACACAGATCCCTGAGGTACCCCACTTGTAATTTCCCTCCACCCCGAGCCTATTCCATTCACCAGTACCCTCTGTCTCCGATCTTTCAGGAAGGCTTCTATCCATTTCACACATTTCTCCCCTATATTATAGCTTCTAACTTTCTCTATTAACCTTTTATGTGGGACCTTATCGAAGGCCTTCATAAAATCGCAATATACCACGTCTATTACATCACCATCTTCTAGAATTTGCATCCAATCATCTACCACCTTAATTAGCTGTAGTACCGTCGACCTCCCTGGCAAGAATCCGAACTGTCTCCCACTGAAAAGTTGGTTTGACTTCATATGATCCATTATTCCTTCTCTAATTACCGTTTCCATTAGTTTACACACAACACTTGTCAAACTGACTGGTCTATAATTCCCTGGGTCATTTCTCTTTCCCTTCTTAAATATAGCTGTTATGTTCGCCTCTCTCCAGTCCATCGGGATTTGTCCTGTATTAAACGATACCTCAAATAACATTTTCAATGGCTCTACTAACATCTCCCCTCCTTCCTTTATGATTCTTGGGTGTATCCCATCCGGTCCCGGTGACTTACTTCTGTTCATTTTTTCTATAGCCCTTCTTATTCTAGCATGGGAAAACTCTATTAGTTCTAGTGCCGGTGCCTGTTTGATGGGAATAGTAGGCACTGCATCCTCCGACTCCACTGTTAGTACCCCCCCAAAGTATTTCCCCAGCACCTCTGCTTTCTCCTTATCAGTCTCCGCTCTACTCCCATCATTCAACCCTCCTACCAGCTCTGGGATCCCTACTCTTCTTGTTAACTTTTCCTGAATGTACTTCCAGAATATTTTTGGATTATCCTTCACATTTCTAGCTATCTCTCTCTCCCTCTCCTTCACCCCCCTCCTTGTTTCCCACCTTATTTTATTGTTTATTTGTCTGCGTTCCAAATCCACTTCCTCAGCCTCTATACTAGACCCCCTGTTCTTTTTTAACAATTTTAATCTTTCCCACAATCGTTTCTTTCTTCTAATCTCTCCTAATATTCTCCTTACAGGAGTCAAACCTATAATTTGGTAGTAGCCTCGGAGTATCCAACGTAGAGCTATATACTTATCGTATAATTCCGTTCCATTCCAGAGCGGGCAATTATCGTAATCACTAGCGCGATTAAATTGATAACATCTAGAGTAGCACCTTACTCTCTACTACAGTGCATTCATTCGACATATATCGACAGGCCCCGCCCGCTTCCACCAGCGCCGTAGACGAAGTAGAGCTTATCATACCGCAATCTCGGACAAGTCACTTGTCACCTTACCACGGAGCTGATAAGAGCTCCAAGTAAAATTAATTATACGATGTAAGAGCGCTTTAATACATGCATATTTGCAGTTATTCTTTACTATACAATATTACCATATACCATTGTACAGAAAAGTAAACTCCATTACCATTGTTACCTCGTCTACTTGGGCAGAGCAGAGGTAGAAAATTATTAAGCTAGGCTTAGCGAGCGACTGCGTTTGGGTGTATAGGGTACGGTACCGTAACCGTAATGCCTCTCCCTCCCTCCCTCTCTCTCTCTCATATTGTGAAGTGATCAAAGTTGTCAATGGTCCAAGTATGGGTGAAAGCCGTTGCTGGTAAACTGGTGAATGAAATACTCCTTCAATCTTCCTGCCTGGAGTTCTGATCTTAATAATTAATGGCTGTGAAACTTTCGTTGCCTCAGAGGTTTTCTTCACCACCACATCAACTGGCTCAGTTTTCTCCTTATCAAAATACATGAATACATTCAAGACAATATTCCTGGCTTGATTGACAAGTCGGGGAGAACCAGCAGGTCTGCCAGGGGTATGGGCAGGAGATGCCATCTTCCCCCTTCAGAAGACAGGAGGGAACTGAACTGACGTTTGAATGGCAGTGCAGTGACAGTTGAAACCTTGAGAGAGAAGCGTTGCCAATGTAGCTTCCTTACCGCTAGATCAAAAAGTATTTACTTGAACAAGGGAATGGAGCTGTTAAAGACAGGCTCCAGTCTTAACATTTCTTTCTCACTCGTTGATGTAGAAAGGTAGATGGCTTTGTAGGCCATATTTAATAATTTAAAATGATAAATAAATATTGACTTGATCTAGCGGCAAAATTTTACACCTAGCAATAAGAATGCTGGCTATACTCCAAATCTTTTAGCACATGTTATCAATATTGGAGTAATATTCTAGCAATATTAGGTAGGCATTTACTAGTTTGTATTCTTCTAGTTACTTCTGCAAACAGATTAAATAATATTTTTGTGCCGATTTGGTAACCCTGTTGGACACCCGTACCTCGCACAGTCATGCCAGCCGTATGATAACGGTTGGGGAAGTGGGCGGGGCCTGTCGATATATGTCGAATGAATGCACTGTAGGTACGTTGTACACACATTGGAGGCCACTATTTGAAAAGGAAAATAAGAAAATATTTATGAGAAAGAAAAGAGAAAAATGCGGGATCTTGGCCATCCTATCTGGCTCCTTAACACCTTAAGAGCGGCCTATGCGGTTTATTTATATGTACCGCCCAGCGGGGTGTTTTTAGCCAAAATAGGGCTGTTTACGTGATAATTTTCATGCCTAAATAAGACCCAGAACGTAAAACAAGTATCTATCCCTGAAAGGGCATAAACAGAGCTTTCGAATGACACCATAACGATCCTTTTATGATGGCTAGTTTTCTTGCAATAACCGTGCAACGCGAGTGCAAAAAGCATGTAATTAGCCACTTTCCCGATACAATTCCTTATATAGCGAGTGAGAGAGGGAGGAGGGAGCTGGGATTTGTGTCGGTATGTTCGCCGCGGTGGTCTGGAGCAGTCATACGCTCGCTACTCTCCTGCCACCACTTGTCTCTCTCTCTCAGCAACATTACGTGCTGAAATTGCCACTCGACCTATGTCGAGCGCCGCCACATAGTCCAGCTTTATTTAACTCGACTTATGTTGCTCGCCGCTAATTAAGGGTTAAGCCGTTGTCATGGGCTTACCGTACAACCCGACCGGGTTTATAGGATCATTCAGGTATCAAGTTAAATAGACAAGATTGGATGGGCAGGGGTACGGCGCGAGGGTGGGATACTATGACGTTGGATACTCCGAGGCTACTACCAAATAGAAGGTTTTCCTTCTTTGGTATTGGGGAGGTTTCAAACCTCCCAATTTAGTAGTAGCCTCTACGTTCCAACGTAGAGCTAGAGTACCAAACTGGGGGCGGACATCCAAGCTGAAAACACAAACTTTAGCCATTAGGCAATATCAGGAACATGAAAAGACAGACTTAAACAAGAGAGTTTATATAAAGAGTGTACTGACAGGTGCATATCAAGAGAGGTCAAGTACAGTCAAGTCTTATTCAATGGGATAGCTTAGCCTAAGACAAAGAATGATGAGTTCATAATGATTAATATGAATTCCAGGATGCTCCCCCCCCCTCCTTCTGGAAGAAAGCAGGAAGACCCATAATGGAATGAGTGACTACAGACATATGCTGAAGAGGAGTACGTACAGGATGTGATGAGAAATACATGAGTATTACCAGTGACTAGCACTAAATCCAGATGAGAAAACATTAGTAGTATGAGGTTGAAACATACAATAGAATGGAGCATACTGAAGACAAGAAATTAAATCAATATCTTACACTCTCGCATCCGGTAACTTAAATTGATTGAAAACCGTCAGACCCTCTCTAATTTGCCCTGATATATTCAGGCCGGGCGAGTTTTCGAAGCCTTGTGTTTTTCTGCATTTTCATCCACCAGAATGCTGTTTATTGTGATGTATCATATGTCAATGGAAAGAGGAATAACTGTACTACATTATATAAAAGATTTTTTTTTAAAAACATCGCAATATGTAAGTGTAAACGACTCCGGAATAAAAGTTTTTCCCGGGCAATTGTCTTCACACCGTCCTATCTCGAAATTGTGAGTGATGACCATATATATATTTGATTTGCTCAAATAATAGTATTGTTTCTCCTCTTTCCAAATCTGAAAACAGAAATTGTCTATCTTCAATAGTTTTCAAGCAGTGACCGAAAACAAAAATAGTATGACTTTGCATGATATGGTTTATAACATGTTCGATTTATTTCGTTGTTACGGGGTTTATGATTTTCAATTTAGGCTGTATGAATACGGCAAATAATGCTGAAGAGTATAAAAAAACTAGAAGTTCCTACGACAAATACTTTTTGCTCTATGAATATTTGAAATGAAGAGCCAAAATGCGAATATTTACGCTTCACTCGTCTCCGTTCCGCCGACGCTAGCCGGGTTACGAGCTGTTCCCCACCTCGGCGTTGCTTTATTTGCTCAGATACGTATATAACTGTTTATATCACCGTAATCGGAAAATTATTCTCTTTCTAATGGTGAAAACCAAAATAATATAGCGTAATTGGTTCGCGAGCTATGCGCAATTGTTTCCATGCATTGTTATTGTTATGTAAATATATGAGAATGTTTATACAGTTGTATATCTTTGCCACAATATACAACACTTTTATATAATTTTCCTTGTCAATAATTGTATAATGTTCATAGAACACATGTCAGTCATGAAGGTTGTCAATTTTACTTACCTGATAGGGCCACAACCCTTTCCAACGAGAAGGGAAATGGCTCCTGGGTTGACACTGAAAAAACAAAACAAGAAAGCCAGATTATCTTCAAGTAATAAATTCAGAAATAATTCTATTGTATACACAAATAAAGTAATATATAAATATATATATATATATATACAAGGTGTCAAACAAAATATAATGAATGGTAACAAAAATGTGTGTATGTGTGTGTGGGTATATTTATATATATATATATATATATATATATATATATATATATATACAAGGTGTCAAACCACAGAAATATGCAGATTTCCAAGCCACCCAAGCAGGTACTGCATTTGACTGACTCGTTATATTTTTAGAGTGGTTTCCCCAGGAGGCCTATATCCACTTTGATGATGAAGGTGGGTGAATGTCGATGGGTGAATGTCGGTGGGTGAACGAGGGTGGGTGAATAAAGGTGGGTGAATGAAGGTGGGTGAATGAAGCCGGGTGAATGAAGAAGAGAAATGGAGAAGAGAAATGAATGAATGAATGATTGCACCTGGCTCCTGACTGTAGGACACCTGCATTGTGACTATGGAAACGGTTGAAGCAGTCGTTGATGTCAATGCAGAGGGCAACCGTGCAAGTCGTGCAGCGGAAGCTTGTGTCCTTGCGAGCGCCGCTTATTACTTTGCAGTAATAGCAACGGAGTCGCTTCTTGGCCGGAATCCTCTCCTGAGACTGGTCCAAGTCCTTGTTCAGCCGGATATGGTTCAGAACAACATGACGGGGCCTTGGGACCACTCCAGGTCGAGGTCTCCGGACTCGCACCGCTCGTGCTGCTTCCAGTACTGGTGGCGGTTGGTTGGCAGCTACAAGAGCTGCTTCCCCATCGTCACCAGCAGCAGCTGCATCAGGTGCTAGTACCACTGGGGGTTGAACCAGGACATAGTTTCCCCCCTGGGCAGCAGCATCAGCAGCAGCATCATCTGGTTCTGGTGGTGGGGAGGGGACATCGAGACGTGGTGCCCTCTCAACGCCTCCACCAGGAGAGGGTGGAGTGTTGTCAGGAGCAGCAGGGGCTGGGGAGTCTGGATGGTCGTCGTCAGACAACCCAGATGATCCACCGGGTTGCCGTTGCCTGTGTGCATGCCTCTGTTGCTCACGCTGGTAAGGCGGCAGATCTTGTGCTCGGTGGACTGGCCTCCCCGACATAGGCCACTCTGCAGGGTTGAATTCCAGCAAGGACGTACAGACGTGCTCCTGGAAGTCGAGCAAGGTCATCTTCTTCCTTGGGTAACACTTCCTGTACAGGACATGGGCGTTGAAGAGGGCCATTTGGATGAAGTAGAAGGTGATCTTCTTCGTCCACTTGACCGTCCTTCGCTGGATGGGGTAGTACTGGACCATCTGGTCGAAGTGATCCACCCCACCCTTGTGGAAGTTGTAGTCTTCAAGACAAACAGGTTTGAAGATCTCCTTCTGTCCACGACGCCACCTGCCCTGTTGGTTTTCTCTTTGAAACTAACAAGCTTCGGGATGGTGTCCTGTTTGTGGAAGGTGGACATCATGTTGACGATGCGCTTGTCTCGCCAAAGTAGGACCATGGTTAAACCGTTGTTCATTGCTACTGTCGCATCGCGTTCAAGCTCTTTTGCTTTATCAAGGTCGCACAACCGCTTAGGAGCTCCTCGTGCAAGGCACAGGGTGCCACACACATAAATGTTGTGTGTGAGCATTTGCTGGCACAGGTCAACTGAGTTGTAATAGTTGTCCATGTACAGCTTGTACCCCTGGCCTCTGAAGGACTGCGTGAGACCCTCCACTGTCTCCTGGAGAGATCGACCCGGACCGGTGTAGACCCGAAAGTCCCACACATAGCCAGTCAACGCCTCTGCCAGGATGTACAGCTTGATACCGTACTTCGTCGGCTTCATTGGGTTGTAAACCTTGAATGAAAGGCGACCCTTCCATCCAAGGCTGCCTTCGTCAAGGGACAGCTTTTCGGCGGGGATGTATGCCAGCTTGAAGCCTTCAAGTAGGTATTCCATCACCGTCCAAACCTTCACAAGCCTGTCCGGGTTCTGCCTGCTGACTGCGTTGTTGTTGAAAGCATGGAAATACTTCAACAAGGCTAGAAATTTAGTCCTACTCATCGTTCTCCGAAATACTGGGTAGTCGTGACAGACCGTTGAACGCCAGTAGTGACTCAGAGAAGGAATCTTGGTAATGCCCATGAGGAAGTACAGGCCAAGGAATTTGGCCATCTCCTCCTCATCAAACAGGTGCCAAACAGCGGCTGCTCCGTCAACGAAGTTGGCGTAAGCATTTGTCTCCACTACCAGGTATTGCAGCATCTCCCTTGTGAAGAAGAGCTGGAAGAACTGGAGAGGAGTCACCAGCATTGGAACCTGCATGCCAGGGGTCCCTGTGAACAGACCAACCTGGGGGTTGAAGCGTGCGTCGGTCGAACCGGCATCACGATCGGGGGCAGGATCGCGAGCACGGCCACGACCACGACCACCGCGAGGACCACCGCGAGGAACACCTCTGGGCCTACCACCTGCCCCCCTATGGGGCCCTGGCCTCCAGCGTGGCCTAGGTGGTAGGTCGAGGGGTTGAGTGGGGGGGGGCTTCTGCATCAGATGATACAGAAGCCCGTGAACCTGGTGCAGCACCAGGTGGTGAAAGGTGTGGAGCTGGTGAACCTGGTGCAGCTGCACCAGCTGGTGAAAGGTGTGGAGCTGGTGAACCTGGTGCAGCTGTACCAGTTGGTGAACGGTGAAGAGGATGCCTTTGGGGAAGAAGCTCCTCAATTGCTGCTGGAGGATTCAACGCTGTGCGTGGCACCTCAGCAACAACCTGAGCACGCATTGCGGCTTCAGCAACCTCAGCACGCATTGCGGCTCGATGCTCAGGCAGAACAAATGCAGAGGGGTCAACGATGTGTCGCTGTAGGGGGACACTGCGGGGGTGACCGTTCCCAAGACATGCGAAGGCGGGGTATTCAAAGTGCCCACAGCAAGTAGCGTAGCAAACCTGTGTGGGCTGCTGGCTGGTGATCCTGCTGGAAGCAAGGATGAGGCACCGCCACGCGAGGTGGATGGAAGAGGTGAATTGTGAAGTTGGGGGAAGTTGGGTGATGTTAGGGACTGGTAGAGATGTAGATGTAGATGGGCTGGGATGAGATGTAGATGGGATGGGATGAGATGTAGATGGGATGGGATGGGATGTAGTGGATGGGATGGATGGTGGTGGTGGTGGTGGATCGGCCATTGCTGGGGCTGGTTCTGCTGGTGGTGGTGGTGGTGGGTCCGCTATTGCTGGGGCTGGTGGTGGATCGGCTGAGGCGTGGGCGTCGATGTGGAGTCGCTTGGGCGGAGGTGAAGCCCAATCTTCATCATCCTCAGTCGACCACTCGTCCGACTGACTCTCGCTCTCCGTCGACAGGTCCAGCACCTCGTTCACCACATCCTCCAGCTCGGAGTCCTGCAAACGGCGTTTCTTTGAACCTCTATTGCCCGACATGGCAAGCTGGCGAATGGCGGCAGGCTGGCGTATGGCGGCAGGCTGGCGTATGGTGGCAGGCAGTAGTTGGCTTATGATGCTGAAACCAAGAAAAGGAAATAAAGGAAAAACGTAATTGACGTTGATAGTTGTCATGACACAAGTTCCCCATCACTGGATCCATATGACGTTGGTATAGTTCACCATGACGTAGTCATAGTTTTGCATTATCCGATGACACTTATAAAGTTCGCCATCACTGGATCCATATGACGTTGGTATAGTTCACCATGACGTAGTCATAGTTTGGCATTGTCCGATTCCAGATGACGTGAGTATAATGGATTCATGTAACCAGACTCCCCCAATATATGTGAACCCCTATCCAGTGTGTCTCATTAAGAACCCGATATATATACCCATATCAACATGGTGGCAGCTGGGTAAGCAGTGTACGTGTGAATGAAGTACTGCTGACTAAGTTCTACAGCTGAAATAGTGAGTTATCCTTGGATTTAACCTAAAAAAGTCGAAAGATATGAGTGACGTCATGGCATCCACTTCACAGCCTTTATTCGTCTGCAAGTCTGAGATTGAGCAAGCAGTGGCGTGGAGGCGTTACAAGAAGAAACTCGATCTTTACATCATCGGCAACGGTCTGAAGGGTAAGAGTGATGATATTAAAATAGCGAAATTGTTGACTGGAGGTGACATTCTGCTAGATATCTACGAATCTTTTGGCATAGATGAATCTGCCCAGACTTATGCAACATTAATTGGGAAATTTGACAAGCATTTTTCACCAAGAGATGAGCAGCTGATGGCGAGGTACAACTTTCATGATAGCATGCAAAGGAAAGATGAATCCTTGGAATCTTTTATCACTAGGCTGAAGACTTTGGTAAGACACTGTGGATATGGAGAACTTCAAGATGAACTTCTGAGGGATAAAATTGTTTTTGGTTGCCAAGAGGATACACTTCGGGAAAAATTCTTTAGGGAGGATAGCCTAACTCTAGATGTTGTACTTAAGATGTGTACTGCCTATGAAACTTCAAGGAGATCAATGACAGCATTTCGAAGTGACAAGCAGGAGTCTCTACACAAACTCAGTGCAAAACCCAAGAAGAAGAGTAATCCACAAACAACAAAGACTAAGCCTAACCTCACGCAGTGCGACTGGTGTGGTTTAACACATTATTGGGGTAAGAAGAACTGTCCTGCAACTGATGCCAAATGTCATAAATGCAAGAAAACGGGACACTATGCCAATAAATGTCCAAGTAATGCAGCGACCGGCGGAGCACCAAGAAGCGCAGCGACAGGAGGCAAAAAGAAGACATCGCACAGAGTCCATGCGGTAGAAGATGGAGTCACAGAAGAAAGCGACGACTCAGAAGATAACTCAAGAGGACGGGAATACATCATGAACGTATCGACCGGATCCAGAGGAAAACACATAATGGCTAATCTCATGGTCAACGGTAATAAAGTGAAGTTCCAGATCGACAGCGGGGCAAGTGTGAATGCCATTCCAAGTCATCTGGTACCGGATGCAGAGCTACAGCCGTGTGAGTCAACTCTTCAAATGTGGAACTCTACTACAATTCAGCCATTGGGAAAGTGTAGGATTGATGTCCGCAACTGCAAGCAACCACAAAGGTACTATTCTGTTGAGTTTGTTGTTGTAAAACAGGTTGTTACACCAATTCTTGGTAAGCGAGCGTCTGAGAAGATGGGATTCATCACAGTTAACTATGAAAACATCTGTGCAATGAATGACATCCTAACAGACTACGAAGACGTATTTGCTGATGAAGTTGGCAAGATACCAGGAAATGTTCATCTAACAGTGGATGAGTCGGTGAAACCTATTGCAATTCCTTCATGTAGAGTACCATTGAGCATCAAGTCGAAGGTTAAAGAGAAACTGGAGCAGTTGGAGCAGGAAAATGTCATTACTAAGGTCGACGAGCCTACAGAATGGGTAAGTCGAATGGTAGCAGGAACCAAGAAGTCGGGGGATCTGAGAATTTGCATTGACCCTCAAGCTCTGAACAAAGCACTCATAAGAGAGATGCACCCTCTACCGGTAATCGACGACATTCTGCCTGACCTTGCAAAAGCCAAAGTTTTCTCCAAGCTTGACCTCAAGAATGGCTACTGGCACTGTGTGTTGGATGAAGAATCACGCAAGCTGACAACATTTCAAACACCGTATGGGAGATACAGGTGGAACAGACTTCCTTTTGGTCTGGCTGTAAGCAGCAAAATTTTTCAGAAGAAGCTACAACTGGTTCTGGATGATCTACAAGGCGTAATTTGTGTTGCTGATGACATTTTGGTCTTTGGAATTGGTGACACTGATGAAGAAGCTGCAAGGGATCATGACTCAAAGCTGAGAAACCTACTGGACAGATGCCGAGCAAAGGGTCTGAGGCTGAACAGAGCAAAGACTGAGCTTGGTAGTACAGAAATCACATTTCTAGGTCACAAGATCTCGCGGGATGGTCTGATGGCTGACCCAAAGAAGATTGAAGCAATCGTGAAGATGCAAGCACCAGAGGATGTGACTGCAGTACGACGACTGTCTGGAATGGTGAACTACTTGAGTAAATTTGTACCCAGTCTATCGGATGTCATGGAGCCTATGAGGAAGCTGACCCATAAGGACATCGAGTGGAAGTGGACAAGAGAACACGATGAGGCGTTCAAGAGGATCAAGAAGATGATGACCCAAACACCCATCTTACAGTACTACAACCCAGAGCAAAAGTTGGAGATTCAAAGTGATGCATCTCAAAAAGGTTTAGAAGCAGCGTTACTTCAAGAGGGTAAACCAATCGCATTTGCAAGTCGAGCACTGACTGACACGGAGACAGAGAAGGAGACTTTGGCAATCGTCTTTGCACTGAACAAGTTTCATCAGTATTGTTTTGGGAGGAAGACGACAATCCAGAGCGACCATAAACCTCTAGAAGCTATCCAAAATAAGCCGTTATCAAGTGTACCAAGACGACTGCAAGGGATGTTGATGAGGATACTACAGTATGATGTCGAGATTGTTCACAAGAAGGGCAAAGAAATGTATCTAGCCGACACTCTATCAAGAGCTTATCTGCAAAACACAAGAGATATGCAGGAAGAGGTGTTTGAACAGATCAACATGACAGACTACGTACCCATCCGAAGTGAACGATTGCAAGAAATCCGTCGAGCAACTGAGGAAGATGAAGCATTGTAACTATTGAAGGAAATAATTCTCAAAGGATGGCCAGAAGACAAGAGTGAAGTAGAGACCATACTGAAACCATACTTTAATGTACGAGCAGAACTGTCATTTCAAGATGGATTGATCTTCAAGGGAGAACGTGTTGTAATTCCTACCAGTCTACGTCAGAAGATGAAGTCCGCTATACATTCGTCACATATGGGAGTTGAAGGTTGTCTACGACGCGCAAGAGAATGTTTGTTTTGGCCAGGAATGAATGCAGAGATGAAGCAATTAATTTCAGAGTGTGAAATTTGTAACACATACTCTACAGCTCAACAAAAAGAACCTCTGATGACTTATGAGCAAACCAGCCGACCATGGGAGAAAGTAGGTGTAGACCTTATGACAATCAAGAGTCACAACTATCTTGTTACAGTGGACTATTTCAGTAATTTCTGGGAAGTTGACTACCTGGAAAGCACTAAGTCAAGCGCTGTTATCAGGAAGTTGAAGGCGCACTTTGCAAGATATGGACTGCCAAATGTACTAATTAGTGACAATGGTCCGCAGTTCAGCAGTGAAGAATTTCAAGAATTCGCGGAGAAGTATGACTTTGAACATCGAACGAGCAGCCCACATCATCCCCAGTCTAACGGTAAAGCAGAATCAGCGGTCAAGACGGCGAAGAAACTAATCAAGAAAGCTGTCGAGAGTGGTGAAGATCCGTTTTTGGCGATTCTAGACTACAGAAATACGCCTATGCAAGATTTGGAAGAGAGTCCAGCGCAACTCAACTTTGGTCGACGTACGAGGACGTTACTGCCGACTACTAGCAAGTTGTTGGAGCCGAAAGAAATTATGTTGGAGCGAGTGAAGCGGAAGAAGGTGCTGAAAGATCTCAAAAGCAAGAAGTACTACGACAAAGGTTCGAGAGTTTTGGAACCATTGGTTGAAGGTGACGTGGTGCGAATCAAGCCAACATCACTAGGCAAGAAGAAATGGGAACGAGGAGTTGTAACCAGGAGATTAGACAAGCGATCGTATGAAGTGGAGACAGAAAATGGAGCGATAAGACGAAATCGAGGTCATTTACGGATGACAAGTGAAAACGCTGACATAAGAAATAATGGAAAAGTCACTAATACAGACACCACCACAACCATTAGATCTACAGATAGGAATTATACAGACATATGTGTTCCAGTCTACACAAACAACAGACACGTGAGAGACATACACAGTAGACTTGATGAACCTGTCACTACACATGAGAACAGGACGAGCGTGAGACGGAATAGGAATGTATTACCTACCAGGTACCGAGAGTTTGACATGACCAGGTAAGAGTACAGTACCGGTATGACTGATTGCATGTCTGACTAACAGTCCAATACTGGTATGAGATGAGGCACTGGCAGAAATGGAAATGCTGGATGAGAATGTTACAGGATGAGAAAGATTATCTAAATGGAGTAAGTGAGTGAGAATACGACTGAAGCCACTGAATGAGGAGTAACCTAACATTACAGTCTGAATGATAAAGGTTTTGTAATGTGAATGGGAGTGTAAGGATATTATAATGCAGATCGGTATGCAAAGAAATTGTAATGCGAAAGGAAAGAGATTGGATGATTTTGAGTACGGTACTGGGTATCAGGATCTATAAATTTAAGTCAATCATATAACCTTTGTTACTAATTTACTAATCCTGCATGATATAACCAATAACTTTGCATGAAACATTTTGTCATTTTCAGAACATTGAATATTAATGTTCTAATGTACTGTACTAACTTTACTAATATACCAACAATTACTAATCCCATATAATCTCATAAAATAAATTCTTTATGTTTAGTTGGCACAAGGGTATACAATATATTTTTGTATCATATATATTCACTATTTGTGGATATTCTCATGTAGAACAGTATTATCAACTAATAATTATCCTACCGTACCTCACCTAGTCTTGTAATACCATTTCAATAGATTTGACTAATATACCTCATCTACTTCATATCTCATATTTACATACTAATAGATTATATTCTAACAAAATTAATCACATTCCATATTGTACTAAAACACTAATTACTGTACCGGTAACATACTGTATACAGTACAGTACCAGTAACTTAACAAATCATAGTACTGTACAATTTTATAAATCATATTGGTACTATTATTACTCTAGCTCATGTGCCATAATAGAATAAGCATTACTTAATAATCCTAGGGGACCTCAAAATGTCAAAATATAATTATTCTTATAATACCAATTTCACTGGTAGCTATCTTCTCAAAAGAGAGAGGATGTTACAATATTGGTAATAATATTGTAAGCTAAATATATAATCTACAGGCGAGCCGATATCAAGGCATGGCTTCCTAAACCTCCCTTGATGACAAGAAGCATGTAACCAGACTCCCCCAATATATGTGAACCCCTATCCAGTGTGTCTCATTAAGAACCCGATATATATACCCATATCAACAGTATAGTTCCGCATTTTGTAATTCAAATGGGGGAACACCATGATGTAGTCATAGTTTGGCATTATAAGAATATATTTATACCTTGGGGCTCTGGCCAGACACCCTGGGGAACAGGAACAACACAACAGGGGAACAGGAACAACACAACAGGGAAGGGGACAAGAAAAAAAAAAAATATATATATACGGTATATACCGGTATATACCTATATATATAAAATAAATAAAATACGATTATAAATAAAATGAAATGAATAAAATAAAATAAATAATAACAATAATAAATCGAATAAATACCAATATATATAAAATAACAATATAAATACTCGATTATGAGCCCTGCCCTTGCTCTGGACCAAGGGGGTGCTCCCACGGACACCCTGGGGAACAGGAACAATAAAAAAAAAAATATATAAATAAAATAAAATTATAAATAAAATAAAATGAAATAAATAGAATAAACAAAATAAATAAAAATTATAATAAAACCCAATAAATAAAAATAACTATATAAATACTCAATTATGGGCCTTGCCCTTGCTCTGGACCAAGGGGGTGCTCCCATGAACACCCTGGGGAACAGAAACAATAAAAAAAAATATATATAAATGAAAAAATTATAAATAAAATATAATGAAATAAATAAAATAAATAAAAACTATAATAAATCCCAATAAATAAAAATATATATAAAATAACAATAGAAATACTCAAATATATATACAGTATGTATATATATATATATATATATATATATATATATATATATATATATATATATATATACAGTATGTATATATATATATATATATATATATATAAAATAATAGAAATACTCAAATATATATACAGTATGTATATATATATATATATATATATATATATATATATATATATACAGTATGTATATATATATATAAAATAACAATAGAAATACTCAAATATATATACAGTATATATATATATATATATATATATATATATATATATATATATATATAAAATAAATATATGCCTAAACATATAAAATATCCCAGCACTGAGGAAAAGGTCAAGGAGTGGGGACCCACCGCAGGCAAGTAATTATGGGATTAGCCTAGGTACTTTACCCAGACAGCTGTGGTCGTCCAAGGGTTCACTGCTGTATGTAGTGTAGAGTGTCGCATAAAAGTCTTGTCTGTTCTTTGCCAGGCTACTTACCGTGACATATTTGTACTTACCGTGATATTTTTGTATAAAGTCTTGTCTGTTCTTTGTCAGGCTACTTACCGTGACATATTTTTACTTACTGTGACATTTTTGTATAAAAAAAATAATTTATAATTCTCCACACTTCACTGTCAGTTATTTCACTCAAATAAAACTGTGTATTCACTCAAAAATTGCCCAAATTGGGCATAAAAAATTGCCAAAAATGGGCAAAACACAACTATATTTCGTAATGACAACTTTATCATACTTGGTAGGTAGTATTTATTGATAAATATAGTGGTCTTTCAAGCGAAAATGAAGGTTTTAGGGCAATATATATACGACACACGTATAGCCTAGCTTACATTCGTAATCACAAACCTAACAATAAGTTAGGAATGTGACTACGAATGCTTACTACACTAACCCTACGAAATATGATATAATTATTATTATTCACAGTTCACAACACTTCTGGGTCCATTCTAGCCACCTAAAAACCACATGGCTGGCTATGGAGAGGCGAGCAACGAGGCACAAACAGTCACAAATCACGAGTTATATGCATAGAATATATTACATAGCCACAAATTGATATACACTGCCACTTGGTACATATATAATCCAGATTTACCCGCCTGAAAGCCGCTCCATGGCGGGCAATGAAGGCGAGACGAGATTTAAAGGTCCGGGACCCCTACCTCACAGACTGGCGGCCGGCTCACAACTGGTGAAACAAAGGCCCGCACTGCTCTCCCAGGGACGCTAGGGGGTTGCCAGATATTTCCTTTTGTAACTTACCAGCCAAAAATGCGTCAAAATCGCATCATAAACTTATTTACCACGAATATTTCTAACTTACGGGTGGCGTTATGACGCGATTGCGTCATACGACCACTCTTGGAGGGGTGGCGTTATGACGCGATCGCGTCCTAAAAATGCGAGAGGGTTAACCTAGTTAATAATCCTTAAATTAGGTGCAAGTATGGTTATTGTGGAATACTACTCCCTGACCCCCCTCCCCTGGGGGGAAGAAAGCATGAAGACCCTTAATGGAAATGAGTGAAGACAGACATATGCGGAAGAGGAGTACTGTACAGGATGTGATGAGGAATACATGAGTATTGTCAGTGCGTAGCACTAAAATCCATATGAAAAACAGTAGTGGGATGAGGTGTAGACATAAAACAAAATATGTATTATACTTAAGACTAGAAATTATATCAACATCTTAACCTAGGTAAGTCCTTAAACTTAGGTGCAAGTATGGGTATAGGGAATATGTCCCCCCCCCCCCCACCCAATAAAGGAAGGACCTGAAAGGAGAAGGTCAAGAGACATAAGGAACAGTGCAGGTAGACCCCTAGTGAACCCGTTGGCCCAACGCAACACAAGGACGCCCTGGCCTGCCCGTGGACATGGACAGATAGGAGGAGACTAACGTGTCGTGGGAAGACCAAAGCCCTGTGCCGGCAATGTCCGTTAGAGAATGATTATTTAAAAACCTGATCGTAGCAGCGTACGATCGGATGTCATGGGCTGTGCCCTGAACGTTTGGGTTACTGGCCCGAATAATCCGACACAGGCGAATTCCCACCACACGTTTACCTAGCCTCCTCCCGGTCCTAGGTGCCACCCATAACGCCAACCACGACACTGGCCTGGTTGCTGTCACATACGTATGTAGGATTTTAATCGGGCATAACGTATGATGACCCCTACCACGTTTCAAAGCTGGGACAGTAAAAGGTTTAAAAATGTGAGTCTCTCGTTCGTTCTTTGCAACAAAATGAACAGACGGGGCCAAGGTTACCGACCCAAGGACGGGAGAAAACCTCAAGCAATTCTGGGCCCTAGACATGGCAGCCATCTCCGAGACACACTCATCTGTCGCTAAAGCTAGAAGGAACAGTGTCTTGTCAAGTAGGTGTTCAGGTGATGGGTTAATAGTGTAAGTGGCAGACGAGAGCAGTTTGAGAGCCTCCGCCAGAGACCACTGAGGAGGAATCTGGCGCGGTGGTGGTCTAAGCCTAAAGCAGGCACGCATGAAGAAATCCAATTCTCTCTGAGGGACGACCAACCCCGTCAACGTCTCAAACGGCTCCCGAATGGCAGACAGGTGGTTCCTAAGCGTGTTGTACATGTTGTGACGCGTCTCAAATAAATAATTAAGGTAGTGAAACACTAACGCCACTGGTGTTTGTGTCTGTGACGTGTCGTGTATCCAAGAAGTAAAACTGTGCCAGTGAGATTCGTAAGTCTTCCATGTGGAAGGTGTCCAGTGTAGAGTAAATTTGTCAGTTAATGATCTTCCAAACTGTGGCAGCCACCCTGCCTCACAAACATCCATGATGCGAATGCCAACGAGGTCCCTAGGTCTCCAATCGATCCCAAGTGGAAGTCTGAGACCGACAGGGGAACGGGACTCGGGCACCATCGCTTCAGCTGAGCGTACCAGGCTTGGGCCGGCCAGACGGACGCGATCAACCAAACTCTGCCCTGGTACTCTCTCAGCCTGTGGAGGACTTTGCACATCAAAAGTGCGTCGGGTGGTGGAAACACATATATTGACTGCCACCTGCTCCAGTCCTCGCTGAACGCGTCCGGTCCCCCCGCTGGAGTTTGAATCCAGCGGGTCAGCAACACTGGCAACTTGTTCGTCTCATACGAGGCGAACAAGTCTACCTGCGGAACACCCCAGGAGGCCGCTAGGTCGTCGAATACGGTTTGTTTGAAAGACCATTCTACCTGGGTGCTCTGTCCCCTTGACAGAGCATCCGCCCATAGGTTGGCAGTCCCGGGCAGGTAGGTCGCATGCAGTGTGATGTTGTAAAGATCTGCTTGGTAAAACAGTTTCTCCGCCAGGTCCTGAAGAACGGCGGACCTGGAGGAGCCCTGTTTCTGTATGCAATGAACTGCAGTCATGTTGTCAATCCTGAAGGCCATCGACCTGCCGGTGAGGGCCTGCCCATGATCCCTCAGGAAGAACAACGGGACTAACACTTCTAAGACGTTTATGCGTAGATGAGAGAGTCCTGACCACCTGCCTTGATGTTGGTGTCCCGTGTTCGACTGGTTTCCCCAACCTATCTCGCTCGACGCATCCGTGTCTATCCAGATGGTCGGCGGCGGTGAAGTCCAGGACACTGCTCTCGCGAGCGTGCCCCGAACAACCCAGTGTGTTAATTGTAAGTGGATCGAGCGCGGAATCGGCCAAAGCCGATGTGGAGGCAGTAGTGGAAAAGCCCTGTTACCTAGCTGAATGAGGCATTTGATTCTGAGCCTCCCTAAGGGAACGGTCAGTGACGCCCAATTGAGTGACCCGATCAGCGAGTCCCAGAGTCGTCTGGTAATCGAGACCGAATGCAATGCGGCAAAAAGTTTCCTTCGAATTTTCGACGCATTCACTCGACTCTGTCTGACAGTCGTGCTCGCCATGTCCCAGTCGAGGCCCACCCACGTCACTTCTTGCGACGGCGTGAGGCATGACTTGGGAATGTTTACTTTGAACCCTAACCGTGTGATGTGTTGGATGACAAGGAGAGTGTCTTGTACACAGCGTGTGGGAGAGTCTGCGGTGATGAGCCAATCATCCAAGTAAAACAGGATCTGAATCCCTTGACTGAGCAGGGGAGTCAAAGCCTGTTTGACGAGTTTCGTAATGACTCGCGGTGCGATATTGAGACCGAAGGGCAACCTGTCGAACGTGAACACCCTTTCGTGCAGCTGGAGCGCCAGATAACCCTGGAACCGAGGAGCTATCGGAACATGCCAGTAGGCGTCCTTGAGATCCAGGGATACCACCCAGCAACCGGGACGGAGCGCCAACCGCACCTGACTGATGGTAAGCATCCGAAAGTGGTCGTTCACGATATGCAGATTGAGGCACGACAGGTCAACCACCGGTCTCATCGCATCGCTGTCCTTCTTGGGGACCAGAAATACATGGGAGAGGAAGGCCCGCTGTTGAGGCGAGACTTCCCGAATTATCCCATCCTTGTGCATGGCCAGAATAACCTTGGCCACGTCTGGTGATACAGGCCGATGTCTGGGAGGCCTTCTGAGTGGAGGCCTTGACCGCCACCTCTAGGACAGACCCCGCTTTACAACCCGCCGCGCCCACGATCGGCGAGGCCATTGCCGATAGTGGGGACGAAAAAAGCCGGTAAAAAACCTTGTGTGATGGAGGAGGAGAACGGGGTGGAGGTGTCACAGGGAGAGACAGGAGACAAAGAGGCAGACCCAGTAGCGCTAACAGGGGTGTAGGGTACGGACTGGAGGAGCGGGATGGTGTAATTGCTTTAGGAATGGTAGATGGATTAAGGATTATGTTTAGTAATGTGGATGTGTTTACCCAGGACAAGAAAAGAGAACTGATATGTAGGTTGCAGGATGAAGAGGAAAAACCTGATGTCATAGCCCTACAGGAAGTAAGACCAAAAAATGTTAGAATTGAAAGGGAACTGGTGGAATATAGTTTGGAGGGTTTTGAGTTATATGAGAGAAATGCTATTAGAGCAGAGGTTGGAAGAGGACTGTTTATTTATGTAAGAAAAGAGCTCAAGGTTAATGAGGTGGATATGAGACAGCAGTATTGTGAGTATTTGTGTATTGAAGTAAAATGTGTAAGAGGATCAATTCTAATTGCCTCTATATATAGAAGCCCAAATAATAGCAGGGGAGAGGATGATAACCTACTGAAAGCAATGGAGGAGATAGATAATAGAGAGAACAAATATAAAATTTTGATTGGAGATTTCAATTTGCCAAGGATCAACTGGGCAAATTGTACTACTCCAGCGGGACAGGGTAGCCTGGAAAATAAGTTTATAGAGAAAGTGAGAGATTGTTTTTTAACGCAACATATTGTAGAGATGACAAGATATAGAGATGGGACACAGGGGAGTGTACTTGATTTGATTTTTAGCAATGAAGAGGATATAGTGGAACATGTTAATGTGGATAGCCCTATAGGTCGTAGTGACCATGCCTGTATAAGCTTTAGTTGTAACATTAAATCAGAGAGGGATAATAGAAGCAATAGAAAATATACATGTATGATAGAGCAGATTATGAGCTGCTGAGACGGTGTTTGGACATTGACTGGGGGGAATACTTGAACGGTGAAGACGCTGAAGGAATGTGGAGGAAAATTAGAGCCAAACTGGAGAATGCTGTATCCAAAAGTGTACCAGTAAGGGAATATAAGGATAAAACAAAATTGAGGAAAAGAACTAACCCAGAATTGCCAATGAAAAGAAGAAAGCTTTGGATATTGATTAGAAGAAAGAAACGATTGTGGGAAAGATTAAAATTTTTAAAAAAGCGGGGGGACTAGTATAGAGGCTAAGGAAGTGGATCTGGAACGCAGACAAATAAACAATAAAATAAGGTGGGAAACAAGGAGGGGGGTGAAGGAGAGGGAGAGAGAGATAGCTAGAAATGTGAAGGATAATCCAAAAATATTCTGGAAGTACATTCAGGAAAAGTTAACAAGAAGAGTAGGGATCCCAGAGCTGGTAGGGGGGTTGAATGGTGGGAGTAGAGCGGAGACTGATAAGGAGAAAGCAGAGGTGCTGGGGAAATACTTTGGGGGGGTACTAACAGTGGAGTCGGAGGATGCAGTGCCTACTATTCCCACCAAAAAGGCACCGGCACTAGAACTAATAGAGTTTTCCCATGCTAGAATAAGAAGGGCTATAGAAAAAATTAACAGAAGTAAGTCACCGGGACCGGATGGGATACACCCAAGAATCATAAAGGAAGGAGGGGAGATGTTAGTAGAGCCATTGAAAATGTTATTTGAGGTATCGTTTAATACAGGACAAATCCCGATGGACTGGAGAGAGGCGAACATAACAGCTATATTTAAGAAGGGAAAGAGAAATGACCCAGGGAATTATAGACCAGTCGGTTTGACAAGTGTTGTGTGTAAACTAATGGAAACGGTAATTAGAGAAGGAATAATGGATCATATGAAGTCAAACCAACTTTTCAGTGGGAGACAGTTCGGATTCTTGCCGGGGAGGTCGACGGTACTACAGCTAATTAAGGTGGTAGATGATTGGATGCAAATTCTAGAAGATGGTGATGTAATAGACGTGGTATATTGCGATTTTATGAAGGCCTTCGATAAGGTCCCACATAAAAGGTTAATAGAGAAAGTTAGAAGCTATAATATAGGGGAGAAATGTGTGAAATGGATAGAAGCCTTCCTGAAAGATCGGAGACAGAGGGTACTGGTGAATGGAATAGGCTCGGGGTGGAGGGAAATTACAAGTGGGGTACCTCAGGGATCTGTGTTGGGACCACTGCTGTTCGTTATATTTATCAATGACTTGCCTGAAGTTATAACTAATGGAAGTGAGGTATACCTGTATGCGGATAAACTGTATAGAAGAGTGAGGAGTAAGGAAGATATGGGTTTGCTTCAAGGAGATGTGGAGGGCATGAAGGGATGGTCTGAGCATTGTTTAATGCCTTTTCATCCAAAAAAATGCAAGTACATGCGGATTGGGACCAGCAAGATTGACAAGGTAGGATACAGTATGTATGAAGCGATGGAGGAAGTGAGTGCAGAAAAGGATATAGGAGTAGTGATAGACAATAAGTTAAATTTCTCAGAACATTTAGCGGAAAAGATAAACAAAGCCAATAGAATTGTAGGGCTGATAAGGAGGACATTTGTGTCACTTGACGAAGAAATCTTCAGGAATCTCTATACAGCGCTGGTTAGGCCGCACCTGGAATATTCGAACCAGGTGTGGGCTCCATATATGGTAAAGGTTATAGAAGCAGTGGAGAAAGTGCAGAGGAGAGCTAGCAAGCTGGTACCAACGTTGAAGAACGCGGGCTATGAGCAGAGGTTGAGGACACTGGGGCTTCCGACACTGGCATATAGGAGAAAGAGAGGGAATATGATAGAGACTTTTAAGATAGTGTCAGGAAAGTACGATGAGGATGTGTGTGAAGGTATCTTCTTGATGCGGGAGGGAACAAGAACGAGAGGACACTCTAAGAAAATTTACAAAGAAAGAAATAGGCTTGAGAAGGCAAAGAACTCATTTTGTGATAGAGTGGTAAATGAGTGGAACGCACTGCCCCAGTATGTAGTCGATTCCGAATCAATAAGGGAGTTTGAAAGTAATCTTGATAAAGCATGGGGAAGACAAGATTTGAAGTTTGATTATAAAAAAAAAATACAGAATAGTAAAAATGTTGCGTCTGCTACCGCCGCCGCCAACACCGTGAACGACCGCAGCAGTGCAAGTACTGGTACTGAGCTGGATACACAGGCATAGTTTGCCTTTTTCCAGAGGAGCTACTGTAAGAAACTGTAAGTGATAGTGACCACCGTTTCGGCTAGACAGTCGGGAGAGGGGAGAGAGGGGAGTCCTGGAGGCACTACGCGTTTTTTGACCCGGAGTGCTCCCCGGGCTTGCCTCGCTGTGACTGACCTCCCCGGTTAGTACCTCCCCTATAGCGCCCGCCTCAATGAAACTGGCGGCGACTATCTTGCGTCGGCCGCCTATCTTCTTGCCTCTGGTCGACTCGCCGAGAGGAAGCCTCAATAGCGAGTTGCTGAGAAGGGCGAGGTGGTGAACGACGTTCATACTGACGGTGCGTCGTGGACTTCACCACCTGGCGCTTCCCTGCAGAGGTACCTCGCGACGAGCCGGCCTTCCTACCCCTACTAAGGGAGGAAGCGGCTGCGGAGGGCCGCGACACACCAGGTGGACGGGGTGCGAAGCGCCCCGCAGCTGCAAAGAGGTACGCTTCCTGCCACGCCGCATCAGAGCGAGCTCAATCAGCAACAGCTTCGTGCGGACCTCAGCCGGCGCCTTCCTACAGAAAGCCACCCTCAGAGACTGCCGACAAAGGGCAGCCTCATGGATGGCACAACGAAGTTCGCCGACCGAGTTCAGGGCGAGCTGCAGTTGTACTCGCCTCAAGTGTTCCCCACCCTTCCTAAGCTCCCCAGCCGGCTGAGCTTCAATCAGCCGGAGGTGAAGCCGAGCCAGTTGCAGTTGCATTAAGAGGGTGGAGAGCAGGCGAGCAGCGCGCTGCCTGAGCTTATGATACCGCTCCAGGGCACTCTTCTCCGGTGGCGTGAAGCAGGGTCTTGGCATATCAACAAACGCCAATCTTGGGGCATTCAACCAGGCCCAGTATTGAGGGGAGACCCCGGACGAAGTTGTGACTAGGCTCGACACGAATGATGAGTCGAGCGGAGGGAGTGGGGAAGCACCCTCCGACGACCGAAGCCCGAAGTCGATGCCTTCTGCCAGCCACAAATTCCAGGGACCTTCCTCGAGATGAGGGAGCTCAATCATGAGGTTACCCTCCACATCTCGAGCATTCTTCATCAAGGGAAGGCCCGCGATGGCCGACAGAGCGGGAGCGTCGACATTGATGTCATGTCGAGCAAAGTCCGACCATAACTTGGCAGACCCAGAGGGGGACACTTGAGGACGGTATGTAAAAAAATGTAAATCTTTCCTCCCAGGATGAGCCCTGATGTCCACCTCTGGGACTAGGCCATCCAGGGTCAAAGCCCTAAATTGACCCTTCGCGTTGACCTGCATCTGCCAACCTTCAGGTATAGGGCGCTCCCCCGGTGCCTGGGTAGAAGCTCTCTCCGGGTGTGACGCCGCCATGTTCCGCCACGACGTCGGCTCTCCATAAAGGGAAGGAAAGCGACGTTTAGGGATCTTAAATTTCCCTAAGGACGGAACGTGGACAGGCTGACCAACCATCCCTAACCCACTCCCTGGGGGCATGATAAAAGAAGCAGATGCAGCCTGGGAGGGAGCGGGAGGGGCGACAACCGGAGCAGCAAGCACAGGGTGAGCCGGTTGAGTTGGCAGGTGGTCCACAAACGGCGGAAGAGGAGTTACTACCGGGACGACAGGAGGGATGGTAGTAGGGCGCTCTAACACTTCCGCCACCTTCGCCAGCATGTCGCGTAGGGAGGCAAACTGCTCCGCGTTGGCCACCTGAGCCTTGTCCTGGGCCTCCTGGATGGCCTGAACATGACGGAGCCATCCAGGGTCTTCGGCTGGCTTTGAAGATGACGAAGAGATGGTCCGGGGGCGCTACCTATGCCTGGGCGACCGACGAGGCGAAGGCGTGTAGTGAGGAGACTCTCTTGGCGAGTCCTCAGCCAACTCGTCGTCGAACCCCTCTCCGCTTCCTACACCCGCGTCCTCCAGGTCTGTGCCATCCCCCTCCCGGTCAGTCCCGAAATCCTCATCACTGGCGTCTTGCACTGCCGGAGGGACGGACCGACTTTTCCGAGTGGGAGAAGGCTGGCCACACAGAAAGTCCGGGTCTACATTGCCAGGAGACCCCGGAAGATCGTTGGGCAAGAGAAGAGGAGAGGCAGACGCAAACAGCGCCCCCGCCTTCGTAGGTGGCGGAGTAGGCGGCAACGTAGGTGGAGGAGCAGATGGGCGATGTCCTGCGGCCTGCTCAGCTTCCAGTTCCCGGATCAAGTCGTGGGTGGTACGACGACCCGGGGAGAAAGCAGGCGGCCCTGCAGTAGGGGAGCCGGGCAGTAGGAGGCACTCTCGTCTTGGCTCTAAAAGTTGTCGAGCTTGGAGAGTTCCTAGTGGAAGCGACAGGGCGGCGTGGGGACGTGGATCGCCGGCGACATGGCGAAGGAGAGCGGCGCATCTTCTTCCTCTTTGTGTCCTCGGAGACCGTGGACATGTCTGAACGAGGCACTTGACTAGCGGCGGCCCCGCGCCGTGGAGACACGGGAGGAAGTTTCAGCATGGCACGCACCTCTTCGTCCAAGAAGCGTGGGATCCCATGGAGGTGATCCTTCACGTAGAGTGCAATTCCTGACCATGTAGCGGCGAGGCGTAGCCTTGCCTCATCAGCGTCTAGGGATGTAGGGCGAGACTCAATGGTCATAATGTTGAGGAGACAAGGGCCACACCTCCTGGGGATGTACCCATCACGGCAGTAGCACGCTACATGGGTGGGGCACTCACTATGCCTAGCTCCCATAGCAGGACGGGCACATCCATGGCGCGCACAGGCAGGAAGCGACATCCTCCCTGCAATCGAAGGTAAGAATTGATTGATGTCCCTTGGATGAAGCACCGGGAAAGCGAGTATGAACAAAAATAATTAATTCATTTCTTACAGTTTCTTACAGTAGATCCTCTGGAAAAAGGCAAACTAGGCCTGTGTATCCAGCTCAGTGCCAGTACTTGCACTGCTGCGGTCGTTCACGGTGTTGGCGGCGGCGGTAGCAGACGCAACATTTTTACTATTCTGTATTTTTGCTTTATAATCAAACTTCAAATCTTGTCTTCCCCATGCTTTATCAAGATTACTTTCAAACTTCCTTATTGATTCGGAATCGACTACATACTGGGGCAGTGCGTTCCACTCATTTACCACTCGATCACAAAATGAGTTCTTTGCCTTTTCAAGCCTATTTCTTTCTTTGTAAATTTTCTTAGAGTGTCCTCTCGTTCTTGTTCCCTCCCGCATCAAGAAGATACCTTCACACACATCCTCATCATACATTCCTGACACTATCTTAAAAGTCTCTATCATATCCCCTCTCTTTCTCCTATATGCCAGTCTCGGAATCCCCAGTGTCCTCAACCTCTGCTCATAGCCCGCGTTCTTCAACGTTGGTACTAGCTTGCTAGCTCTCCTCTACACTTTCTCCACTGCTTCTATATCCTTTACCATATATG
Organism: Paralithodes platypus; assembly: GCA_032716605.1. Taxonomy (NCBI): domain Eukaryota; kingdom Metazoa; phylum Arthropoda; class Malacostraca; order Decapoda; family Lithodidae; genus Paralithodes; species Paralithodes platypus. The sequence goes on along the minus strand of CM064533.1, from coordinate 3,428,732 downwards.
GAGCCCACACCTGGTTCGCATCTTCCAGGTGCGGCCTAACCAGCGCTGTATAGAGATTCCTGAATATTTCTTCGTCAAGTGACACAAATGTCCTCCTTATCAGCCCTACAATTCTATTGACTTTGTTTATCTTTTCCGCTAAATGTTCTGAGAAATTTAACTTATTGTCTATCACTACTCCTATATCCTTTTCTGCATTAACCTCGTCCATCGCTTCATACATACTGTATCCTACCTTGTCTATCTTGCTTGTCCCAATCCGCATGTACTTGCATTTTTTTGGATGAAAAGGCATTAACCAATGTTCAGACCATCCCTTCATGCCCTCCACATTTCCTTGAAGCAAACCCACATCTTCCTTACTCCTCACTCTTCTATACAGCTTAGTGTCATCCGCATACAGGTATATTTATTAGTGGCCCCTCCATCATTGACGAACATGCCTATTACATAAGGCATCCTCTTCAAACACTAATCCGCCGTAGTTTGAATCTACCGCGCAGAGCATTTAAAATCTGAGGAGCCTTCATCATGAGCGCACGCGACCTCACTCATGGCTTCAGTCATTATGAATTGGGTTCTCACTACGAAAAAACTTCGTAAAAAATAAAAACAAAAAGAAAATAAGAATAACTATCCAATAAGCTTTCCATCATATCATGGATGTACTTGTGTGGATCTTTGACCAGACGCTGATTCAGGCGTCATTCTTCCTTCTCTGCTCTGCGCTCAGCCTGCCCGGACGTGTCTCCCCACGCTCCGCTGGTTCCGCATTTGCTGCGTCCCTAGTGAGTTTTTTCTCATTTGTTTACTCCGGGATGTATCGAGTAAGGTTAGGATATGTGTAGCAGGAGTGTCCTGGGCTGGTTGCCCGCAGTGCAGTGTATTTTGGGTTGTGTGTTTGGGGCATCTATTTCGGATGTACCCTCGTGGTCCTGTTGTGGACATGTGATCTTTTCACAGTTGAGTTAGCTTGTGATGCAGGCGGCTTTCATTACGCGTTATTTTATGCTGCCTTTTATCTTTCTGATGAGGTAAGCGTTGCTTCTGACATTCCCAGCGTATTTTTCTTCACTTAGTGAAGTTTTTTCTGGGTCCCGAGTCAGTCTTCCCTTTGTCGGAAGTATTTACTACAGTGGTGTGTTGGCGGTGGTTCCTGTTGTTATATTTCCAGTGTTTTTTGTTTATATTTCAACATTTCTTATGCCGTCTGCTTAGGCCTAGCCAGCCGCTCGTAGCTTTGCCACATGTACAAGTGTTATTGTTTATTTTATAAATATGTCCTACTGTGTCATGTGTATCCTGGTTTAGTTGTGTATTGGCTAATTCCACGGACTATGTATGTTTCCTGGATTAGTTGTGTATTGGCTAATTCCACGGATTATTGTGTGGGCCCTAGGCTAGTCGTGCTTGGCTTGCTCTCGGGTCCGTTGTGCGTTCAGATGGTTTCTGAACGGGGTGGGTTACTTTCCGGCGGGTTTTTCTCGGTTACACCATGAAAAAGCCGGCCGAGAGTCGTGTTGGGCCACGCGTGCTTTCAACACAGGCTTGTGTCCCCCGGCGTTGAGGTGTCTGTGGCTCTCCAGGACTGTGTCTCTGTGTTGGTGCCTGTTTCAGGCTCCCTATGATCCCCGGCGGACTGGCTGTACCCATCTAACATTGTTCATGCGGACATATGTTATGAAGTTTTTCTACCCGGTTTTACAAACCAAAGGAAAAACCTAGCTGTTGTTGAGGGCTTTCCTCCCCGGCGATCTTTTACAAAGAAGTGGGGACAGGAACTTATGGGGTTAACGTTGTTTACATCTCACCCGGCGGGTGCACCTTGGTAGGGTGGGATGAACGTCTTGGTCATTCAGTTTAGTTAACCGATCCATTTTAGTGATACTTTATGTATCGCCGCCTTCAGACTTACGGCGATCGAAGGCTCAAATTGGGTTAACATCTTTTTCACAAATTTTTCACACCCGGCGGGTGCTCCTGGGAGGAGGAAATAAGGAATTTACAATTCCATATAGTTAACCAGTTAATTGAGAGATACGTTAATGTATCGCCGCCTTCAAACTTACGGCGATCCTTTGTGACAATTCGTTAGAAATCAGATCTCGTATCAGCCTGCCCTGTGTTATTCTGCTAAATAATTCAGGTGCCGGCGTCTTTGTGGGGGTTGTTTTCCAAAATTGAATCTTGAAACAGTCACCACCAGAAAGACTATGTTTATAAACGCCATACTGGTCCTTTATATTATGTCAGAGGGTATTCTTAACTTTCTTAGGACATGTTTAGATATTCGGAAATCTTTATAGAATCCCGCCGCGTAGCGAGCTGTGATCGTTGTGACATTACGTCTCGTTACCCGGCGGGTTATTAACACGTGTGTGCGAACATGTTGGGTTAACCTTATGAGCATTAATTCCTGGAAATTTTTTTTTTTTCCAGAGCTGGGCCCCGGCGGACCAATACAGACCCTGCAGTATTTTTCCCACCAGTCTCTGTCATGGCTACCTTTGCCCCAGTTTTTGCTTTATGCATTACCCCTACCTGTGCCGGTATCCCTATTTTTGCGCACACTCTTTGCATCAAGTGTGTTAAATGTCTAGACCGTTCAAGGGGTCTGTGGGTGATGCGCAACTGTTCCTTTTGCTCCCAATTAAGTGTCAAAGTCCTCCGCGATAATGATAAGACCGCAGCGGTCGCCTTACGAGAGGTTAGGCAACAGATGTCAGCGTATACTACGATTGTGGCTCATAAGTCACTTCAATGTGACAACGTCCCTCTTTGGGATAGGCTTCTTTTTGAGCACCCTCCCCCTAAACGTCCCTCTCGAGTAACTAGTCATACGCCGGCGGAGACTGGTCAGGGTTCTGTGTCTTCTCCTACTGCTACGGCGAAACGTCAACGAGAGCCTACACCCCCGGCGGCAGCCTCCTCGTCTCGGGAGAGATCTCGGTCTAGGTCACCTCTCAGACACCAGCCACCTAGTCTTGCCTCTTCACCATCGAGTAAGAAGAGTAAGACAGAAAGTTCCACCAGTGGTCACGGCGATAAATCCTCTAAATCGAAGAGTAGTTCACGGTCACACCGCAGCCATAAATCTTCAAAGAAGGATTCCCATGATAGAAAGGCCTCCCGACATTCGCCAGTTTCTAGTGCTTCTCATCGTACCTCTACCCCAGACAGAGTTTGTGGTCGGTCTCAGGGGTCCAGTATTTATTAGTGGCCCCTCCATCATTGACGAACATGCCCATTACATAAGGCATCCTCTTCAAACACTAATTCGCCGTAGTTTGAATCTACCGCGCAGAGCATTTAAAATCTGAGGCGCCTTCATCATGAGCGCACGCGACCTCACTCATGGCTTCAGTCATTATGAATTGGGTTCTCACTACGAAAAAACTTCGTAAACAATCAAAACAAAAACAAAATAAGAATAACTATCCAATAAGCTTTCCATCATATCGTGGATGTACTTGTGTGGATCTTTGACCAGACGCTGATTCAGGCGTCATTCTTCCTTCTCTGCTCTGCGATCAGCCGGCCTGGACGTGTCTCTCCACACTCCGCTGGTTCCGCATTTGCTGCGTCCCTAGTGAGTTTTTCTCATTTGTTTACTCCGGGATGTATCGAGTAAGGTTAGGATATGCGTAGCAGGAGTGTCCTGGGCTGGTTGCCCGCAGTGCAGTGTATTTTGGGTCGTGTGTTTGGGGCATCTATTTCGGATGTACCCTCGTGGTCCGGTTGTGGACAGGTGAATTTTTTTTTTTTTTTTCATAGTTGAGTTAGCTTGTGATGCAGGCGGCTTTCATTACGCAATTAATTCTGCTGCCTTTTATCTTTCTGATGAGGTAGCGTTGCTTTGCTGACGTTTCCAGCGTATTTTTCTTCACTTAGTGAAGTTTTGTCTGGATCCCGAGTCGGTCTTCCCTTGGTCGGAAGTTTTTACTACAGTGGTGTGTTGGCGGTGGTTCCTGTTGTTATATTTCCAGTGTTTTTTGTTTATATCTCAACAGTTCTTGTGCCGTTTGCTTAGACCTAGCCAGCCGCTCGTAGCTTTGCCACATGTACAAGTGTTATTGATTTATTTTATAAATATGTCCTACTGTGTCATGTGTATCCGGGTTTAGTTGTGTATTGGCTAATTCCACGGACTATGTTTGTTTCCTGGATTAGTTGTGTATTGGCTAGTTCCACAGATTATATTTGGGTTAGTCGTGCTTGGCTATCTCTCGGGTCCTATGTGCGTTCAGATGGTATCTGTTCGGTGTGGGTTACTTTCCGGCGGGGTTTTCTCAGTTTCACCATGAAAACTCCGGCCGTGAGCCGTGTTTGGCCACGCGTGGTTTCAAATCCGGCGGGTGTCCCCGGCGAGTTGGTGTCTGTGGCTCTCCAAGACTGCGTCTCTGTGTTGGTGCCTGTTTCAGGCTCCCTATGATTCCCGGCGGATTGGTGGTACCCATCTAACATTGTTCATGCGGACATATGTTATGAAGTTTTTCTACCCGGTTTTACAAACCAAAGGAAAAACCCTAGCTGTTGTTGTGAGCTTTCCTCCCCGGCGATCTTTTACAAAGAAGTGGGGATAGGAACTTATGGGGTTAACGTTTAAGACATCAGGTCTCACCCGGCGGGTGTACCTTGTTAAGGGGGGATGAACGAATTGGTAATTCAGTTTAGTTAACCGGTCCATTTTAGTGATACTATAATGTATCGCCGCCCTCACCCTTACGGCGATCGAAGGCTCAATTAGGGTTAACGTATTTTTTCATAAATTGGCCACACCCGGCGGGTGCTCCTGGGAGGGGGAAATACGGGATTTACAATTCAGGCTAGTTACCCCATTAATTGAGAGATACGGCTCTGTATCGCCGCCTTCACCATACGGCGATCTATGTGACAATTCATTAGAAGTCTGGTCTCGTATCAGCCTGCCCTGTGTTAATCTGCTAGATACTTCAGGGGCCGGCGTCTTTGTGGGGGGTTGTTTTCAAAATTGAATCTTGTAACAGTCACCGCCAGAAAGGCTTTATAAACGCCATACTGGTCTTTTATATTATGTCAGAGGGTATTCTTAAAACTTTCTTCAAAGACATGTCTAGATAGTCGGATATCTTTATAAAAAACCCGCCGCATAACGAGCTGTAATCATTGTGGGGTTACGCCTCGTTATCCGGCGGGTTATGAACACTTGTATGCGATCATTTTGGGTTAACCTTATGAGCATTAATTCCTGGAAATTTTCCTTTTTTTCCAGGGCTGGGCCCCGGCGGACCAATACAGACCCTGCAGTATGTCCCCACCAGTCTCTGTCATGGCTACCTTTGCCCCGGTTTTTGCTTTATGCATTAATCCAACCTGTGCCGGCATCCCTCTTTTTGCGCACACTCTTTGTATCAGGTGTGTTAAATGTCTAGACTGTTCAAGAGGTCTGTGGGTGATGCGCAACTGTTCCTTTTGCTCCCAACTAAGTGCCAAAGTCCTCCAAGATAATAATAAGACCGCAGCGGTCGCCTTACGAGAAGTTCGGCAACAAATGTCAGCGTATACTACGATTGTGGCTCATAAGTCACTTCAATGTGACAACGTCCCTCTTTGGGATAGGCTTCTTCTTGAGCACCCTCCCCCTAATAAACGTTCCTCTCGAGTAACTTGTCATAAGCCGGCGGAGACTGGACAGGGTTCTGTGTCTTCTCCTGCCCCTGCTACTTCGAAACGTCACCGTGAGCCTACACCCCCGGCGGCAGTCTCCTCGTCTCCGGCGAGATCTAGGTCTAGGTCACCCCTTAGACACCAGCCACCCAGTCTTGCCTCTTCACCATCGAGTAAGAGGAGTAAGACAGAAAGTTCCACCAGGGGTCACGGCGATAAATCCTCCAAATCAAAGAGTAGTTCACGGTCACACCGCAGCCATAAATCTTCAAAAAAGGATTCCCATGATAGACAGGCCTCCCGACACTCACCTGTTTCTAGTGCTTCTCGTCATACCTTTACCCCAGACAGAGTTGGTGTTCGGTCTCAGGGGTCCAGTGTAGTACCTGTCCCTAACGATGATTTACCCATTAACATTTTAACCCTGGAGTTGGAGGGTTCAGAGGACTCAGTGGTTGGGAGTGTTTCAGACTCCCACGGGAGTAGAGGCCAAGGCCTAGGTGTTTGGCGATATTCTCGTCCGGGGCCTGACCACCCACTTCCGGCTCAAACTATTCACACAGTGGCTGACGTCCATCGGGACGCGGCGATCCCTTCCTCTACTCCTAACTTATCTTGGCGACGAGATGGTACCCCAGCTTCGGTGGGATCTTCTCAGGAGGAACAGGATGACAAAGACGAGGTTTCGATGATATCGGATATGGAAGGGCAAGAGTCAGGTTCAGGCTTCGATTCCGCACAAGATCTTAATGATTCATCAGTGAACACATCATCAAATCAATTTGTCACTGCACAGGAAATTGATGGGCTACTTGATAATGCTTTATCTAGATTTTTTGGCCAACAGCAGGAAACTCCCACAGTGGACTTGGGAGCTCCCACGACAAGCTCTACGGTACGGCCTCTGATAACTTCTATTGCTTTGCCTCAGGTCCCTCACCCCCCCTCTCTGTCACCATCGGTGGTTACTAAGCCTGCTACGGCGGCATTGACCACTTCGAATGTAAGGGTTATAACGGATGTCAATCCGCCCCCTCTAGACAGAGCGCCTCTCAAAAAGGTAGCTATGCCCTTGCTTTACGGACCAGACGAGTCATGGGTCCTTTTGACCCCCACTAAACCAGAGCTAGCCCAACCTACCTTGTCAGGGGAGCTTCCAGTGCCGCGTGAGTGGGTCATCCAGGGCAATAAATCTAAGAAATTAAGGGCCTTGGATACTTTGGGGAATGTGCTAGATGTCAACATCAAGGCTATACCTAGTTATTATCACCAGGACTATTTTGTTTATATGGCTAAGCCTGCTTTACCCCATGCCTCAGCTTCAAGATTGTTTTCTGACTGGTCTAAGCATGATGGGTTTAATGACATTGACATCGAATGACATTGAAGGCAGACATGCTTTGCCTTCTTACGCATCAAATCAACCAAGCTACAGACCAACATGGTGAAACACATACAATAGCACTGGATATATCAAAGGCATTTGATAGAGTCTGGCATCAATCCTTATTGTCGAAGATGTCACACTACGGCCTTGCATCATTAGTTCCACTAATTTCTTCTTATCTTCATAACAGAAAAATATGTGTAATGGTAGATGGCCTTTATTCTCAATTTCACTCAATAAATGCTGGTGTTCCCAGGGATCAGTTTTGGCCCCAATTCTGTTCCTCATTCATATCAATGATCTCATATCTACCACTCATAATCCAATACATTCCTACGCAGATGACTCAACACTCCACAGTTCCTTCACATTTACCAATTCTATCACCCAACCCGATCTTATAAATTCAAAAATAAACTGCAATTTCTCTGAACCAGGACCTTTCTAGAATTAATGGATGGGGACAAAAGAATCTAGTTTCCTTTAACCGGGGAGCTGCGGGGAGACTCTTAAGAGTTCCCCCGGCGCACTGCGGGGAGACTCTTAAGAGTCAGAGAAAATAAAAATCAACTTTTGACATCGAAAAAAAAAAAAAAATTATATATTTTTTTTTTTTTTGGCCCCTGGGCCATGCAAAATCTCAGTCCTCTACCTCCCCTCCTTCCCCACTTTCCTCCTCTCCTTCAGTTATCACCTATTTCCCTGTTATTCCCTTATTCTGAGGTATATTTCGTGCTAACATTAGAAATCCGATTGGGTGTGGTCATCACTGATAGCAAGCGAGTGCAAGAGAGAGAGAGAGAGTATCGATCGACTGTGTCTCAGTGGCCTTGGGGGAAATTGGCGGGAAAGCAGATTGCCTCACCCATACATTATACAACTCGCGGGCTATATCTCCGATTTGACCATCCAAACGCTGTTTTCACTCGTTTATTGTTGTTTCAGGTTAATACCTTTATAATCAACCCATAATAGGCGCATATGGATAAGTATTAATGCTATTAATGGCACAATGAATATTTTAGTGGCGGAAACACCTCAAATACGTCAGCACAGGGGGACGTGTTCAATTACCCCCATGCGCACTTCAGAGGTTAATGCACAGAAAACCAAGTACATTCAATTTTCTAACCGACAGAATCTCACTGACTCCCATATATTTTTAATGATGTAAATATTCCCACTTCCCCTAGTATTGACATTCTCGGTGTAACATTAACTACTAACTTGAGCTGGACACATTATGTTAGAAGCATTGCTAAGAATGCCTCTAAAAAACTGGGACTCCTGTACAGAGTTCGAGAATTCTTCACTGACGAGCAGTTGGCCGTGATATATAAAAGTCATGTGCGTTCTCAGATGGATTACTGTTCACCTCTGTGGGGTGGAAGTGGAGTGGTTGCATTGAGGCAGTTGGACAAAATTCAAAATAAAGCTATTAGATTAATCAATAACCCTGCAATCACACAGGACCTTCCTACATTATCCATACGAAGAAACGTTGCATCCCTTGCATTATTCTACAGATATTTTCACAGCAATTGTTCCGAGGAACTTGCTTCAATTGTGCCGCCTCTCCACATCTTTCCCCGTAGAACTAGGGCAGCTGAGAGCGCCCATGAATTTACACTTTCTCCTCCACAATGCAGAACTTCTGCTTATCAGAATTCATTTATCCCCAGAGCTACTACTCTTTGGAATTCACTTCCCTCGAATTGCTTTCCACAAACTTACAATCTACAAATGTTTAAATCCAGTTGTTACAAACATTTTATGAATGGAGGATGCCTTTAGGCACATGGACCTTTTTGTTTTATCTGTGTTTTTCCTTCCTCCGTTCATTGTCTCCTTAAAAAAAAAAAAAAAAAAAAAAAAAATTAAGACACTGTCAGCTCTCACTCCAGAACTCGATTTGCAAACCGTCACAGACGCGGCAGCTAATCCAGTCTTGAAGGTGGGGCAGTTGGGCCCAGGACCTTGTTTGGAATGGGAGACAGAGGCTCAAAACTTTGCGACCACATTTACTTCCAAAACTTCCCACCAGATCCCTCAAGATACTCATTCTTGGTTCTCCATGCCAGTATGTTTTGCCGGCGGAGTCCCTTCGGCTTTGTTTGCTTTCTTAGCTGCCCCTAAAATTAATCTTTGTGAGCTAAAAGACCCTTTCACTACCCCTACCCCAACTCACCTAGACCGTGAATTTAGGCTACGGGGGAAAGCTTTTCGCCTGTTCTCTCAATACATAGTGTCTCAACAGGTCGCTAAGTCTTTGCTCCGGTCCACTCAGGCAATCGCAGATGCGGATGCCAGACGTTCGGTTGAATTGTCCCGGCGACTGCTTCTTCAGTTGTCAATCCAATCATTAGGTGACGTACGCACTGCCTTGCTTGAGGCGGTACGAGCGAGACAAGATCTGAGAATATCCTTAGTCCGCAAACTGCCTGATCGCATTGCGAATCAGGTGGTCATGTCACCAGTGCTCACTCCCTCTTTAATGTCCCCTGATGTGTGGCGAACGGTTTTTAATATGGCTCAGGCCGTTAAACACAGTCCCACCCCTTCTAAGAAACCTGCCTTTAACTTCCCCAAACCCAGGCCAGTCGCTAAAGCTCAGCTGGGGGGATCTAAGCCCTTTCTTCCACCTAAATCCTCCTCCACTCAAGGTCAGTTCAGGCATAGACAGGGTACGTTTTCAGGTCAGAAAGGACGAGGCTATAATAAGCCAGGTCAGGGCCCGTCTTCTGCCAACGCCAGCCAGCCGGCGAAGCGTCCACCACCGTCAAAAAACTAAGGTCTCTCTCACTCCCGGTGCCAGTAGTAAGGCCGGCGGATCCGAGGGTAGTACAGCCGGCGAACCCTGGTCTGCTGACTGGGTCGTTCCAAACGTGTCACCAAGCATGGCCGTTAAACACTTGGGCCCGGATGGTGGCACGCAAAGGCATCACTTGGCAGTGGCTCCGGCGACCTCGCTTACGTCAGCCGACAACGGCGAATTTTGTTTCATTAGAGGTGGAGTCACTGGTCCAGGAAATGATTGCCAAGAATGTCATCATCCCGGTCCCCCCAAATTACCCTGTATTCACGTCCAAGCTATTTTTGGTTCCCAAAAGTGACAGTGTTCAGATGAGACCGGTCGTAGACCTGTCTTATCTGAACCTTCACATTCACAACGAGTCATTCCGAATGTTAACAGTACACCAAATCAGGCTAACACTTCCGCCGGGAGGTTGGATGTGTTCCCTAGACCTGACAGACGCTTATTGGCACGTATCGGTAAACAAAAGGTTTCAAAGGTTTCTGGCCTTACGGATCAGGCACCAAAATTTTGTTTTTCAGAGGATGCCATTCGGTTTGAACCTGGCACCTCGATTATTCACGAAATTAGTCCGGCAAGCCCTGATGCCGTTGTTAAAGCAAGGAATCAGAGTTTTGTGGTACCTAGACGACTGGCTGGTGGTGGCAGAGACAGAGCAATTATGCATCAAACATGTCAACATAATTTTAAATCATGTCAAAACTCTAGGGTTCAAGGTAAATCTGGTAAAGTCAAACCTTGTTCCCTCACGAGTAATTCAGTGGATAGGGCTGGTCTGGGACACAGCTGCTCTCAGTCTGAGTCAGAGTGTGGACAATCGCAACAGGTTTCGCAGGTAACTGTTCATGTTTCTTTACAGTCTGACTATGACACGGAGGGTCTGGGAGTCTCTGGTCGGCTCTCTCAACTGGATTCAACTAACTGTAATGTTGGGCCGGTTGAAAGTAAAACGTTTAATATTGGAGGGCCACAAATATTTCCCACTCTTACCGGCGGGAAAATTATGGCCCATCCCAAAATTAATCCACACCTTACTGGCGGTCTGGGCGAAGAGGGAAACGCTGCACTCGGTAATGTCATGGACCTCTCCTCCGGCAACGGTATGGGTAGACACGGATGCGTCAGGCACAATAGTTTGGGGATTTCAGTTAAATCAGGGGCACCAGGGTCAGGGGCTTTGGTCCCACTTAGAAATCTCCCACATCAATGTCAAAGAATTACTAGTCCCCTTGTATTTCCTTCAGGCTCACAGCCCTGCTTTAAGGGGCAAGTCGGTGGCCTTCAGAATGGACAATCTGAACGCAGTTCACTGTATTCAGAAACAGGGGTCAACGAGGTCAAGGAAGTTGCTAAACGTGTCGGAAGAGATTTTTACTCTAGCCAACAGACTAGACATTTATCTTCACGCATCTTATCTCCCAGGCGTAGCAAACGTCTGGGCAGACGCTCTGTCCCGGAGACAGAGCACGACAGTAGAATGGGAGCTCAAGCAACCCATTTTCAACCAAATGATTGCAGAGCTCTACCATCCACAAGTGGATCTGTTTGCGTCCGAGGAGACTCACAAACTCCCTCTATACCTCACCCGCCGGACGAAAACGCCGGCAGGGGGGCCAGACGCCCTAGTGACAGACTGGAACAGATGGAGCTCCATCTATCTGTTTCCGCCGCCAGACGCGTCACTAATGTGCCACGTAGTGAACAAACTACGAGATTATCGAGGCTTAGTCTCGCTAGTCGCGCCCCTGTGGCCGGCGCAGTTGTGGTACCAGCAATTAAAGACGTGGTGCCCGCACCCGGTGTCGCTCCCGGTCGGGTATTTCCACTTAGACACGATTGGCAACCTAGCGACCTCGCTGACTTTTGCATTATGGACATTCAGGAGGCCAAGTGGCTAGCACCATACGGTAGAGATGTGACCAATAAATTATTAAATCAATATACTCAGTCTACGAAACGACAGTATCAATCACATTGGCAAACCTTTACTTCTTGGATCATTAGAAACAGAACAGACTGTGCCTCAGTAGCATTAGTTTTCAATTATTTAAATTATCTGTTTGAGCAGAAACGTTTATCTGTGGTAACGTTAAAAAATCACTTAACTGCGATTAGAGTGCCCTTTTTAGACCTTACAGGTCTCTCCATACCGGTAGCGGAGGAAACAGGTTTTATGAGGGCATGTTTTAAACTCCGCCCACCTCCCCGTCAGCTCATGCCTACTTGGTCTCTGGACAAGGCATTGTCTTTACTTCACTCTCGTCTGTACCAAAATACTGCAGATTTTGCATTACTCTTAAAAAAGGCTGTATTCCTTTTGGCTTTGGCCACCGGGAACAGAGTGTCTGAGCTGGCGGCGATGAGCAACACACCTAATTGCCTTAGGTTTGGTAGACTTAATGAATGTATTCACATTGCACCTTCCCCGGGATTTGTAGCCAAGAATGAGCACAGTGCACACATGTTTTCTGAGTTCATGGTGCCGGCGTTAAAAAGGGGAAAGGTGCACCATAATCTATGTCCAGTGCAAGCTCTAACCAAATATTTGAGAGTGGCTCCTCTAAACCCCCAAGGTGCTTTATGGGTAGCGAGTACGGGCAAACGCTTACTGAAACGGAGATTAGCTTCTCTTCTGGTCGAAGTCATTAAAGAGAGTAATCCCGGCGTTGTGGGTAGGGCCCACGATTTACACAAATGAGCAGCCTCTTTACGTTTCCTGAAGAGTTTTTCAGTAGAAGATATTTCGTCCACACAGTTGTGGGCGTCTAATCATACGTTTTTGACTAGATACTTGTCAGTTGCTCTAGACAAACCTTCCTTACCATGTATAGCTTTAAGGCAGAGGGTCTAGGTGGCCCTTCAGTCACTTTTGTTTACTTTCAAGGAAAAGGTGGGGGGGGGGGGGGGGGGGGTGCAGTCAGTGTAACATAGGACACCCTAGACCCCGCCGGAGTATAAGAGCTGTGATACAATTTATGGTTAATGTGATATGAAAATTTCTCTGCGAGAAATTGTGCTAGTACAATGTTAGTACAAAACAACGGGGTTGTTATAGTAGTTTTAGCTGTGAAAGCAATTTAGTATTAAACAGTGGAGATCTTTTGCAAATTATTTTCACGAATATTATGGGGTTTATTATGTGCACATGTAAACTTATAACTTGTTATTTTTGTCACCACTCGTTGAGTGGGGTGCCTTTGTAACTACAGATCTGTTCACAGAATCTCCAGAGTTACCCTTTTTTTGTCAAGCAGGCTTCTTTGAAGCACGCACCTGCTTGAACCCCTTTTTTGTATTTATATGGTCTGCGCCATATTTAAATATATTTTTCAAAGTAAGAATACTATGTGGTTGTTTGATTATCTGATTTGCTAGAGTTATGATATGATTACGAATGTCCCCCTCCAGTCTTAGAAATCAGGCATGTTCGTCAATGATGGAGGGGCCACTAATAAATTATAGGTTTGACTCCTGTAAGGAGATAAAGAAAACCTAATATTTAGTAGTAATCATTGACGACTGGGGCCCTCCCGACCATCCCCTTCCCATTCGTTGATGTATTAAGGATTTTGGTTTACTTGATATGTCAGTGAAGGAAGAATGACGCCTGAATCAGCGTCTGGTCAAAGATCCACACAAGTACATCCACGATATGATGGAAAGCTTATTGGATAGTTATTCTTATTTTCTTTTTCTTTTTATTTTTATGAAGTTTTTTCGTAGTGAGAACCCAATTCATAATGACTGAAGCCATGAGTGAGGTCGCGTGCGCTCATGATGAAGGCTCCTCAGATTTTAAATGCTCTGCGCGGTAGATTCAAACTACGGCGGATTAGTGTTTGAAGAGGATGCCTTATGTAATAGGCATGTTCGTCAATGATTACGGGGCCACTACTAAATATTAGGTTTTCTTTATCTCCTTACAGGAGTCAAACCTATAATCTCACTTCCATTAGTTATAACTTCAGGTAAGTCGCTGATAAATATAACAAACAGTAGTGGTCCCAACACAGATCCCCGAGGTACCCCACTTGTAATTTCCCTCCACCCGAGCCTATTCCATTCACCAGTACCCTCTGTCTCCGATCTTTCAGGAAGGCTTCTATCCATTTCACACATTTCTCCCCTATATTATAGCTTCTAACTTTCTCTATTAACCTTTTATGTGGGACCTTATCGAAGGCCTTCATAAAATCGCAATATACCACGTCTATAACATCACCATCCTCCAGAATTTGCATCCAATCATCTACCACCTTAATTAGCTGTAGTACTGTCGACCTCCCCGGCAAGAATCGACACTGTCTCCCACTGAAAAGTTGGTTTGATTTCATATGCTCCATTATTCCTTCTCTAGTTACCGTTTCCATTAGTTTACACACAACACTTGTCAAACTGACTGGTCTATAATTTCCTGGGTCATTTCTCTTTCACTTCTTAAAAATAGCTGTTATGTTCGCCTCTCTCCAGTCCATTGGGATTTGTCCTGTATTAAAAGATACCTCAAATAAAAAATTTAATGGCTCTACTAACATCTCACCTCCTTCCTTTATGATTCTTGGATGTATCCCATCCGGTCTCGGGGACTTACTTCTGTTCATTTTTTCTATAGCCCTTCTTATTCTAGCATGGGAAAACTATTTATTAGTTCTAGTGTCGGTGCCTGTTTGATGGGAATAGTAGCCACCAAGCGGCTCGCTTAGTGTAGTGACTAGCGTCTCGGACTTCCACCCAGAAGGCCCGGGTTCGCGCCCACGCTCGGCGCATTAAAGATTTTTCACAAGCACTGAGTCGTTACCATCCCTCATGAGCAAAGGGATGGGGTAGTAGTACAGGACCCCAATGGAAATACGCCTAATCGGCCTTATTGAGCTATCCTTAGCTAGCTTAGCATGCGCTAGCTTTAAGAACTATTATTATTATTATCCGACTCCACTGTTAGTACCTCCCCAAAGTATTTCCCCAGCACCTCTGCTTTCTCCTTATCAGTTTCTGCTCTATTCCTATCATCCAATTCTCCTATCAGTTCTGGGATACCTACTCTTCTTGTTAACTTTTCCTGAATGTACTTCCAGAATATTTTTGGATTATCCTTCACGTTTTTTGCAATCTCTCCCTCCCTCTCCTTCACCCCCCCCCTCCTTGTCTCCCACCTTATTTTATTGTTTATTTGTCTACGTTCCAAATCCACTTCTTTAGCTTCTATACTAGACCCCCTGTTCTTTTTTAACTCTTAGTCTATCCCACAATCGTTTCTTTCTTCTTATCCATGTCCAAAGCTTTCTTTTCATTGGTAATTCTGGGTTCGTTCTTTTTCTCAATTTTGTTTTATCCTTATATTCCCTTACTGGTACACATTTGGATATAGCATTCTCCAGTTTGACTCTAATCTTCCTCCACATTCCTTCAGCATCTTCACCGTTCAAGTATTCCCCCCAGTCAATGTCCAAACACCTTCTCAGCAGCTCATAATCTGCTCTATCATACATGTATATTTTTGTATTGCTTCTATTATCCCTCTGTTTTAATATTGCAACTAAAACTTATACAGGCATGGTCACTACGACCTATAGGGCTATCCACATTGACATGTTCTACTATATCCTCCTCATTGCTAAAAATCAAATCAAGTACACTCCCCTGCATCCCCTCTCTATATCTTGTCATCTCTGTAATATGTTGCATTAAAAAACAATCTCTCACTTTCTCTATAAACTTGTTTTCCAGGCTACACTGTCCCGCTGGAGTAGTACAATTTGCCCAGTTGATCCTTGGCAAATTGAAATCTCCAATCAAAATCTTATATTTGTTCTCTCTATTATCTATTTCCTCCATTGCTTTCAGTAGGTTATCATCCTCTTCCCTACTATTATTTGGGCTTCTATATATAGAGGCAATTAGAATTGATCCTCTTGCACATTTTACTTCAATACACAAATACAGTACTCACAATACTGCTGTCTCATATCCACCTCATTTACCATGAGCTCTTTTCTTACATAAATAAACAGTCTTCTTCCAACCTCTGCTCTAATAGCATTCCTCTCATACAACTCAAAACCCTCCAAAACCCTTCATGGGAGCATGCACAAAAACTCGAAGAAACCCCTAAATAACTACAGGCACAAGGGCAGAAAGACGCACAAAAGCACTCACTAGACCTTGAGACTGGAGCACTTTCTATGAAAATAAGTACCCCCCCCCCCCATTGTGGTGAAGGTTGAAGATGGACCCCCCATGCGGAGGGCCAGGTAGAGATCAGGTGAACCAGCAACATTCCAAAGAACCCCAAAAGCCCAGGTCAGAAAAGACCAAGGGGCAGGTTCAAGTTCCCTGAAGTAAAGCATGAAAGCTCTTATAATGGAAAAGGAGAAGAATACCTGAAGGTTGATGGTACCGAAGAGTAGATGCTGATCAAGGGTACCAAGCAGAGCGGAGCGGGAACACAGTCTGATGAAAAAGGAGAAGGTTGTTAGCTACTGTAACTGAGTCCCCATGTAAAAGCAAGGCAAAGACTACCAAGTACCGCTCCAGAGCAGAGCGGGCCAGAACGGCCCGCTCCGCTCTGGAGTGGAAGGTACGCCCTAGAGCGGAGCGGAATCTGCGCTCTAGAGCGGAGTGTGCTTTATTGTGACGGATCGACCCTGGCGGTCTAGGCAATGGAGTGAGTGTGAAGGGGTCTGTAGAACCGACCTAGAGCGGGAGTTCCGCTCCAGGGTGGGGCGGGTTCAGTTTCTCCTGAATCATGAGGGCGAGGGTATCAGTAGTCAAGGCCGAGGACCGACCTGGAGCAGGAGTGTTTCCGCTCCAGAGCAGAACTGGCGTAGGGCAGCCCTATTTCAGAGGCCTGTGGCATCAGTAAGGGTGGAAGGCCAGTAATATCCACGATGAAGGAGCGGGACATTCCCCACTCCAGAGCGGATGTTCCGCTCCAGAGCGAGGTCTCCGCTCCAGAGCGAAGCGGGCGTAGAGTAGCCAAATACCAAAGGCCTGTGGCACCAGGAATGGTGGAAGGCTAGTAACATCCAAGAGTCCCAACTGAATTGTCTAGCATCACAGCTGACGTGGGAGCATCTTTGGGTAATATAAAAAGAGGCAAGGCATAGGACCGACCTAGAGAAGGATAGAACCCTCTCTAGGGCGGAACGGGCCTAATGCGGCCCTATCCTAGAGGCCAGTAGAAGGCTCGTAAAATTTCATACCCAACTGAAGCGGAGCGGCCTAAAGGGTCCCGCTCAGCAAGGCCTAAGACACCGGTGAAGGACGCCAGGCAGAATTCAGTAAAAAAGGGAGCGGCCTTGAAGAGAACGTCCTATCCATAGGACCGACCTGGAGCGGGAGTCGTCCACGCACCAGGGCGGAGCAGGCAGAGTGCAGCTCTTCCTAGAGACCTGTGGCACCGATTGAGGGTGGAAGGGAATGACAGTTCAATTTGGGGAAGACAGAGTCCTGGGAGCTAGTATCAGACAAAAACTGGTGCCCCTCAAGATGGTTTAGTAAAACCGTAGAGTGTCAAGCAAGTGCAAGCAAAGGAGGCAACAGTGTCGGACTACCAAACGCCCCCCCCCCCCCCCCCCAAAAAAAAAGTTAGGCTAAGTGTAACAGGAGGCCTAGCCCTGAACGAGTGGCAGTTAAAATAGAAAAACGGAGCACACTCCATTGCTAGACATTCATGTGAAGTGTTAGCTAAAAGTAAGACCAAAATAGTGAACTTGTCTTAAACAGGGGCGGTGCCCCCTCCTTCAACCTTACGAAGGAGTACAAGTTAGCCTAACCACACTTTTGCGAAAATCACGGAAAACTAATGCAGTGATAATAAGCCCTAAACGAATAGAACCTACCAGGTAAACAAAACTAAGCCACTGCTTGTGAAAAATATAAAAAGACAGGCAAAGGCCTGTGGAACTAAAGTCGCCGAAAGGACGACGCATGCGCAGATTCGAAAATATAGTGACCAACCAGTTTCGATGCCATACTCAAATTAAAACACATTAGGCCTAGAGTCCATTTTTGGCGTGCCTACATCACAGATCATCTGTCTAAAACCTCAGATACCTTAAATAAGGTCCACAACTCACCCAAAAGGGAAGGCGACAGGAGTGGAGAGCACAAATATGATCTTGATCTTGATTCTTGAGTTAAGGGCTGTGAGTAGTGATGGGCGATACAAGTACTTTCATTTCGATACGATACCAAGTATTTTTCATTTAAGTATCGGTGGTATCGAGTACCGATACCGAGTACTTTGCTTCTAGTATCGGTTATTGTAAGTATTTTCCATAAATATAGTACAGGGGTAATAATATATTAATACCAACCATAAAATCAATCACATTATTGATATTACTAATAAGATTAAATTAAATTTACTATATAAAATAATTATTACTATAACTATTAATACTATATTCAAATACAGTCAGGACCCCCAATACGTGAGAATAGGGGTGACAGGAGGCATCGCGTATTGCGAATTCGCGTATTTTGGAACTAACTTTAAATGGGAATAATTAGATATGGGTGACATCTCTCAATTATGGCCTATTTTCGACATTTTTGGCCCTATTTTCGACATTTTTGGCTCTACAGTACAGTCTATATCTTATATATAAGAACAACAATGAATACAAATATGAAACCTTACCTTAAAATTAGTAGTAGATAGGCTAGGACTAGGACCGTAGGACTTCACGATTTTCTCCAACTTCTCCCTCCCTGACCAAATCGTACGAACAGTTTACTCTGACAAGCCCATAGCACGGCCTATTGCACAGTTTCCTTCTCCTTTTTTCTTACGATCCAACACTTACACCTTCATTTTGTGTGTTATCTTCTTATATTGGCGTGGCATGGCGAAAAAATTGCAGGCACTACAAACGTTTGGTCACTCCGCGCGGCTATGAGCGGGACTGTGGGAGGGAGGGAGGGACGGTAAGCGGGAGGGAAGGCAGGCGTATGCCTCTTCTTCTTCTTCTTCTTCTTCTCTTTTCGGAGCCACGCCTGGGCCTCGCGAAACGTAGACCGTGCTCGCGTATCAAGCGGGAATAGCGGATTTGGCCCCTTCTTAGCTCTCGATTCGTGTATTGTGGTACCACCTCGCGTAATTAATGTTTTTGGTTATTTTCGAGGGGTAACTCGTGTATTAGGGTTTTCGCGCATTGTGGAATCGCGTATTGGGCGACCTGACTGTAGTACGTGAAGATGCACATATCGATTTATATAGGATTATACTTAATTTAAGTGACGGTAAGACAGCTAGGCCTATGTGTTGTAATGAATCATAAATATAAATATTTTGTTTAAGTTCTTTAACCCGGGAGCTGTGGGAAGACTCTTAACCCCTTCACCACCATTACTTAATTCTCATCATATTCTGGTTACCATTAGACGATTGTCTTTAGTTTAAAATCTTCCTCTACGACTCAAATGGCTACATGTGATCCCAATATAGCCTCCTAATGACATATGTCCTTCTTAAACTGCATACAATCGTATAATTTTAGCCAGAATCAAAGGTAAAAAGACGTCATGGTGCTGAAGGGGTTAAGAGTTCCCCCGGCGCACTGCAGGAAGACTCTTAACCCGGGAACTGCGGGGAGACTCTTAAGAGTTCCCCCGGCGGACTGCGGGGAGACTCTTAAGAGTCAGAGAAAAAAAAAATCAACTTTTGACATCGAAAAAAAAAAAAAATTTGTTTTATTCTTTTTTGGCCCCTGGGCCATGCAAAATCTCAGTCCTCTACCTCCCCTCCTTCCCCACTTTCCTCCTCTCCTTCAGTTATCACCTATTTTCCCTGTTATTCCCTTATTCTGAGGTATATTTTCGTGCTAACATTAGAAATCCGGTTGCAGGGTGTGGTCATCACTGATAGCAAGCGAATGCAAGAGAGAGAGAGAGAGAGTATCGATCGACTGTGTCTCAGTGGCCTTGGGGGAAATTGGCGGGAAAGCAGCTTGCCTCACCCATACATTATACAACTCGCGGGCTATATCTCCGATTTTGACCATCCAAACGCTGTTTTCACTCGTTTTATTGTTGTTTCAGGTTAATACCTTTATAATCAACCCATAATAGGCGCATATGGATAAGTATTAATGCTATTAATGGTACAATGAATATTTTAGTGACGGAAACACCTCAAATACATGCGCACAGGGAGAGGTGTCTAATTACCCCCATGCGCACTTCAGAGGTTTAAGAGTCAGAGAAAAATAAAATCAATTTTAAACATCAAATATTTTTTTTTTTGCCCCTGGGCCATGCAAAATATCACTCCTCTACCTCCCCTCCTTCAGTTATCACCTATTTTCCCTGTTATTCCCTTATTCTGAGGTATATTTTCATGCTAACATTAGCGAGTTGCAAGCAGGGCATTGTCATCACTGTTAGCAAGCGAGTGCAAGAGAGAGAGAGAGAGTATCGATCGACATTGTCTCAGTGGCCTTGGGGAAATTGGTGGGAAAGGAGGTTGCCTCACCCATACATTATGTAACTCGCGGCCTGTATCGCCGATGTTGACCATCCAAACGCTGTTTTCACTCGTTTTATTGTTGTAACAGGTTAATACCTTTATAATCAACCTATAATAGGCGCATATGGATAAGTATTAATGCTATTTATGGTAAAATGAATATTTTGGTGATGGAAACAGCTCAAATACGTCAGCACAGGCAGACGTTTCTAATTACCCCCATGCGCAGTTCAGAGGTTAATAACTGAACATATATTTATCCTCACTGTACAAAAATACGAGAGCACCATAAAATAATTATTAATAGTGCGCAAATTAATAGATAATAGTCTATTACTTTTCTGTTAGCCCTATAAACCCATTTTATTTAGTCATCAAGTCTTGATGACTAAACAAAATGGGTCTATAATAGAAAAGTAATAGACTATTATCTATTATTTGCATTATTTGGCACTAATTATGTTCATTTCACGATTATTTTGCATGTGTTTCTTAACCCAGTGAGACCCAGCGTCGCACGTGATGCGTCGGCAGTGTTTGATCACCAGCTCCCAGCGACGCATCACGTGCGTCCGGCATATTCAAATCAGTTACGTGGCTCGTAAGGTAGGAAATGGCGGGAGAATAGGAGGGGGAGGTACCGTAGTGTGTGTGGGAGCCGGGCCGGTAGGTGTGAGCGGGCCAAGACAGCCGCGCGGCCGGTGGTGGTGGGCTTAGTGGGGATACTTTACACCCTTAGTTCACCGCCAATTTGAACCTTCATTACTCAGGTCGTATGGGAGCTAGAGGCTTGAGATTTATGTGAGACACTCCTTAGGATGTATGCCGTACAATGCCATACTCAGTTTTTACCCTAGTGCTCCCGGGCGGGTGGTCATGCGGGGGAGACAAACTTTCGACCCCCCCCCCCCCGGCCCCCAAATGACCGAGGTGATTTTTTTTTCTTCATTTCTCACCATTCTCTTCCATTTTGGGTCAACACATTTTTTTGAGGCCCCCCCCCCCCAAAAAAAATATCCGAGGTGATTTTTTTTTTTTTTTTTTTCTCATCCTTGTCTTCCATTTTAGCAAACAAAAACAAGAAGTGAAAATGGCTTGGGACTAGGGTGAACAAAATATTATAACTAGCTGGGGCTCAACGGGTTAAGTACTCATAATACTCGATACCAAGCCTTCAGAATCGATACTTTCAAGTACAGAGGTAGTATCGGAAATATCGATATTTTGGTATCGATACGCCCACCACTATCTGTGAGGGCAGTGCCCTATTAACCCTGACGCAGTGGTGGTCAAGCCACAGCGGCCTCCCTGGAAGGAGGCTCAAACGTCAGGGACCCAGGAGGGGCTGCAGAAGGGCAACAATACTCCCAGGGCTCGAGGATGGAATGGAAGATGATGTGATGAACGATGACACCCGGCAGGAAGACGACACGTGGTGAAGAGCAGAGGCGAGGACAAGGGGCCAACACAATCCCCAGAAGCTGAAGGCGGCCCTGGCACCGACGGGGGGTGGGGTCCTCTAAGGAACCCCGTAGAAAGCCGAGGATTGTGCCGATACCAGAGCCGACCACCGTGGGCGCCGCGTCCCTCCAGCGGGCGAGCCACGTTAGATCAGATCAGATCAGATCAGATGTGGTTCGGGAAGTAATGCCTTAACAACGGCACTTCCCTGAGAGGTTCTTGTAATTTTCCTTTTGTGACAGGTCGTGTGACGTGTCACAGGTCCAGAGAAGCACCGGCCCCCACCAACCAGAGGGACGAAGATGGCGCAGAGCGAAGCCAGGCACAGATGACGAGCAGAGGATGACGAAGGCAGAGCAGGGCAGCATGTAGGAAGGGGATGGAGCCGGGGGGAGAGGCCGCTGGACCACAGACGAGGTAGACAATCACCGGGACCGACTAAGTAGAGTTGCCCCTTAATGCCGCGGATTCGCCGGGCACCGGAGACGTCCGACCGCGACCACAGCCCAGCCAACTCTAGAACACAAATATGGGAACAGAAACATATGCGTGTTGACAATCTGAGTAACGCGAAACGGAAGATCCTATAAACCCGGTCGGGTTGTACGGTAAGCCCATGACAACGGCTTAAGGAGCCAGATAGGATGGCCAAGATCCTGCATTTTTCTCTTTTCTTTCTCATCAATATTTTCTTATTTTCCTTTTCAAATAGTGGCCTCCAAAGTGTGTACAACGTACCTAGTAGAGAGAGTAAGGTGCTACTCTAGATGTTATCGATTTAATCGCGCTAATGATTACGATAATTGCCCGCTCTGGAACGGAACGGAATTATACGATAAGTATGTAGCTCTACGTTGGAATGTAGAGGCTACTACTAAATCTAAGAGTTCACAGAATGAATATCTGACACGTGATGACTTAGACTATATTTTAAATAACATGATACAAACGTTTCAGAACCCAACAATATCACCGGAAACTCCCACAACCGTGCCGGAAGTTCCTCCGATAGTGTCTGTGCGACCCCTGGAGACTGCCAGGGTTGTTGCTCCTCCTAACATACCGCCTCCCACCGCTAACGTAACTCCAACACCTACGTGCTCTAGTAGTTTCCCAGTTGCTTCAACTTTAACTACAACTAACGTTAGGGTGATTACTGGCATTATTCCACCACCTTTGGTGAAGGCTCCGATAAAGAAAGCGCCTATGCCTCTCCTTTACGGTTCAGATTGTTCATGGGTTACTATTACGGCTTTAAATCCCTCTAGTGCACAACAGACAATCTCGGGTGAGCTTCCGGTTCCGAATGAGTGGGTCATCCAAATGAATAAGAACAAGAAACTGAGAGCAAAAGATACTGCTGGTAATACTTTAGATCTGGCTATAAAAGCAATCCCTTATGTATAATGCATATGAGTATTTTGTTTATTCCCCCACACCAGCTCTCCCACCTGCCTCCTCCTGCACGCCTTTTTGTGGATTGATCTAAGACTGACGGGTTAAATGACTTAAGTCTCTTACCTTGTTAACGCCGGAACTGGATACACTTCCGGTTAACGATCAGTCCGGCAATCCAGTCCTGCAGGTGGGACAGGTGGGCACAGGTCCGTGGGTAGACTGGGAAATTGAAGCACAGCAGTTTGCCTCAACCATTACTTCAAAATCCCCCCATCACATACCCCAAGATCATCTTTCTTGGTTCTGAATGCCAAATTGTCAAGGCCGGGGAAGTACCACCTGCTATCTTTAATTTTCTTGCTGCCCCCAAATTGTCTTTATGGGAACTGCAGGAACCCTTTTCGACTCCACCCCTGGCGCACCTAGATAGGGACTTTAAATTGCGTAGTAAAGCAATAAGAGTTTTCTCTCAATTTCTGCTAAGTCTCCAAATTGCCCAGTCTCTCACTAGAACCATACAGGCTGTTAATGATTCAGATGCTAGGAAGGCCACGGAATTATCCCGGCGCCTCTTGCTTCAAAATTCAATCCAATCACGGGGCGACGTCAGGATAGCCTTGTTGGAGGCAGTCCGAGCACGTCAAGACCTACGGGTCTATCTGGTGAAGAAATTACCGGACGACACTAGTCGCCGGGTACTTTTATCACCAGTACTGACGCCCTACTTAGTTTTCCCCAATACGTGGCAAACAGTGTTTAATTTGGTAGAGTCAAATAAGCCGAGTGCTTCCCAAGCTAGGAAGGATCATTTCAAATTTTCTAAGCCATATGCCAAACCTAAAGCCAGTCCAAAGGCTCAACCTAGTTGGTCCAAATTCTTTCAGGGCTCCAAGTCCCCTCCGGCACAGGGAAGCACTCAAGCCAAGTATAAACTGGGAAAGACTTCAGGTAATTGGTTCAAACAGCAACCCAAACACAAATCAGGTCAAGGGTCAACTTCTGCCAAACCTAGCCAGCCGTTAACCCTACCCCACCACCTTCAAACAACTAAATACATCACAAACTCTCTTACTCCCGGGGCCTGTTGTGGGCGACTTGGATCAGAGTGTAGTTACGCCGGACAAACCCAGTCAAGTAACTGGATCATTTCGGGCCTATCATTGGGCTTGGCCCCAGCGGACTTGGGCAAGGAGAGTGGTACGCAAGGGCATACCCTGGCAGTGGCTCCGGCGACCTTCTTTACGTCAACCACTCGACGTCAATCATGTTTCTTTAGAGGTGGAGTCACTAGTCTAGGAAATGATCACCAAGCATATCATTGTCCCGGTCAATCCAACTTGCCTAGTTTACACGTCCAGACTTCTCTCGTACCAAAGAGGGACAGTATTCAGATGAGGCCAGTCGTAGACCTGTCTTGTTTGAATCGATACATTCACAACGCATCGTTCAGGATGCTCAAGGTGAATCAAATTAGGCTAACACTTCCGCCGCAAGGTGGGATGGGCTAGTTAGACCTGACAAGCATATTGGCATGTCCCGGTAAACAAAAGGTTCCAAAAAATTCATTGCTTTGAGAATAGAGCATCAGCCTTATGTCTTTCAGAGGATGCCATTCGGATTGAACCTAGCACCGAGAATATTTACCAAATTAGTCCGGCAGGCTTTACTACCACTTTTCAATCAGGGAATCAAAGTGTTGGGGTACTTAGACGACTGGCTAGTGGTGGCGGAATCAGGGAATCAATGCAAGAATCCTGTAACTCAAATTATACACCATGTTCAATCCCTGGGGTTCAAGGTCAACTTGGCTAAGTCGAACCTTGTACCAACAAGGGTAATTCAGTGGATAGGGCTGGTCTGGGACACGGCACATCTTACTCTCAGTCAGAGTGTGGACAATCGAACCAGATTTCGAAAGAAATTGTTTGTGTTTCTCCACAGTCTGACTACCACGAGAAGGACGTGGGAATCCCTGGTCGGCTCTTTCAACTGGATTCAACTTACAGTAAAGTTGGGCCGGTTGAAAGTAAAGAGATAATCCTGGAAGGAACAAACATTTCCCGCTATTGCCGGCGGGAAAAGTTATGGCGAATTCCATCGTTAATTCACAACTTGCTATCAGTTTGGGCGAGGAAAGAAACATTGCACTCAATAGTGACGTGGATGTCTCCTCCACCCACGATATGGATAGATACAGATGCATCAGGGACAATAGGCTGGGGTTATCAGTCAAGCCTCGGCCATCAGGGTCAAGGGCTTTGGTCCCAATCCGAGAATTTTCACATAAACGCGAAAGAGTTGTTAGTCCCCTTATTTTCCTACAGGCTCACGGCTTCACCTTGCGGGGGAAATCAGTAGCCTTTCGAATGGACAATTTGAATGCAGTATCCTGCATTCAAAAGCAAGGGTCAACGAGGTCTCGGAAGTTGCTAGAGTTGTCGGAAAAGATTTTTGTTCTGGCGGACAAGCTGAATATTCATCTTCATGCATCTTACCTGCCGGGCGTACCCAACGTCTGGGCAAATGCCCTGTCACGAAGACAGAGCACCAGAGTAGAATGGTCTCTCAAGCAAACTATCTTCAATCAGATGATTGCAGAGCCATACCGTCCACAAGTGGATTTATTCGCGTCCAAGGAAAACCACAAACTTCCTCTCTACCTAACCCGCCGGGAAGTAACTTCGGCGGGGGGCATTGATGGAGGATTGGAACAGGTAAAATTCCATCTATCTGTTTCCACCTCCAGACGATTCTCTCATGTATCAAGTAGTTCGCAAACTACAGGATTACCGGGGCTTAGTCTCGATAATTGCGCCCCTGTGGCCGGCTCAGGTGTGGTACAGTCACGGCGGTATATTGTGGACCAGGGGATGAATCCCTTGCTAGACACCACGCACATTTATCCCATCTGAACACAGTCTACACTCGGTGAAACTGGGTAGTTTAAACTGCCAGGCCCCGCCCACTACTGGGTCGCCAGTCAGTTGGCAGAAAACATCAAGTAGAGAAATCGTTTAGCTCCCACACACGCACACACACACTTCACTATACTGTATGCTTTTAGACAGAGTATGTATAAGCTAAACAATATGTAGTATTAAGGCCCGGAGATAGTGAAAATATGATGTTGTATATCGTAGGTAAGCCTATGCCAAGTTACAGTATATATTCAATGCTATATATTGCAGAGATGGTTTTAGTTATGTGTCGACTATGTTATGTTCAGGCACATAACGGAATAGGCATAACAATGAAGACGAGGGTTCTGTCCAATACCCACGTTCCTTGCATAATGCGTATACTGTCGTTAGGTTTTAACCTTTTTAGCACGAGTAACGTCAGTGTCAATATATTATAATTACCATTAAATGATATTATTCAACTTAGGAAATGAATGGGAGTTGCAGGGTCTGGTAAATGAGTTTGGAACAGTGTGCCAAAAACAGAATTTGAAGGTAAATGCGGGGAAGAGCAAGGTTATGGTCTTCGAAAGGGGTGAAGTCACAGAGTGTGAGGTGAAGCTGAACGGTCAGCCTATGGAGATTGTCAGCTCTTTTAAGTAGCTGGGCAGTGTGTTGAGTAAAGATGGGACTATGGATGAAGAAGTGCGGGAGAGGGTACAACAGGGGAAGAGGGTTGTAGGAACGCTGAAAGCAGTAACAAGAAATAGGGTGGTCAGTATGGAAGTGAAGAAGTCTTTACATGACAGTGTGGTAATCCCGACACTGACTTACGGAAGTGAAGCATGGACGTTGGTTGAGAGACTCAGACCAAGAGTGAGAGCAGTGGAAATGAATTACTTAAGAAGTGTGTGCGGAGTTACATGGAGGGATAGACAGACTAATGAAGAAGTAAGGAGGTGTGGTGTGGAGGTAGATGTGCTGGAAAGTGTGAAAAGGAACAACTTGAGATGGTTCGGCCATATGGAACGTATGGAAAGCAAGAGAATGACTAAGAGGGTGTACGAGAGCGAGGTGGAGGGACAGAGAGGGAGAGGTAGACCGAAGGAGAGGTGGAAGGATGGAGTGAGGAAGTATATGAACGAAGGCGGTGCTGGTTGGGGGGAGGGGCGTCGACTGACTGGGGACAGAGGTGCATGGAGGCGGTTCGTTCGTGGCCACCCCTTCGGGGATAACGGCGTCGGGCAATAGATAGATAGATAGGAAATACATCTACCGATTAAAGGCTATAAATTATCTTATCAAATCCTTATAGCAACCAAAGATCCTTCCAAAGCTGCATAAAACCGTCTAAATGTAGCTACAATTAAATAAAAAAGACGTCTCTCAGACTGAAAAGGTTAAATTTCTTACGTTAAAATGTAAAGCTTGCAAACAAAGCAAACCAAAATTGGGACAAAGACAATATAAAGTCAAAATAACTTATCAAAATCGCTATGTGGAAGCAACGCTTACTAAAATAAAATTTATGAAATAAAAGAACACAATCCACCACATAGGGTGTACATTTCTACATGAGCAAGTTAATCTGTTTCCCAAGCAAACTAATTGCACACATAACAACGCACTATCGTCACGTTCAAGGAATTAGTCAATTTGGGAAGTCCGGGACGTTCTGGCAAATTTGATTAAACTCTACATGAATAAAGAAACTACAATTAGTGTCAAAATGTTCTATTAAAATCAAATTTGCAACTTGACAAGACATTAACATTAGTACAAAATACAAATATTGATAAGATATTTATAATACAGTATTACAAAAAACATACAGCATTCTCTACCGATAGTGCTATCGGTAGGAGAGCGGTGATGGTTCGGACGGAAGGATGGTTCGGACAGTGCATTTCCTGAGAAACGTATGGGACCTAAGGTCCTGAGATTTTACGTGAAACTGCGAGAGTTTGTCTACTTTCATCACTCTTGATTTGGTTCCTACATCAGGTACACATTTTAATGCAGGTCCGATTTTATAGTTTTTTGCACTTCCTATGTAATATTTTCACTTTATATCGTAAGCTCTACCTCCATGAATATGTCAACCAGCGAAATATGCATTATTATGGTGAAACTATGTTGTATGCCGAAGATATTGCCGTAAATAACAAATGCTGAAGTCGCTTGTGTGAACGTTGAGCGTACCCATCAATTAACTATATAGATTCGGGATCATTCGGACAGTTGAGGGTGGTGATGGTTCGGACCAGTCCGAACCATCCTTCCCACTAATTACCAAAAAATTACCTTATCAATTGATAACACTACTTCTTGTAAACATCTATATTATGAACACATAGTGAAACACAACTCTTAACCCGCTGAGCCCCAGCGACGCAGCGTTTGCGTCAGCAATGTATGTAACGCTAAACCCCAAAGACGCAACAGTTGCATCAGTGTTACTCCGGTCCCAATTACTTCGGTCCTATGGCACCTAGAGGGCTTAGATTTGTATGGGAACTGTGTAAGTATCCCACGCAACCATGCCGATGGTTGAAAACTCTCAAAGTCCAACTGCGTGCGCGTGAGCGCGCAAAAAACGGAATTTTGGGTGTTATTGCCTTCAATTTTTTACTCTTGTAAAATCCGTTTTCGGGGGCTCCGTAGGACCAATTTTTGACCTTTTTGATTGTTTTTTTGTGGTTTTTCCTTCATTCCTAACCCATTCGCTATTGTTTCTGGATTTTTTTTTTTTTTTTCAAAACCGGCTGGTCCCTGGTGGTACATTTATTAATAACTAGCTGGGGCTCAGTGGGTTAATATCCATCAGGGAATAATATAGTTACATTTTATTATGTATTTATCTGTGCTAATACAATATAAAATAAACTTAAGTCAATTATGTAATTTATTTGAAGTAACATAGTCCTAATCCATAGGGGAGAGCGGTGATGGTTCGAACGGAAGGATGGTTCGGACAGTGCATTTCCTGAGAAACGTATGGGACCTAAGGCCCCGAGATTTTGCGTGAAACTGCGAGAGTTTGTCTACTTTCATCACGCGTGATTTGGTTCCTACATCAGCTACACTTTTTAATGCAGGTCCGATTTTATGGTTTTTTGCACTTCCTATGTAATATTTTCACTTTATATCGTAAGCTCTACCTCCATGAATATGTCAACCAGCGAAATATGCATTATTATGGTGAAACTATGTTGTATGCCGAAGATATTTCCGTAAATAACAAATGCTGAAGTCGCTTGTGTGAACGTTGAGCGTACCCATCAATTAACTATATAGATTCGGGATCATTCGGACAGTTGAGGGTGGTGATGGTTCGGACCAGTCCGAACCATCCTTCCCACTAATTACCAAAAAAATTACCTTATCAATGAGGGAAAACTGTACTAAAAATCCAGATGGCGCTGGGGGTCTTATTCAAATGACTATCGTGTGTGATGCACCATTGAGGTGTTTGAGGGCTTTCGTGATTTAAGAGGTTTAATACAGTTCGCACACTTATCTATGACATAGTTGTGTAGTATATTTTTACTAGATTCATAATATGATGGTTATATACTCGTTAATGCAGTGAATATATAATAATTAACATAATTTGATACATAAATATCAGCTTACTGAACAAGAAATTTACTTTCATCTAATGTGGTGTGATAGGCTGGGCGAAATTTTAATACTCATTGAAGTATTTTATTTACTTCCTTTTTAGTTACTAACAAATACGTGTTTCAGTAGAAATTGGCTGAACATACGGTATTATATTCTGTAGCTGTAGAATTTGGCAGGTTGAATGTCTGCACCTGCGCACTATAGTTTCTTTCCTACAAAACAAGCTATCGTGCGCTTTTAAGTTACCAATTTATAATCCACTATCAAATCGGGCAGCTAAATATGTTACCGGCTATATTTCTTAATAGACCAGTGACAGGAAATAAATCAATGTGAATCAGAATGTCATAGAACACAGAGGCAGCAAATTACATACGTGGAGATGCAGGAAATTTGAAAAAGATGATGATTTTTTTTTTTACAACACTGCCTTTTCCACGGGCGAAGGTTTAGGTCGTCAGCTGACCGTGGCGGGATATACGTACAGTGTTGCCAAGGTCTTCTTTTGTTCGCACCATTGGGCTAGTTAGGATTCGTTCAGAAGCGTAGATTTGAGAGTTTCCATTTCAAACGATATTATATTCTTGATTTACAGTGTGATGGGGGTGGATAGCCTCTGAAGTATTATCCTAACTAACTAACATTGAGGAAAGCGGAATTGGGCTGGTTCTATATACTATTAAAGTTGTAAAGGTGTCGAGTGTTGAGTAGCCTATAGCTAGGCTACATTTCATACAAACGTTCATCATGGCTTTCTGTTGGTTGTACTATACATGTATGGTAGCCTATGTGGTGGTGACTGAATAGCCTAATTAAGTGATTGTTTGTGAGGGGGGATTGGGACATTGATGCAGATTTGATGAGTGCATGATTGTGATAATAATGTATGTGGTATTTCATTAATATTTAAATGATGTGACACGTAGGCCACTACTCATACAGTAGGCTATATGGGACTAGGCCTAGTTATATTTGGGGAACTCATAGTATCATGCATGCATGGCTGTTAAAGATAAACATATCAGAAAATGTGTGTGATAGGATTAAAATAGCTGAAATTGTCTGTTGTGCGGTATTAAGTGATTGGGCTACTTTTGGGCGAGTTTGGAGATGTGATGTGCGCTGGCAACCTTGGAATACACACACACACACACACGCACGCACGACACAATCTATAACTGAAAATGTTACCTTTATTAACCCGGGAACTGCGGGAAGACTCTTAACCTGACAAGCGCGATATGACAGTAGGTGCTAGGGTAGTTATTTGTGCATTTCTAGCCCTGGATTCTGACAGAATTCGTTATATTTACAATATAAACCATTATTTGTTTTCGGTATGCTTTTATTTTACATATATGATGTATATATGAACCTTCAAGAGTGCTAAAATAAGTGGGAAAAGCATTTGGGTGGTGAAAAACGAAGATATTGGCCACCCGGTCATAATCTCAGGCGAGAGAGAGAGACAGGCAGCCTTCCCCTCTCGCTGTCTGGGAGTCAACTGAGGAGAGCGGTGTTGTTGTGCCGGTGTCTGGGTGTTGCATAACGATCTTTTATGCAACCCACTTGTGCTACATTATCGCGGAAGAGAAAAAAATAACCGATAAATGATGATAATAAGAGGAAAATATAGGTGATAATTGAGGAGGGAGGGAGTGGGGAATAAGGTGGGGAAGGAGGGGAGGGGGGTGGGTGAGATTTACATGGATGAGTACTGGAGGGGAATTATCTCACCTAGAGACAAATTCCTTTGTTTTGATAGGCCCTTTTTTTTTATGGAAGGCTTTTTTTATGGTCCTGCTTCCGTGAGGCCTATCGCGTTCCCTATAGGAAGCCTTCCGTGAGGCCTATCGCGCTTGCCGGGGTAAGAGTTCCCCCGGCGGACTGCGGGAAGACTCTTAACCCGGGAGCTGCGGGGAGACTCTTAAGAGTTCCCCCGGCGCACTGCGGGGAGACTCTTAAGAGTCAGAGAAAAAAAAAATCAACTTTTGACATCGAAAAAAAAATATTTTGTTATTTTTTTTTTTGGCCCCTGGGCCATGCAAAATCTCAGTCCTCTACCTCCCCTCCTTCCCCACTTTCCTCCTCTCCTTCAGTTATCACCTATTTCCTGTTATTCCCTTATTCTGAGGTATTTCGTGCTAACATTAGAAATCCGATTGGAGGGTGTGGTCATCACTGATAGCAAGCGAGTGCAAGAGAGAGAGAGAGAGTATCGATCGACTGTGTCTCAGTGGCCTTGGGGGAAATTGGCGGGAAAGCAGATTGCCTCACCCATACATTATACAACTCGCGGGCTATATCTCCGATTTTGACCATCCAAACGCTGTTTTCACTCGTTTTATTGTTGTTTCAGGTTAATACCTTTATAATCAACCCATAATAGGCGCATATGGATAAGTATTAATGCTATTAATGGCACAATGAATATTTTAGTGACGGAAACACCTCAAATACGTCAGCACAGGGGGACGTTTCCAATTACCCCCATGCGCACTTCAGAGGTTAAGAGTCAGGGAAAAAAAAAATCAATTTAAAACCGATTTTTTTTTCTTTTTTTTTTGCCCCTGGGCCATGCAAAATATCACTCCTCTACCTCCCCTCCTTCCCCACTTTCCTCCCCTCCTTCAGTTATCACCTATTTTCCCTGTTATTAAGATTTCCATTTGTGAGAAACAAATATCTACCACCATTACTGCTAATGTGCACATAGATGCACAACTAATGTAAAATTTAACAAAGTAAGTTAACCCTCTCACATCCTGACGCAATTTTTGAGCCTATTAGGGATACTTTAACCCTCTATTGGCGGCCCACAACATAAGTCGAGTTAAATAAATTTGGACTATGTGGCGGCTCACAACATAAGTCGTGTGGCAATTTCAGCACGTAATGTTGCTGAGAGAGAGAGACAAGTGGTGGCAGGAGAGTAGCGAGCGTATGACTGCTCCAGACCACCGCGGCGGGCCTACTGACATGAATCCCACCCTCCACCCTCTCACACTCGCTACTTAGTGAAATGTATGGGGAAAGTACCGAATTACATGGTTTTTGCACTCGTGTTGCGCGGTTGTTGCAAGAAAACTAGCTGTCATACAAGGATCATTGTGGTGTCATTGGAAAGCTCTGTTTATGCCCTTTCAGGGATAGATACTTGTTTTACGCTCTGGGTCTTATTTAGGCATGAAAATGATCACGTAAACAGCCCTATTTTGGCTAAAAACACCCCGCTGGGCGGTACATATAAATAGACCGCCTAGCCCGCCAATAAGGTGTTAAATCCTTTGTTACCGTCAGGGGTATCTATAAACCTTTAGTTTGTTTACTTCAACCTCTGCAGTTGTCTTTGAGTTAGCTGTGGGCAGAAAACTAATTTTGGAGAGGTAATTATAACATTGAGAGTAATCTATTTCTTATTGCTAATCTGGCAACCTCTGCGTCCTATGGTCGTGAGAGGGTTAAGTGGGGAAGAGATGTTTACTGTCCGAGAAGTTTCGTATAATGACTATTATGGGTAGCGAACACTGGCATCAATTTATTATGCGCTTGCCAGATCTGAAACTAGTTTAAAATTGTATAATCTAATATCCAGTAAAGTGGCTAATGACTATTATTTTATAAGTTCATCTCGAGTTTTTATACATATCATTTTAATTTTAGGACATGGATACCTATCTATTAAAATATTAACAGGACTATTTTTCGAATGACTGCCATGTGTTTTTGTGGGCCTAATCAAATATGTTTTATTAATCATAAATACTTTGTAGATTGGACAATGTACTGAAAAGAATGTTAGAATGTCTGTGACATTCATGACTATAGAAATCCAGTGATATTTTGATGACTGCGATTTAAAAAATTCAATTCACTCGATGGCAACAAATTTAGGTTGGTGCGAACCAAAGGCGGGAAAAATAGCAGACAATTTTTTTATTGTCCCCCATTGATAACACTACTTCTTGTAAACATCTATATTATGAACACATAGTGAAACCCAACTCTTAATATCCATCAGGGAATAATATATTTATATTTGATTATGTATTTATCTGTGCTAATACAATATAATATAAACTAAGTCAATTATGTAATTTATTTGAAGTAACATAGTCCTAAGTCCTAGGGGAGGTGTGGTGGAGTGGTCTTGCCACTGGCCTGGTAATCCAAAGGTCCCGGGTTCAAATCCCAATGTATCAATGGGAAGATATTATTGGGATGGAATTTGTGCTGTACCTAGTATCAGTGCATTACCACAAGCCCACCGAAACGTCAATAAAATACCCCCATTGTTCCTTGATTAAATAGCACTGTATGAATATTCCCATATTCAAAATATGCTATAGGGGTGCAATGCCTGGTGAGTTATCTGCTCAACAGGTGGCGTTGTGTGTGTGTAAGTGTGAGAGTCCGAGTGTAGGGGGTGAGACAGTGAAGCACGGGAACGAGGTGGCTTCAGAGATGGGGTCGTTTCGGGCCATGAGTGAGCACCGTGCCTCATGTGAAGGCAAGATGGCAGGTGCTCGTTGTACTCTACGTGCTTCACATGTCTCAATCCCTAGACTGGAAACAAGACTTCACGGGCTTCACTGTTCATTGTAAAGCGGTGAATGTTAAGGCTCTCAGCCTATGCCCGAGAGGAAGTAAGTTGGAATATAGAAAGAAAAAAAAAAAAAACAAAAAAAAAAGAAAAAAAAATCCGTACCTATAATATTGTTTATACAAATAAAGGTACTGTATGTTTATTTCATAAGTACATTATCCATAATTTTGGTTAAGTATAATCCAGTTTGTTTTCAATATTATTTGTTTACAAATATGAAGAGGTTAATTTCGATTATGAAGTTTAATTTTGTATTTTAGCAAAATAAAATGTCTTTGAATTGATAAATTCTTGTTTTTAGCAAATCCAACTCACATCATTTTAAGATTATGCCAATAAATATACGTGACCGAACCATCCCACCCTTCTGACCGAACCATCACCACTGGTAGGGAAAGTTCGGACGATTTAGAAACTTGTGTTTCGGGAACTATAGCTCAAAACTGAAAAGAGCTAAGGGTTTGAAATAATTAGGCTAAAGAACCAAATAACGAAGCAACATTTTAACATCAACTAGATTATACTACTGCTTAAACCTGAATTTCTACAAATATTTAAAAAACAAAGTGTCCGAACCATCACCGCTCTCCCCTACCTGTAAGCATGGCATGCCTCAAGTGACCCCTATCAATAACTACCCTACAAATAACCTATATTTATCGTACAAATAAACTAAGGAAATCGCAAAAGCAAGCAATTGATACTATCGACAATGAATAGATATAATATAAATACAAATAATTACAAAATATGAAGAAGCAACAACAGATTTAAACAAAGAGTACTCTTTTAACAAGAACAATTAATTTAAAAAATCATCAATAATAATAATAGAAAAAGAAAAACAATAAATACAAACAGACAAAAAGTAAGCAGAGGTTATACTGTGGGGATCGGTTTTTACACCATACCCGAAAGAGGATTTATGGAGCTCCGATCTTACTCTCAACCATCTGAACAATTTTACCAACACACCTAAACTTCGTTAAATTAGGAAATAGCCTCACGAAAATATCAAGCCCTAGTGGGGGCACGAACTCTCGACCCTTGGGTGTGAGGCAGACACCTTACCAGTTAGACCAATAGAGATATCTCACTTGGCCTGTTCGGCTCAGGGTATTTCCGCATCCGAGGTCTGTCTAGGCTAGCCTACTTTCACTGACTTTACAATACAAGAAACTTCAAGTTAAAAATGGTTGATTAAAATTATTGGTAAAATTCTAGTTTCACGTACACAGCGACAAAAGGGAGGCGCCGTTGTAAAGGCATAGCTTCCCGACCAACTATGAAGATCAAGGAAATTGCTGGGTAAAAGACGTAATATAATGATAATAAACTACATTAACGACATTAGCCTAACCTAACCTAGTATTATGTAATAGCTATGGTGCCGCATATGGGGAGATTTTTTTTTTTTTTTTTACAGTAGGTATAATTCCTTATAATGCATTTCCGCCGCTTTGGACATATATAGCAATTAAGTATGGTATATGACAACTCTAAAGTAGCCATAGAAATTTATGAGTATGCTGTGAAAGCGAAACTAGAATTAAACCAAATTATTGATGTCAAATTTTAGAATAGTCACAATAATTGACCCTAAAAAGATTAAATTTATGTAACAATTTACTTGCCTCAAAACCTCTGTCTACTAAGAGTCTGTATAGTAACCTACTGTAGCTCTAGCTCAAAAGTCATCTACTTTAGTGCAAATTTTACAAAATCTTATTAACTGGGAATAAAAACAATTATAATTTATCATAGAGATAGGTAAAAGCGAATGGCGAAACACAATAGGCCTATGGGTCAATATACAGGAGGCGCTACAATATTGGTAAAAAATTAAGCTCAATAGCATGTGATTAAGCGATTTTTCTCCAAATTGTTGATGTAGGTGTCATTCCCGGGAAACTAACATAATACATATTATATGGATATTTACGTTTTAACCCGGGAGCTGCGGGTAGACTCTTAAGAGTTCCCCCGGCGCACTGCGGGTAGACTCTTAAGAGCAGAGACTTTGAACACGTACCAAAACCGCGCGTTTATAGCCAGGCGGCTGAAAATTGGTGTGGGTATTGTACTACATGTCAACTCTCGATACCACCCCGCCAAACGCTCGCCCCGCACTCGTGCAAGCACCACCGCGCCAGTAACCACGCACTAGTCATGGAGCCTACACGTCCCTCACGCTCGCTCCCTGATGACACAACCAGCCCTCCTTCTGGTGGTGTTAGCCGCCGTGGAAGGCAGAGGGTGGCTGCCAAAGACCCTAGCTACCAGTACGACACGCCCTACAGCTCAGAGGACGAATCACCAGCACCAAAAGCACGTAAAACACGTGCAAGCAGGGCAATGGCACAGAGGTCATTGGTCTTTCGGGACACTGCCACCACGACCCAGGCCACTGCAACAACCACTACCACCACCACTGCCACCACTGCCACCCCTGCCACCCCTGCCACCGGTACCAGCGACGCAGGAGGCCGCCCTAGGGCTGCATTACCTGCGGGGGCAGGAAAAATTAAAGGCACGGGCGTAGGGAAGAGAACCCGTACGCCAGCCACAGTGCCCCTACCACCACCACCACCACCAGCCGCCCCGGCCCAGCTGCCCCTGCTGCCCCTGCCGCCCCTGCCGCCCCTGCCGCCCCTGCTGCCCCTGCCGCCCCTGCCGCCCCTGCCCAAGGAACAGGGAAGGGGAAGGGGAAAGGGAGAGGGAAAGCGACTGGGAAAGAGACTGCTGGCCCTGGTGTCCCTGCCGCCCCTGCCGCCCCTGCCGCCCCTGCTGCCCCTGCCGCCCCTGCCGCCCCTGCCCAAGGAACAGGGAAGGGGAAGGGGAAAGGGAGAGGGAAAGCGACTGGGAAAGCGACTGCTGGCCCTGGTGTCCCTGCCGGCCCTGCTGCCCCTGCCGCCCCTGCCGCCCCTGCTGCCCCTGCCGCCCCTGCCGCCCCTGCCCAAGGAACAGAGAGAAGGGCGACAGGCACCACCATCATCTTGCCATCAAGGCCACGCACCACTGCTGCCCATGCCGCCGCCGCCCCTGCCGCCGCCGCCGCCCCTGCCGCCGCCGCCACCACCTGCCGCCGCCCCTGCCACCACCTCTGCTGTCCCTGTCCATAAGACTCCCGCACGTGCCAAAGTGACCCGGAAAAATCTTACACCATCTAAGTATGCCGCCCTGCTGTTTGATGGTGATTCGCAGGACATTGGCAGCCCGGGTTTCGACGACGAAGCCCTAGCACGGGACCAAGGGTGGGGGGATTTGGGAGTGGACAGTGGGAGTGAGTCCGACGTCGGTGACGGAAACGAGGAAGGGCATCGTCTGTCGAGTGAAGAGGAGGCTAATGATATTGAAGTGCTGTATCGCGACCATGGCAGCGATATTTCAG
This sequence comes from Paralithodes platypus, assembly GCA_032716605.1. Taxonomy (NCBI): domain Eukaryota; kingdom Metazoa; phylum Arthropoda; class Malacostraca; order Decapoda; family Lithodidae; genus Paralithodes; species Paralithodes platypus. The sequence continues at coordinate 3,391,030 of CM064533.1, read as the reverse complement.
ACGCAGAAGGAGACGCAGACCACATTCCGACTCCTGGCATGCCTTCGTTCGATTGGTCTGACGGGGTCAATTTTGTACCTGACGTGCCCCAGTTCAATCCTGGGACGTCAGGAACAACTGACAACTGGCCCTGTGATGATCAAGCGAACGAAAGCGACTTCTTCCTCGCTTTTTTCGACATGGAGGTAATGACGTACATCGTTGCCCAAACAAACGCCTACTACAGGTGGGTGTTTGGCAGATTGGACGTCCTTTCTCCAAAAGCGAGAATACGAGGCTGGGTGGATACGACTGTGGCAGAATTTCTGACGTTCTTTGCCTTGTTGTTCCTCATGCCTCTGATCAAGAAGCATGTGTTGCAACACTACTGGAAGCACGACCCTCTCATCGCCACCCCAACTTTCAATAAGTTCATGACTCGTGACAGATTTTTGTTGCTGCTAAGATTTATGCACTTTGCAGACAACGAAAATCCTAACAGGATTGACAGGATATGGAAAGTTCGGGATGTGTTCACCATGTTGTTGGAGAGGTATAGGAAATACTTTTACCCCTTCCTCAATTTGGTGATTGATGAGTCGCTCGTGCTCTTCAAAGGACGTCTTGTTTTCAAGCAGTATATCCCCTTGAAGAGGCATAGGTTCGGAATCAAGCTCTTCGTGTTGTGCGACTGTGAAACTGGAATAGTGCTTGACATGATCGTGTATACAGGCACTGACATTGACATACCGAAAGCCGCTGCCAATGACCCCATGGGCATGTCAGGTGCCATCGTCAGGAAAATGTTGGCACCTTACCTGGGCAAAGGCCACATCATCTACACTGACAACTGGTATACTTCTCCTGCTCTCTGCCAGTTTCTTTATGACAACCAAACGGGGTCATGTGGGACTGTCAGAAAGACAAGAAAGTTTATGCCAAAGTTCACAGGTGATGTCATTCCTCTCACAGATGCCTCCTCCAGTGACACACCTTCAGAAGACGACCTGGCCAAGGAACACCGCGAGAGGCATGTGCGAAGAAGGCGACGAAAGGGGCAGAAATACAAGCAGCTCGAGAAGTGTGGGAAACTGATAGCCCTGAAGTGGAAGGATAAGCGAGACGTCCACCTGCTTTCCACCGTCCACACAGGTGCCCAGGTGGATTCTGGCAAAATCCACTACCGAACCAGGATGGCAATCTACAAGCCCGACATGGTAGTGGACTACACCAAAAACATGCGCCTGGTGGACAAGTCTGACTGTCAGCTGTCAGGTGTTGAGTGTCTGAGGAAGACTGTGAAGTGGTATCACAAGCTCTTCCTCCACCTAGTTGACACAAACGATGCTGAACGCCTACAACTTGTGGTTGGTGAAGAAGGATATGGCCCCAAACCAGAAGCTGAAATTCCGGGAGTTCGTGTACAACGTCTCCTACCAACTCCTGGAGAAGTATGCCACCACCACTCACAGACGTACGGCATGGCGTGGGGATCACGTTCCTGACCGCATCCAGCTGGGTGTCGAAAGACACTACACAACCAACACCGAGCTGATTGGCACTCGTCACAGGCAGGTGCAGTGCACCGTCTGCAGCTCCAGTGTGAGGAAACCCCATGTGACCAAAAGAGTCACCTCAATGTGCGCCGAGTGCAAAGTTGCACTCTGCCTGGGTGACTGCTTCAGGGACTACCACACCTTCAAGAACTACTGAGTGTCGGCCCCTGCCCTGCCCTGCCCTGCCCTGGATCGCCCCGTGCCCTGCCCTGGACTCGCCTCCTGCCCTGCCCTGCCCTGGACTCGCGCCCTACCTTACCTGGACCTGACATAATTGATCACGCTACCTCATAATGTAACATATATTATATAATGTATAAGTTCCAAAGATGTCCCTGTGATATAGCTTTACATTATATAATTGTATGTTTCATTATTTAGTTTCTAAGTTTCAAAGATTTACATGTAATATGCCTTATTTTTTAGTATATCAATATATATGTTTGTTATTAGCCTAAGTACTGTGTATATAATATTTTCTTACCTCAAATGAATTGTACAAAAATAAATATGTTTCAATAAATCATGTCAAACTACTATGATAATAAAAAAAACAATAAAAAAAAAAAAAAAAAAACAAGGTCATGTCATTGTATTTACAATATGATATATTCTATGAATATTTCATATTGTTTGAATACAATGGCATGATCTTGTAAAAAAAAAAATTTATAAAAATTTTTCTAGACAATATAAAACCTTCCCCATAACCCCCTCCTGGATTCGATCCCAATACCCTACGACACTTTGAGTTTTCCAGTCCGCGACCTTAACAACCATGCCACAGGAGTCATACAAATATCACTCAAAACTTCGTGTGTACAATCGAAATGACAATATACAAAAAAAAATGAATTATCCCACCAATTTACGTTTGTAAATTGATGGGATTATCAATTATATCATGCCAAGGTTTATAATAGTTGTCTCTGTCAAGAATTAGTAATTATATAACTTTATTCTGTCGAAAATTGCCCAAACACTCAGCAAAATTGCCCTCTCAGTGTGAATCCACTCATTTTCACACGGTCAGGCGGTCACGAGGTGACCCTTGCCGCTCCTTGATTCTCCAGCTACAGCAGCTCTGTCTGGGAACAAAATTGGTATAAATACAATAATGGATAAAATACTCTTCACAAATACATTTGTATTGTATAATATTGTAATAAAAATGAATAATAACTGTGTGGGTGTCGAAAATTGCTCAAACGGCTTTCTTATGTCTCGCCTACGCGCGTATATTGGATTATACATAGTCATGACTGTCATACAAAAAATTGCAGTAGGTCTCGAATATACCTTTAGATTGCATATTACTTCGAAATAAATAAGTAAACGTTTCTCTGGTGGCAATCTACCCTTTCGCAGGTGTAAGGAGACACCAGTATATATTTAGCCCTCTATCACAACAGGCAATCTGCCTGTGTTGGCTGAGCACCGTCGCTGGTGGTATTTAAATATAGTACTTTATTTACAGTCAATGGCCTACATGTTTCTGTGGTACTTCACATGTGTCTAAAATGCAATGTATGCTTGCATAAAAATGCAATTCTGAAGTCAATTTAGATGTACGACATACGCATGTCTCAGTTTCTCTCTCTCTCTCTCTCTCTCTCTCTCTCTCTCTCTTTCTCCATTCTGGACTCATGTTATTGTAGACCTGTTGATGGCAACGAACACCAGCCATCTGGTAGACATAAGGGTCAAAATACCAAACATCAATACGCCTGGGGCGCCTCCACAATTATCACTAAGCTGGTTATCTATCTAGAGATCTGCCTGACTTCCATCTCTCCACGACTCACTCACTCACTGCACACCTGCATGCCTCCCTCCCACCCACCCACCCACCCCCAACCCCCCCTTCAGGCTTCCGTCTGCTAGAAACACATTCACAATTTGCGTAAATAACGCATCAATTGGGCTATATGCGGTATATTCCTTGTGATATGGGACGCCTACATATGTACACGTCTTTATTATAGCATGAGAGTGCTCTAAATACAAGATTGACGTGATATTTATGGCGTAACACACCCTCTCCCTTCATTCCCACCACAACTCACTCACACCTTGGTTCACGCATAGAAACTCATTGTAATGTGCGTAAATATCGCATGAATTGGTTTATATGCGGTATATATGTTGATATTGGCACGTATACATACGTACAAGTCTGTATTATAGCGTGACAGTGCTCTACGTACAAGATATACGTGATATGTATGGCGTAAACCACACTCTCAGCTCATAAATTGCCGCCAAACCTCCAACACATCTTCATTCCCGCCTAAATATTCTCTTATAATTCCCTTATATATTGCAATTTTTGGTCACTATGAGGCATATTCATTGTTATATGGGTGCACTACAAGTATACATACTCTAAATAGCCTAAAAGGGCTCGAAAAAGGAGATATACGTGATAATACGCGGTAACCCACCCCCTCCTCCCTCTCCTTCTATCCATGCGCGCGTAAATATTCGGCAGGGAAATCTCGCCGCTCGATGACAATCTAGCCGCGCGGTGCCATTCGCTCCACATTTTTCAACTACGGACCGTTCCCCTACCCCCCCCAGACATTTTTTGGGGGGTCAAATATATATGGGCCGATGCACGCAAACATTCCCTACACGATGATGTACTTTTTATCGAAATTGGCAATAGGTCCCAAAATCATCATAGGTGCGCACAGTCTTACCCTGTAGAAAACCCCCTGTGCGCCGCGGAGAGGTTAAGGGTTTGTTTACACTTCTTCTTTTTCGTCTTCATCTGGGAGACTTCTTTTTCGTGACTGTCAGTCAACAACTGAGACATCTGGTGGCGAATGCAATGAACTATACTGGTGGCGTCGTAGCCAAAGTAATCACCCTACCTAATTCATGCCAAGAGTACTCGAGTTCACTGACACGTGATGTCTATCGACCAATCAGGTGATGCCATGATTTGGAAAACAGGTGACCCAGGATATAAGCTGTCAGTTTGACTCTGGCCAGCTTGTGTAGAGGGTGTGAGCCGATCAAAGCTTTTTCCACCGTCTTTAAAAACACTGAGGCTGCTTAAGACCTTTCGCCTTCCAATAAGTGTAAACTGTCCAAAGTGCAATAACCAGTGTTCCAAATACAGCTGACGAGGACAGCTGGTTTTGAAATGCACATACACTTGTTTTACATGGAAAATTTCGAAACAAAAATCCACCAGCTGTTGACCAAGATGAGTGGTGATCGAGCCTCCAGCGGCCATCAAGGCAGCCCAGTACCTCCTCTGTTCATTAAGGTTAGTTGGTTGGTTGGGACAACATAAAGGAGCCGGACCACAGCTAGCTAGGGAATCTTAATGGGTCATCGCAAAGTAACATAGCCTAAAGTAAAATATTTTTCGCATAGGATTAAACTGGCATGCAAGGGATAGTTGGTTACCATAATGATGTTTTGGACCGACAGTTAGCCCATCGATCTTTTTAGGTCTAATAGGACCGGTAGAGCAGAGGCTGTACATCATTGCTATATATGTCAGTAAGAGCTGAAATGTATTATAAGGGAGAACAAAAATAACATAAAATACATAGGCCGACTGTAAAACAACAAGTTTTTCAGCCAGTACCCAACCAGCGGGGGTGTGGGGGCTACAGCCCCACCAGTAATACTAGGTTAGCATAGGTAACCTTGTTACCTTAGCCTAATGTTTACCCCATTCTTACTAGGATAGGTAAGGTTAGGTTAGGCTACTAATGTTAACCCCATTCTTACTAGGTTAGGTTAGGTAAGGTTGTTAGGTTAGGCTAATGTTAACCCCATTCTTACTAGGTTAGGTTAGGCAAGGTTGTTAGGTTAGGCTAATGTTAACCCCATTCTTACTAGGTTAGGTTAGGGTAAGGTGGTTAGGTTAGGCTAATGTTAACCCCATTCTTACTAGGTTAGGTTAGGTAAGGTTGTTAGGTTAGGCTAATGTTAACCCCATTCTACTAGGTTAGGTTAGGTAAGGTTGTTAGGTTAGGCTAATGTTAACCCAATTCTTACTAGGGTTTAGGTTAGGTAAGGTTGTTAGCGTTAGGCCTAATATTAACCCCATTCTTACTAGGTTAGGTAATGGTTGTTATGGTTAGAGCATAATGTTAACCCCATTCTTACTTCGTTAGGTTAGGGTTAATGTTAACCTTTATGGCAAAACCCAAAAACAAGACTTTATTAGGGTTACTGTGTAATTTAAACATGAACATGATTAAAATCCGTAGCCTTGGCCTCGTGTTTTCGAAATGATCGGGTTATATGGGGTATGGAAATTTTACAAAACCCGACAAAAACCCAACATGGGTACATTGTGTACAAAACCCAAACATGTTAATAAGGTTACTGTGGTTATTTTCATTTTTAAATTAGTTAAATCCGAGGCCAAAGTTTCGTCAATAACTTGGCTCGGGTTTTTCAAACAAGTCAGGTTTTATGGGTCACTGGAAAATTGACAAAAACCCGAGCCAATATGTTTACCAAGGTTACTGTGTTTTTTTCATTTTTTACATTTGTTTAAATCCGAGCCAAGTTTCTTCAAACTTGGCTCGGTGTTTTCAAAAAAAATCAGGTTTTTATGGGTCGGAAATTGAACAAACCCGAGCCAAATTTGGGTTACAAATGTTTATTCTCGGGTTCATAGTGGGTTCTATACGCTTTTTACCCCTCAATTGTCCTGATCTCATCATAGCCCTCCCCACTATCGGGGGGCGTGTCTTTAGATTGATGGATAATGGGTAAATGCTTAATTCCCATTCAATTTCATCACTAGATTCGACTAAAACACCAAAAACAAAATCAAAATTCCAAAAAAAAATACCTGAAAAAAACGTTGTTGCGTCTCCTGTATATTAACCAGCCTATGATATCCTCTATGTAAACTATACTATATTACACGTTTCTGACCTCATTTATCATACGCCAGTGTCATGACATCATTTTTTAATATTACTTGTCATACAGAGAGAGAGAGATTTACATAGTTTTACATAAATACAGTACAACCTCGTTGGTCAATATACTACAATATTGGTAAAAAATTAAGCTCAATAGCATGTGATTAAGCGATTTTTCTCCAAATTGTTGATGTAGGTGTCATTCCCGGGAAACTAACATAATACATATTATATGGATATTTACGTTTTAAGGGTTTGTTTACACTTCTTCTTTTTCGTCTTCCCAGCTGGGAGACTTCTTTTTCCGTGGGACTGTCAGGCAACCAACTGAAGACCCATCTGGGTTGGCGGAATGGCAATGCAACTATTACTGGTGGCGTCGTAGCCAAAGTAATCACCCCTACCTAATTCATGCCAAAGAGTACTTCGAGTTTCACTGACACCGTGAGAGTCTATCATGACCAATCAGGGTGATGCCATGATTTTGGAAAAACCAGGTGGCCCAGGGATATAAGCTGTCAGTTTGACTCTGGCCAGCTTGTGTAGAGGGTGTGAGCCCGATCAAAGCTTTTTCCACCGTCCTTTAAAAACCTGAGGCTGCTCAAGCCCTTTTCGCCTTCCAATAAGTGTAAAACTGTCCAAAGTGCAATAAACCAGTGTTCTCCAAATACAGGCTGACGAGGACAGCTGGTTTTGAAATGCACATACACTTTGTTTTACATGGGGAAAAATTCGAAAACAAAAATCCACCAGCTGTTGACCAAGATGATGGTGATCGAGGCCTCCAGCGGCCAGCCCAGGCAGCCCAGTACCTCCTCTGTTCATTATAGAGGTTAGTTGGTTGGTTGGGACAACATAAAGGAGCCGGACCACAGCTAGCTAGGGAAATCTTAATGGGTCATCCGCAACGTAAAATAAAGTAAAAGATTTTTTCGCCATTGGAATTAAACTGGCATGCAAGGGCTAGTTGGTTTACCATACTGGATGTTTTTGGACCGACAGTTAGCCCATCGATCTTTTTAGGGCCTAAATAGGTCCGGTAGAGCATAGGTATCTATGGCAGGTCATATATGCTCAATATATGTCATTCAAGAGCTGGATGGTATTATAAGTGGGAACAAAAAATAACATAAAAACATAGGCCTTACCTGTAACAACAACAAGTTTTTCAGCCAGTACCCAACCAGCGGGGGTGGTGTGGGGCGGCAAGCCCCCACCCAATAATACTAGGTTAGGTTAGGTAAAGGTTGTTAGGTTAGGCTAATGTTTCACCACCATTCTTACTAGGTTAGGTTAGGTAAGGTTGTTAGGTTAGGCTAATGTCCACCCCATTCTAACTAGGTTAGGTTAGGTAAGGTTTTGTTAGGTTAGGGTTGAACATTAATTTAATCCCCATTCTTAACTTAGCCCGGGTTTTTTCAAACAAGTCGGGTTTTATGGGTCTGGAAATTGACACAACCCGAAGCCCAATAAGTTACCAAGGTTACTGTGTTTTTTTCAGATTTACATTTGTTAAAATCCGAGCCAAGTTTCGTCAAAACTTGGCTCGGGTTTTCAAACAAGTCTGGTGTTTTAGGGTCTTGGAAATTGGACAACAACCCGAGCCAATATTTTACCCAAGGTTTACTGTGTTTTTTTCATTTTTACATTTGTTAAAAATCCGAGCCAACTTTCGTCAAAACTTGGCTCGGGTTTTCAAAAACATTCAGGTTTTATGGGTCCCCTGGAAATTGGAACAAACCCGAAGCCAATTTGGTAGGTTACACAAATGTGTCTAATACGCTTTTTACCCCTCAATTTCCCTGATCTTCATTAGCCCTCTCCCCACTATCGGGGGGCGTGTCCTTTAGATTTGATGACGATAATGGGTAAATGCTTAATTCCCATTCCAATTTCACTCCACTAGATTCGACTAAAACACCAAAAACAAAATCAAAATTCCAAAAAAAATACCTGAAAAACACGTTGTTGCGTCTCCTGTATATTAACCACCTCGTTTATCCGGCATTCAGAACAGCGGCACCCTCAAAACAACTGCACGAATCGGCCAGGCATTAATTAGGTATAAAATCAGAAACTGCGG
>CM064533.1:3031732-3382408 GCA_032716605.1 Paralithodes platypus | reverse complement strand
GAAAGAGGTACAATTTACAAGTAGGTGTTAATTCCTGGATTACCTGGATTAGCTTGAGATCTTAAGGTAAAGGGTCCAGGTACGCTGGTATCCAGAGATTGGTCAGCGGTTTTTTTTCTCGCAACCTTCTTCGCCCGCACTCACATGGTAGCAATATAAATGTTTTATAATGCTATAGATTTACCAATTACCATCCCTATCCTAAATTAACCAAACATCACATTTGAATGCCAATAATCACCAGACAACAATTATGCATCATCAATTGAGAAATTACCTATTATCTTATATGTTGATTCACTATATAAACACACACAAACTCATGCACATTCACATTTTCACGCACAAAATCATTCAGGAACACATATTCGTATTCCTACCCACAATGTCATTAACTCGCATTGCGTGTAGTCACCTTATAATAATAATAATAATAATAATAGTTCTTAAAGCTAGCGCATGCTAAGCTAGCTAAGGATAGCTCATAAGGCCGATTAGGCGTATTTCCATTGGGGTCCTGTACTACTACCCCATCCCTTTGCTCATGAGGGATGGTAACGACTCAGTGCTTGTGAAAAATCTTTAATGCGCCGAGCGTGGGCGCGAACCCGGGCCTTCTGGGTGGAAGTCCGAGACGCTAGTCACTACACCAAGCGAGCCGAACAAGTTCGTTGATTTATATTCATATATCTACACACACACACTTTTAGATTACCACTCGACAACGCACATATATTCGAACATACATTCACAATTACACACTCGCCTTCACATTTCCAATCAGAATACACACGCCCACACATTGATATTCCCTCCCACAATCGCACCCACACTCTAATGTTCTTTCAGAACCACACGCACAAATACATATTCGCATTCCTAATCACAAACACAAACACACATTCACAAAGACAAGTCATGTGAATGACTCTCATTCTCTCTCTATCACATACACACATACTCACACACATACTCACACTCACACTCACACACACACAAACATATTGTACATTCATTATTAATTTTGTACATCAATTATACAAACACATATTTCCACTCACAAACGTACAGGCTTTATGCTCGTACATGCACATTCCTACTCGTGCATACAAGCTTGCACTGCGCCCCCCCCCCCCCCCCCCAACTGGCCTACGCAAGGCAGATCCAGCTCACACCCAATTAATTCATTAAGCTATTCAGTTTTTTCTTGAAAGCCTACTGCTACTGAGCTGATCACTTTACAGTGTACTTTGCAATTTCTTTCATAAATATATAATGTTGTTTCTTCCAAATTATGACCCAAACGTACATGCCATAACAAACGCACATACATACTCATGTAGACATGCATTTGAACATCCATATAACATTCGTAAACAAACATCTATTTACGCACATATACTGTATTTGCATTACTTTATATTACTCTCACAAACATATTACTTTATATTACTCTCACAAACATATTACTTTATATTACTCTCACAAACATATTACTTTATATTACTCTCACAAACATATTACTTTATATTACTCTCACAAACATATTACTTTATATTACTCTCACAAACATATTACTTTTTATTACTCTCACAAACATATTACTTTATATTACTCTCACAACATATTACTTTATATTACTCTCACAAACATATTACTTTATATTACACTCACAAACATATTACTTTATATTACTCTCACAAACATATTACTTTATATTACTCTCACAAACATATTACTTTATATTACTCTCACAAACATATTACTTTATATTACTCTCACAAACATATTACTTTATATTACTCTCACAAACATATTACTTTATATTACTCTCACAAACATATTACTTTATATTACACTCACAAACATATTACTTTATATTACTCTCACAAACATATTACTTTATATTACTCTCACAAACATATTACTTTATATTACTCTCACAAACATATTACTTTATATTACACTCACAAACATATTCATTTACACAAACACATGTAACTATCCACACATTGACGCACTTGTGCTTGTGAACGTCGTCAAGCTGTCTTATAGCACGTTATGCAAGTATGAATGACTTTACTTCTGTTTGATCATTATACCATAATGGTAACAGATATGTAGACAATAGACATGTGGAATAGGCTACCTAGCGCCATTGTGGGATCAAGAACGACAGAGAGTTTCAAAATAAAATTAGATAAACGTATACACGAGATGGGTTGGGTGTGAGAGGGATCTGCCTTGTTTTTGGCCAATCGACTGTCTGCAGACTCCCATATGTTCTTATAAGATGGATATGTAAGACGAAGAATATACACACATATATAACGGCTATATATAAGCCTAGTTAGATGTATAAATAGGTATGTGTGAGTGTGTGTGGCGTAGGGAGTTGAGTGTGAAATAGGTCTGTATATACAACATGTAGGATTATAATTTAATAAAGTCCAACGTTTTTAATGATAATATAAATAATAATCCAAAGAATTTCGATTCAACAATGTAATTGGCTGAATTATATGGCGATAAATACGAAAACACTTGTGGTGGTGTCCCGTAGCCTACCCAGTGTGGCTGGGCTGCGAGACACCACTGGTGGTGTCACGCAGCCCAGCCAGTGAGGCTGGGCTACGGGACACCACCAGTGGTGTCCCGTAGCCACTTCGTAAAGATTATATGGGGGGAGTGGGGTATGTGGGGGAGGGGGAGGGGGCATAACAGATAAATACATAAATACGAATGATATTATATATATATATATATATATATATATATATATATATATATATATATATATATATATATATATATATATATATATATCAATCTACAATTAGAAAAATAAAATAAAATAAAAATAAAAAATAAACCTCCCCCACCCAAAAAAAAAAAAAAAAAAAAAAAAAAATATATATATATATATATATATGTGGGGGGAGGGGGAGGGGGAGGGAGGGGAGGAGTATAATAATAATCTATAATAAATAGATACTAGCCTAGTAATATTATATGGGGGCAGGGGAGGGGGGTGAGGGAGGGGAGGAGTATAATAATAATATATAATAATAATATATAATAAAATATAATATATAATATAATGGGGGAGGGAGGTATAATGGGGAGGGAGGGGGAGGGGGTTATAATGGGGGAGGGAGGGGGAGGGGGGTGTAATGGGGGAGGGAGTGGGAGGGGGATATAATTGGGGAGGGAGTGTGAGGGGGATATAATGGGGGAGGGGGAGGGGGATATAATGGGGGAGGGAGGGGGAGGGGGATATAATGGGGGAGGGAGGGGGAGGGGGATATAATGGGGGTAGGGGGTATAAAAATAAAAAACATAGTATATACAAGAGATCAAGTGACTGTCTAGGGAAGGGTCACTCAGGTCAACTCAGGTCCAGGTACCCTATTGGGAGGTGTGAAGCCAAGGGAGTGGTATTCGAAGGTGTGAAAACCACCACAACTACCATCATCACCACCACCACCACCACAACTACCATCACCACCACCACAACTACCATCACCACCACCACAACTACCATCACCACCACCACAACTACCACACCTAACACCACCACCACAACTAACACCACTGTGTTGACAGAAATGTGGAGGCATATATATACAGTAGGCTATATATATATATATATAATTATACATACATAATAGGGGGAAGGCGGGGGGAGGTGGGGTATAGGGAAAAAAAAAAAAATAAAAAAAAATATATATATATATATAGGCTCCCCCCAAAAAAAAAAAAAAAAAAAAAATATATATATATATATATATATATGCTGGGCCTACCCCTAATAAAAAAAAAAAAAAAAAAAAAAAAAAAAAAAAAAAAAAAAAAAAAAATATATATATATATATATATATATATATATATATATATATATTATATAGAATAAGAGTTTGTGGTGGGGGACATTTATGTTGGGTATAATAATAAATAATAAATAATAATAAATAATAAATAATAAATAATAAATAAATAATAATAAATAATAATAATAATAATAATAAATTATAATATAATAAAGCAAAAATATAAATTAAATACCAATATAAATACTTTTTTATGGGTGATCCCATACACAGGAATAACAGGTATAATAATAAATAATAATAATACAAATAATAAAATAGGCCTAAACACAAAAATAATAAAATGGTGGTGGTGGTGGAGATGGTGGTGGTGGTGGTGGTGGAGATGGTGGTAGTGTTGACACAAATAGGGTTGAGTTCATTTTCTGACCTGACCCACGGTCAGAAAAGGGACCCTACCCTATTGGTGTCAACACCACCACCATCTCCACCACCACCACCATCATCACCACCACCACCATCATGACCATCACCACCACCACCACCCCGACCATCATCACCACCACCACCACCACCATCTCCACCAACACCACCACCACGACCACCACCATCACCACCACCACGACCATCACCACCACGACCACCACCACCACCACCATCATGACCATCACCACCACCACCACCACCACCATCACGTCCACCGCCACCACCACCAAAAATGTTGACTGTACTTACTCACACTGCTGAGATTCCCTCGTGGCCACCAAGCCGTATATGTAGAGTGCTTTTGCCAATAAAAAACTTACCTCCCAAGCACTTTCCACCAATAAATTATCGAGCAAAAATGCAAGCACTTTCCACCACTAAATTTTCGAGCAAAAATGCACAGGGCTGAGGGAGCATGGCGACATATGCTCGACCAGTAATGAAAGTTTTTTCCACTAAGAAACACTAATACAAGGTAAGATACACTACTTGAACGGATAAATAGCAATATAAATGACTGATATTTATATGAAAGTGTTCCACAAACAAGCAAAACGTTTGGCAAAAAGCATGGCCCCTCGTGGGCTCCTCCACCTTGGTCACGTAACACCAGAGAATGCTCGACCAGTAATGAAAGTTTTTTCACTATGAAACACTATTACAAGGTAAGATACACTACTTGAACAGATAAATAGCAATATAATTGACTGATATTTATATGAAATTGATCCACAAACAAGCAAAACGTATAGGCAAAAAGCATGGCCCCTCCTGGGCCACCTCGGTCACGTAGCCTACACCAGAGAATGCTCAACCAGTAATAAAAGTGTTTTCACTACGAAATACTTATACAAGTAAGATACACTACTTCATGTGATAAATAGCAATATAATTGACTCGATATGGTATGAAAGTGATCCACAAACAAGCGAAACCATGGCCCCCTCGTGGAACCCACCTTGGTCACGTACACCAGACTAGCAAAACACATCACTAACATGGTTATTTTACCCTAAATAAGAATAACACAATAATCCATCGATAACCCACTGATATAGCACTTCGTTTGGGTTATATTAGGGCGGTACTACCAGCCAGGCTGGGCAAAATGGAGGCCCCTTGGTTTAAAGGGCCGCGCACACCCACCTACTAGGCTGGCTGAAGGGAAGAGACTGGCTCTCTCTACCACCGCGGGGCCCTCACAGGGACGCTAGGGGGTTGCTAGATGTGTCCACATGTACATCTAACTTATCGGACTTACCAGCCAAAAGACCGGCTCAATTGCGTCCTAAACTTATTTTCTAGCAATATAATAAGTCCATATGACGCGATCGCGTCATATGAGTTATTGGTTCACTCTGCCATATGACGCGATCGCGTCATATATGTCTGGGAGAGTTAAAACTAGAGTCTGTCTCTTGAGAGAGAGAGAGAGAGTAAATTGCTCCGAAATATATCTATATGAATTTATTATTTATTGTAGGCCTATTTGTTGTAAATCAAAGATATGTATAGCTATAGATATTGTTACGTTACGAGCAGGGTTCGAACCCATAACATAAAGAAACATTCCACTAAAAACCACAAAACGGGGACTTATTATTTAGCCTCACAAAATGCGGAAAATATGACTATCAGTTTCAGTCAAGAATAAGTGGTATGTTAAACTTCCACAAAAACTAGCAACTCTCTTTGTAGTCACTAAAACCTTGGTAGGTGAAAAGATGTGGCAAGTTCATAAAATATCAGTTGATATCAAATGGCTGTTTTAGCCTAAAAACCCCAAAGTTATTCCTTTCTTATCACTCGTTCAGAATTAGTTATCTTTAGTTACTTTGACTTAGATTTATCCCAACAAACAAAAGAATAATAATATATTAGCATAATTATAAAGGTAAAATGTAAAGAGTATGCAAAATATAATTATAATGTATTTAAATTATTAATTATACACAAAAGTTACTTCTAGTGAAAATATCAAATTTGAGTAACATTGATGTGAAATAATAAAGAAACTCTTAAGAAAAATAATACATAGTTATATCAATAATAGTTATATAAATACCCTCCAAGAGAGTAAGTGAAACCAATCAATAAACATAGAAAAAATCCTAGGCGATACTTATTCAACTCATGGTGATTCTTTTACAAACGAACTCAGGGCAGGTCAGCTTAATTTTAAGATGGTGGTGGAGAAACACTACCTGTGGTTAATAATAATAATAAATTGAGTAGTGACAGGGGGTTAGGGAGAAGTGGGGATAGGACAAGAATTAGTTGGATGAAGTGAATTTTAGCAGGAGAAAAAGGTGTCCAGGCTTAACTGGAGCTGCCTGAGGGTTTTCAGTGTTTGGGAGATCGGCGTTACTATGAAGACGGCTGGACCCGACCAGGGAGGCAGTGGGCTGAGAGCTGGGCGGCTGGAACTGTGGGCTATTGTACGGGTAGGGAATTTAAGGCCATATATTTATCCTCCCGGCCCGACTGGGAGTCCCGTACTAATAGCCCGCTGGTGATGAGGTGTTGGTGAGGGTGATGGGTGGTGGTGGTGATATTACTTCCTCGGGAGGTTGGGGAAGCCTTGCTTCAGAGCTTGCTTCACTGTTAGGCTGCATTCGATGTAGTTGTATTGCCTTTTGTGTGAAAATAGCAATTGCAGCCTTCCTTCTTCCAGTCTAACATGCAGTAGCTCAGGAATCCGTTGCATTCAGGTGGGACGCAGTCCTTGTAAGCATAACTCATTGTCATGTTGTGGTCCTTATTCAGGTGTGGTAGGCAGATATCCAAGAACAATTGGTGAGGGGTCTTGGGGGTGTCTGGTTTCTTCTCTACCTTTCTCACTGGTTCGATTTCAATGAGGGGCATGGAGGCACCTTTTTTTGGTTTTGAAGGAGTCTCTGCAGGTGGGTTGGTGTTGACTGCAGGGGTCTCCTCCATCGCCTCTTCTTTTTCTGCTGCAGGTGTCGGAGTTGAGTTGGTTTCTTCAGCAGCTTCTACAGGATCAGCTTCTGGAGTTACTGCTTCAGGTTCAGGGGGACAGTTTTTTCTGTTTAGAGGCGCTTTGATGGTCAAGCGCCTCTGTGGAGTAGGTCTCTGTCTGACAGGACCCATCTGGGCATTGTCCAACAAACCTCCTGGTATAAGGATACCTGGGAGATTGTTGGCCTGAAGGAGGGCAGGTAGGTATTGCTGGAGGAGGGAGTTTTTTCCTCCAGCAAGAGCCACGGCCGTCCTGATGATAATATCGATCTTAATTGATATATCACTAGGCAAGTCCATGCTCTTTAGTCTGTCAACCTTTTTCATAATACCCTGCCTCTCCTTCAAGTCTCGGGCATGATGTGAGCCCTTGACTGTTTTGCCCTTGGGTCCTGTGACCAGAGTGGCCTCAGGACCTCTTGCCCCTGTTTTGGTGTGGAATTCTACCCTCTCTCCGTCACCTAGAGAGGGTACAGACTTCCTGGGGTTGTTTTTCTTAATATTGTTGTGGTGTACAAAAATATCAGTGCTGTGGTTACGGTACTAGCGGTTTATATACCCTTAGCGCACCTGGCTCTGATACCAACTTCTCTAACTGTATTAATCTCAACTCATTATATACTTATAATAATAATAATAATAATAATAATAGTTCTTAAAGCTAGCGCATGCTAAGCTAGCTAAGGATAGCTCAATAAGGCCGATTAGGCGTATTTCCATTGGGGTCCTGTACTACTACCCCATCCCTTTGCTCATGAGGGATGGTAACGACTCAGTGCTTGTGAAAAATCTTTAATGCGCCGAGCGTGGGCGCGAACCCGGGCCTTCTGGGTGGAAGTCCGAGACGCTAGTCACTACACCAAGCGAGCCGCTGAATTAAAGTATTACTTTTACCAAGAACTCTATGATATATCTTGTAAACATTACTTATGATTAGAAAAGCCAAATACATTATTACCTAGTTATAATCAATATCATTCGTACGTCAGGCAACGAAGAAGAGCAAGGGGGTTGGAAGAAAGGGGGGAGAATGAATAGGGTTACGAGTGTAGGACGATAGGGGGTAGAATGGAATGTGAACGAAACCCCCTTTCGTTCACATTCCATTCTAGTCTGCACCAAGCCTCCCAAGACCACCTCACTAGTTATTGTACACTGTTGAACAAAAATATCTTCCTATATGAAACTAAGCTGTCTACAGGTCGAATTAATTATACCTGGCTCATAACATTGCATACGATGCTCAATCATAAATAATTAAAGATCGTACCCACCATAACAAGCACAATACCTCAATTACAACCAGTGACACTTGAATAAAATAGAAATCCCTAACACCTCCCTCACAAAGAGATTTATAAGAGAAGCGAAACTAAATCTAAATCCTAATGCAATAATTTTAAACCTAATACCATTCACCAAACCATAAACCAAAACCAAAATCACATTAACAAACATAAAAATTATTGCTGGCAAAATAGCACTAACAACTAAAATTGTTCTCATTCAGTTCCGGGACAACATGTCCGCGATAATATTGTTCTTTCCCTTTATGTGGTGAATTTCAAGGTTATATGGTTGCAATGCCAAGCACCATCTCATTAACCGCTGATTCGAGTTTTTCATTTTATACAAGAATTTCAGGGGGTTGTGATCAGTAAACACTTTCACGGGAAAATGTGAACCACTAAGATACACATTAAACTTATCCACTGCAAAGAGCAAGGCAAAACACTCTTTTTCAATAGTGCTGTAGTGTTTCTGATAAGGTTTGAGTTTACCGGATGCATAGCAAACTGGATGCAAAATCTCAGCATCACTGTACTGTAACAAAACTGCTCCTACACCAACATCACTAGCATCCACCTGAATTATGAACGGTTTATGAAACTGAGGAGACTTCAGAATAGGTGCATTGACTAATAGGCAACGAATCTTTGTGAATGAAGTTTGGCATTCTGGGGTCCACACAAATTTTCTCTTGGGACTAATCAAGTCTGTTAGGGGGGCAGAGAGGTCAGCGAAGTTGGGTACAAATATCCGATAGTACCCAGCCATACCCAAGAAGCGCATTACTGCCTTGCGGTCCTGGGGAATAGGCAGTATTGAAATGGCTTCAACTTTGGCAGAAATAGGGCTGACTTCCCCTTCTCCTACCACGTGACCCAGAAAGATTAGTTTGGCATGGCCGAACTCACTCTTGGCAAGGTTTACAGTGAGTCCCGCCCTGGCCAAGTTGGAGAAGAGACTCTGTAGCTGGTGAAGATGATCCTGCCAGGATTCGCTGTAGACCACAATATCGTTGAGGTAGGATTGCACGCCCGAGAGGCCATCTGTCACCCGGTGGATTAGTCGCTGGAAGGTGGCGGGCGCATTCACCATACCAAAAGGCATGACGGTGTATTGGAATAGCCCGTCCGGGGTGACAAATGCAGACCCTCTCTTGGCCCTCTCCGATAGTTTTATCTGGTAGTAACCCTTCAGCAGGTCAATCTTGGAGATGTACTTTGTTCCTCCCAAACGGTCCAACAGGTCGTCGATCCATGGTAGAGGGTAGCAGTCCTGGCGGGTGAGTTGGTTTACCCGGCGATAATCCGTACACATCCTAAATGTGCCATCAGGTTTGTCCACGAGTAGGCATGGAGAGGCCCACTCGCTGTCGCTCCGTTCCACCAATCCATGGGCGAGTAGGAAGTCCACTTCCTGTTGAAGTGCCGCACGCTTCTCTGGATTGGCGCGGTAGGGATGTTGTTTGATGGGAGTGGCCCCCTCAGTCAGGACCACATCATGTTCCACCAGGGGACACTGCTGGGGAACGTCACCAAACAGCTGTGGAAACTCGGAAAGCAGGTACTCCAAGTCTTCACCTTGGTCAGACAACAAGTGCTGGAATTTTAAATGGAGGTTAGTCAAGAAGTCAGAGTTTTGCAATTTGTTATCAAGAGGCAACTGGATGTCATTATGCTCCTTGATCTTTAGATCCTCTAGTTCACCTTCAAACTGTGCTACGGATTCAAAGTTTAATACCTTATCTGGATCTCTGCAGTGATAGGCTTTCAGCAGATTAACATGTACTAGTCTTTCGGACTTCCTACGATCAGTTTTTAAAACATAATTCACATTACTTGTTTTCTTAAGCACAACATATGGACCATGGTACTTGCTTTGTAGCAGCTTTTTAGGTATAGGCAGAAAGGCAAGCACTAGATCTCCTGGCTGAAATTCTCTGACAACTGAGGTCTTATCATACTGCACTTTCATTTTATCTTGAGATTTCTCTAAATTGTTCATAGCTAGTTCTACTGCAGATCTCAGTCTAGATTTAAATTGATGCACATAAGTGAGAAGATGTTTATTAGAGTTAGCATTGATCCAAGTATCTTTTAACACTTTCAAGGGACCTCTGACCTCATGACCAAAAACTAGGGAAAATGGTGAAAATCCTAGAGAATCTTGTACCCTGCTTCTTACAGCATACAACACAAAATGGATACCCTCATCCCAGTCGGCATTGTTCTCTTCACAATATTTAGTGAGCATTGATTTGAGGGTCTGATGGAACCTTTCTAATGCCCCCTGGGACTGTGGGTGACTGGCAGTGGAATGGTACTGGTGTACTCCCAACTCTTCCATGGTTTGCTTGAAGAGCTGAGAGGTAAAGTTGCTTCCTAAATCAGACTGTACCACAAGGGGTATTCCATACTGGGTGAAAAATTTACTAAGCGCCTTTACTACATTCTTTGATGTTATACGCCTCAAGGGGAACACTTCTGGATACCTAGTGGTGGAACACATGACAGTCAACAAGTACTCATTTCCACTACGGGTTCTTGGCAAAGGTCCTACACAGTCAATTATGATTTTACTGAACGGTTCATCCATTACAGGGATGGGATTTAAGGGTGCAGGCTTGATGGGCTGGTTGGGTTTCCCAGCAAGTTGACACACATGACAAGTTTTACAGTAAGGTCCGGACGGTCCAGTAAGGTCCAGTAAGGTCCAGTAAGGTCCGGACGGTGTTCCTCCTGTTGTTCTCAAAAACTGTGCTTCCATGCTGACTCCCTGCCTAGGCAAACTCTTTCGTCTCTGTCTTATCTCTAACGTTCTCCCTTCATGCTGGAAGTTTGCTCACATTCAACCTGTCCCAAAGAAGGGTGACCGCTCTCAACCCTCCAACTATCGTCCAATTGCTCTTATCTCTTGTCTTTCTAAAGTTTTTGAAACTATTCTTGCTTCCAAATTTCTTAAGCATTTCTCTTCTCATAATCTGCTCTCAGATCGCCAGTATCGCTGGGTCGCTCTACTGGTGATCTTCTTCATATCTTACTAAACTCTTGGTCATCCTCCTTTCGGGACTTCGTGAGACTTTTTCTATTGCACTAGACATATCGAAAGCCTTCGATAGAGTCTGGCATAAATCTTTAATTTCTAAACTACCCTCCTTCGGTTTCTATCCCTCATCTGTGCCTTTGTCTCTAATTCCTTTCCTGCCGTTCCATAGCCGAGGTTGTGGACGGCCATTGTTCACTTCCTCACTCTATAAACTCCGGTGTTCCTCAGGGCTGTCCTATCTCCTATTCTCTTTCTAATTTTTATAAATGATCTCCTTAACTGTACCTTAATTCCCACATTCATACGCAGACGACTCAACCTTTCACTACTCCATTAGTTTTTAGAACGCCCCAGCCAGCAATCAACGACAAACGTAATGAAGCCATAGAACTCTTAAATATGATCTAAATACTATTTCCAATTGGGGCAGAGAAAACCTTGTTAACTTTAATGCTTCCAAAACCCAATTTCTCCATCTATCTACCCGTCAGGATCTCCCAGCGGACTATCCCTTATCTTCAACAATACAAAAATCAACCCTTCATCTTCTCTCAATATCTTGGTGTCTCTTTTTCTTCTGCTCTCATTTGGAAGGACGATTACCAGTCTTGCTAAGGCAGCCTCCCAGAAACTGGCTGTGCTCAACCGCCTTAGGGGGTTCTTTCCCTGTACAGCTTCTTGCTCTGTACAGGGGCATAGTGCGCCCTTGTATTGAGTATTGTTCACATGTGTGGGGAGGTTCCTCTCACACTGCTCTCCTAGACAAAGTTGAAAGGAAGGCCTTTCGTATCATTAACTCCCGTCCACTCACCAACTCTCTGCAATCTCTCTCTCTCCGCCGCAATGTTGCATCTCTCTCGCTATTCTATCGCTACTATAATAATCAGTGTTCCTCAGAGCTATCCCAGTGCATACCACCTCCTTTACGTAGGGCACGTGGTACCCGTCTTGCAACTCTCACCTACTCTGTGCAACTCTCCAACCCAAGAGTGAAACGTTACTCTCAAACTTTCTTCTACTCAACAGCTGAGCTCTGGAACTCTCTCCCAGAATCAGTCTTTCCCTCTTCCTATGACTTAAATTGCTTCAAACTCCGTGTGTCCAGGCATTTTGGCTCGAACGTCCCTTGATTTTGGCCCTGTCACTCTTTCAACTATGGGGGAGGCACTCGCTATAGGCAGTTATGCCTTTTGCCTCCCTCAATCACATAGAAAAAAAAAAAAAAAAAAAAAAGACTTCACAGATTGTTTCATCCTCGGCCAAAAGAAATCATTGAGAATTTTGTCATAAGTCTTGTTGACACCCAAATGTCCACCACTAAGGTCATGAGCAATGGAAATGATGTCTACTCTATACTTATGTGGCACAACTACTTGATGCACCTCTTGCCAGGGCTCATCAGCTGGCACATTGGGAGGTCTATTCTTGCGCATCAGGGTACCATTACTTAGATAGAAGCATTGAGGATAGTTTCCTATATCTGACTCTTCCACAGCCCTATCAAAATATATTGCCAGTTCAGGGTCCTGCTTCTGAGCCTCTTTGAGAGTTTCAGAATCAATGGGAATCTTGCTAATATCCTCTGACTCTACATCAGGAAATAGGGAGGAAGTGTCTAGGTCAACACTATCAGGATCAACTTTGTCCTTCTTACTGTGGTGACCAGCCCCACTCCTAGTCACTACACATGAGGGAAACAAATTGAGATACTGACTTTCTAATTGCTTAGTGTTGTTATCAGAGGAGGGAGTGGAGGTAACTATGGGGTCTGGTATCACTTTGCCACCGGCGATATCGTTGCCCATCAAAAAGTTCACTCCTTCTACAGGTAGGGAATCTTGAATCCCAACAGTAAAGTAACAACTAGCTAAATCAGTTTTTAGATACACCCTAGCCAAAGGAACAACAAGACACCCACTGACTCCCTGAATGAGTATACTCTGGCCCAGCAAACAGTCCTCAATACTGGGCAGCAATCCTCTTACCAAGAGGCTATGAGAGGCTCCTGTGTCTCACAAAACATAAATGGGATAGTCAGTGGAAGCGTCAGTAGAGGAAACTGATCCTGTGGAAAGAAAAGGTTGGAACTGGTTAGAACAGCTAGGTGGTATACTAGGGAAAACCTGGTTGTGAGAGCCATCAGAGTCAGAACATGCACTCAACACAGGTGGAGTAGGAGGGGATACTGCTACTCTATTTGGATGAAGTACAAGGGAAGAGGCTAGAACAGCACTACTCTCTGGTTTACGGGTTTTCTCTTTTAACTTTAATTTGGGACACTCTCTGATAAAATGTCCAGGTTGTTTACAGTAGGCACAAACTAAGGGTCCAGGAGGTTTAATGGAAGAAAGAGAAGTTTTGTTAAATTCCTTTTTATCAGATCCATTGCCCCCAGAAGCTACCCTTGAAACTGGTTGGGAGACACCCCCATAACCAGACCTACCACCAGTAGATTGGAAACTACCACCATCACGAGGACCAGCACCAGAATGTGGCCGGTTGCCAGGCCCTCTCTGTCCTGTCCTGAAATAAGAATCGCCATGAGTTAATCGGTAATTTTCAGCCAAAATAGCCGCCCTGTCTACAGACTTCCAGCGAGATTACCATTAGGTGGCCCAGTCGGAAAGGTGACCGACTGTACGTACTGTTACGTTACGAGCGGGGTTCGAACCCATAACATAAAGAAACATTCCACTAAACACCACAAAACGAGGACTTATTATTTAGCCTCACAAAATGCGGAAAATATGACTATCAGTTTCAGTCAAGAATAAGTGGTATGTTAAACTTCCACAAAAACTAGCAACTCTCTTTGTAGTCACTAAAACCTTGGTAGGTGAAAAGATGTGGCAAGTTCATAAAATATCAGTTGATATCAAATGGCTGTTTTAGCCTAAAACCCCCAATGTTATTCCTTTCTTATCACTCGTTCAGAATTAGTTATCTTTAGTTACTTTGACTTAGATTTATCCCAACAATCAAAAGAATAATATATTAGCATATAAAGGTAAAATGTAAAGATTATGTAAAATATAATTATAATTTATTTAAATGATTAATTATACACAAAAGTTACTTCTAGTGAAAATATCAAATTTGAGAAACATTGATGAGAAATAATAAAGAAACTCTTAAGAAAAATAATACATAGTTATATCAATAATAGTTATATAAATACCCTCCAAGAGAGTAAGTGAAAGCAATCAATAAACATAGAAAAAATCCTAGGCGATACTTATTCAACTCATGGAGATTCTTTTACAAACTAACTCAGGGCAGGTCAGCTTAAGATGGTGGTGGAGAATACACTATCTGTGGTTCAATCAATCAAATTGAGTAGTGACAGGGGGTTAGGGGGAAGTGGGGATAGGACAAGAATTAGTTGGATGAAGTGAGTTTTAGGAGGAGAAAAAGGTGTCCAGGCTTAACTGGAGCTGCCTGAGGGTATTGCTGATTTAACTGCTAAAGGGACTGGCCAATGGCTAGGTCGACAGGGGCGCGTTGGGGGAGGCTCCTTGCTGGCATGGGTATCATCTGCCATGTCTGGTCGGGGGCGTGTGAGGCTGGAACTGTGGGCTATTATACGGGTAGGGAATTTAAGGCCATATATTTATCCTCCCGGCCCGACTGGGAGTCCCGTACTAATAGCCCGTTGGTGATGGTGGTGAAGGTGATGAGTGGTGGTGGTGGTTGTCATTTTTATTTCCTCGGGAGGTCTGGGAAGCCGCGTTGTAGAGCTTCCTCCACTGTTAGGCTGCAAGTCACGTAGTTGGTTTTGGGGTTGTTTGTGTGGAAGTAGCAGTTGCAGCTGTCACGTTTCCAGTTTTCCATACAGTATGACAGGAATCCGTGGAACTCAGGTGTGATGCAGTCCTTGTAGGCATAGCTCATTGTCATGTTGAAGTCTGTTTCGAGGTGTGGTACACAGACTTCCATGAACCGTTGGTGAGGAGTTTTTGCTGTGGGTGGCTGGGGCTCGGGAGTTGCAGCTGGTAAGGTCTCCTTGGCTACTGCTGGTGTTGTCTTCTGCCTCTTCTTGTCACTTGCTGCATCCTCTGCAACTTGATAGTAGAGGTCAATGACTGGTGTCATCATCAAGTTGTAGTCAAGTTTTTGGCCGGTTTCTTGCTCCATCTCCTCTACCCCTCCGTCAGGAGAGGCAGGAGAGCTGGGGACTTCTGCAGGTGTTGGTGGTGGCGTTTCTTCAGGCTGCCTCTGCACATTGCTCCTGTTTAACCCGGGAACTACGGGGAGACTCTTAAGAGTTCCCCCGGCGGACTGCAGGGAGACTCTTAAGAGTCAGAGAAAAAAAAATCAACTTTTGACATCGAAAAAAAAAATATATATTTTTATTTTTTTATTTTTTTATTTTTTTGGGCCCCTGGGCCATGCAAAATCTCAGTCCTCTACCTCCCCTCCTTCCCCACTTTCCTCCTCTCCTTCAGTTATCACCTATTTTCCCTGTTATTATTCTGAGGTATATTTTCGTGCTAACATTAGAAATCCGGTTGCAGGGTGTGGTCATCACTGATAGCAAGCGAATGCAAGAGAGAGAGAGAGAGTATCGATCGACTGTGTCTCAGTGGCCTTGGGGGAAATTGGCGGGAAAGCAGCTTGCCTCACTCATACATTATACAACTCGCGGGCTATATCTCCGATTTTGACCATCCAAACGCTGTTTTCACTCGTTTTATTGTTGTTTCAGGTTAATACCTTTATAATCAACCCATAATAGGCGCATATGGATAAGTATTAATGCTATTAATGGTACAATTAATATTTTAGTGACGGAAACACCTCAAATACATGCCCACAGGGAGAGGTGTCTAATTACCCCCATGCGCACTTCAGAGGTTAAAGGTCGGAGCAAGTTGAGGCGCTTGGGTGGAGTTTTTCTGGGCCTCAGGGCTTGTGTTGGAATAAGCTCCAAGGGCCAGGTTGGTTTTGGTGTATGAGGCCTAGGGAAGGCGATGGTGGGGAGGTTGTTCACCATGAGGAGGTCGTTCAGACAATCTCTGAATGTATTGTGGTCCCCACCAACGAGAGCCATGGCCGTTGTGACAACAATCTGGAGGAGGTTTGATTGGTCACAGGGTGGCTGGCCAAAGCCTGCTGGTGGGTAGTCAAAGATGTTTTTCTTCGCCTCCTTGATTCCCCTGGCATGCCTGGAGCCTCTCAGGGTTGCCCCTTCAGGCCCAGATACACTGGTGGCTTCGTCACCCTTTTTTGGTTTTTCTGATGGTGAACCTTACCCTCTCATTGTTGGCAAGAGAGGGTGTAGAGTGGCGGGGGTTTGGCTTAGAAATCCCTGCTCTATGAACAAAGATATCCCCCCCGTCATCTCTGGTGATAAAGCCATAGCCTTTTTTCACATTGAACCATTTTGATTGGCCAGTGAAAAACTTGGTGGTGGGCGCCATGGTGGTAGGGAGAAGCATGGACCTTCTCTGGTGGGAGCTCAGGATGTTATATGCTGTGGTTCAATCAATCAATCAATAATGAGTAGTGACAGGGGGTTAGGGGGAAGTGGGGATAGGACAAGAAATAGTTGGATGAAGTGAATTGTAGCAGGAGAAAAAGGTTTCCAGGCTTGACTGGAACTGCCAGAGGGTTTTTCTGATTTTAGCTGCTGAAGAGACTGGCCAGGGCAAGGTCGACAGGGGCGCGTTCGGGGAGGCTCCTCGCTGGCACGGGTATCATCTGCCATGTCTGGTCGGGGGCGTGTGAGGCTGGGGTGATGGTGGTGAAGGTGATGGGTGGTGGTGGTGGTGGTGGTGAGTTTTTATTTCCTTGGGAGGTCTGGGAAGCCGCGTTTTAGAGCTTCCTCCACTGTTACCATGCAGGTCACGTAGTTGGTCTTCGGGTCCTTCGTGTGGAAGTAACAGTTGCAGCCGTCTCTTTTCCAATTCTCCATACAGTAGGACAGGAATCCGTGGAACTCAGGTATTATGCAGTCCTTGTATGCATAGCTCATGGACATGTTGAAGTCTGTTTCGAGGTGTGGATAACAGATTTCCTTGAACAGTTGCTGATGAGTTTTTGGAGTTTTTGCTGATTGTGGTGTTGGTGGCTGGGGCTCGGAAGTTGCAGCTGGTAAGGTCTCCTTTGCTACTGCTGGTGTTTTATTCTTCTTCATTCTCTTGGCTTTGGGGCTCGCCATCTCAATGGTGGGCATGGAGGCTGCTTCTGCATGTTGTGCTAACTCAGGTGGTGGTGTAGTGGTTGCAGTCAAAGCCGTGATTACTGAAGGTGGTGGTGGTGGTGGGAGGGCTTCCTCGACCTCCATAGGTGGTGCTGGAGTCTTGTCCTCTTCAGGGTTGCATTCTCCAGTAAAAAGGTCGATGAAGGGAGTCAGAGTCAGGACCTTCGGCTTGGTGGGTGCTGGTGCAGGCCCCTCTGAAGGTGGTGGTGGGCAGTTTTTCCTATTCAGAGGGCGAGGCAGGAGAAGTTTTGGAGCCGGTGTGTTCCTCTGCCTCGGTGTTCTCTGGTGGCTCCCTGGAAGGTTGGCTGGGATGAATATTACAGGTAGGTTGTTCTCCTTCAGGAGGGCGGGCAGAATCTGCTGCAGGAGGGAGGTGTCGTCTCCAGCCAGAGCCATAGCCGTCCTAATAACCACATCTATGATGGAAAAAGATGTGGTATTGGATTTTGGGCTCGGCCTGGTGGGTCTCCTGCTGGTTGACTCCTTCTGCCCCTCCTTCAGGAGGTCCCTGGCGTGAGTGGAGCCCTTGACAGCGGCGCCCTTTGGTCCCGTCACCTGTCTGGCTTCAGGACCTCTGGGAGCAGCCACTGCCACAAATTCCACCCTTTCTCCATCACCAAGGGAGGGCACAGCCTTAAGGGGGTTGTTTTTCTTGATGGCGCCCTTGTGGGTGAAGATGTCCTTGGTGCCGTCGTCAGGGGTGATGAAGCCGTACCCCTTCTTCACATTGAACCATTTTACAAGTCCAGCAAGGATGGGAGTTGCTGAACTCATGGTGAATGGTTGGTTGTGAGAGAGAGAGGTGAGGTAGGTGTGCTCAGGATGGGAGCTCAGAGCTGAATGTTGTGCTGTGGTTCAATCAATCAATCAATAATGAGTAGTGACAGGGGGTTAGGGGGAAGTGGGGATAGGACAAGAAATAGTTGGATGAAGTGAATTGTAGCAGGAGAAAAAGGTTTCCAGGCTTGACTGGAACTGCCTGAGGGTTTTTCTGATTTTAGCTGCTGAAGAGACTGGCCAGGGCAAGGTCGACAGGGGCGCGTTCGGGGAGGCTCCTCGCTGGCACGGGTATCATCTGCCATGTCTGGTCGGGGGCGTGTGAGGCTGGGGTGATGGTGGTGAAGGTGATGGGTGGTGGTGGTGGTGGTGGTGAGTTTTTATTTCCTTGGGAGGTCTGGGAAGCCGCGTTTTAGAGCTTCCTCCACTGTTACCATGCAGGTCACGTAGTTGGTCTTGGGGTCCTTCGTGTGGAAGTAGCAGTTGCAGCCGTCTCTTTTCCAATTCTCCATACAGTAGGACAGGAATCCGTGGAATTCAGGTATTATGCAGTCCTTGTATGCATAGCTCATGGACATGTTGAAGTCTGTTTCGAGGTGTGGATAACAGATTTCCTTGAACAGTTGCTGAGGAGTTTTTGGAGTTTTTGCTGATTGTGGTGTTGGTGGCTGGGGCTTGGAAGTTGCAGCTGGTAAGGTCTCCTTTGCTACTGCTGGTGTTTTCTTCTTCTTCATTCTTTTGGCTTTGGGGCTCGCCATCTCAATGGTGGGCATGGAGGCTGCTTCTGCATGTTGTGCTAACTCAGGTGGTGGTGTAGTGGTTGCAGTCAAAGCCGTGATTTCTGAAGGTGGTGGTGGTGGTGGTGGGAGGGCTTCCTCGACCTCCATAGGTGGTGCTGGAGTCTTGTCCTCTTCAGGGTTGCATTCTCCAGTGAAAAGGTCGATGAAGGGAGTCAGAGTCAGGACCTTCGGCTTGGTGGGTGCTGGTGGTGATGGTGCAGGCCCCTCTGAAGGTGGTGGTGGGCCTATTTTCCTATTCAGAGGGCGAGGCAGGAGAAGTTTTGGAGCCGGTGTGTTCCTCTGCCTCGGTGTTCTCTGGTGGCTCCCTGGAAGGTTGGCTGGGATGAATATTATAGGGAGGTTGTTCTCCTTCAGGAGGGCGGGCAGAATCTGCTGCAGGAGGGAGGTGTCGTCTCCAGCCAGAGCCATAGCCGTCCTAATAACCACATCTATGATGGAAAAAGATGTGGTATTGGATTTTGGGCTCGGCCTGGTGGGTCTCCTGCTGGTTGACTCCTTCTGCCCCTCCTTCAGGAGGTCCCTGGCGTGAGTGGAGCCCTTGACAGCGGCGCCCTTTGGTCCCGTCACCGTGCTGTGGTTACGGTACTAGCGGTTTATATACCCTTAGCGCACCTGGCTCTGATACCAACTTCTCTAACTGTATTAATCTCAACTCATTATATACTTGCTGAATTAAAGTATTACTTTTACCAAGAACTCTATGATATATCTTGTAAACATTACTTATGATTAGAAAAGCCAAATACATTATTACCTAGTTATAATCAATATCATTCGTACGTCAGGCAACGAAGAAGAGCAAGGGGGTTGGAAGAAAGGGGGGAGAATGAATAGGGTTACGAGTGTAGGACGATAGGGGGTAGAATGGAATGTGAACGAAAGGGGGGGTAGTCTGCACCAAGCCTCCCAAGACCACCTCACTAGTTATTGTACACTGTTGAACAAAAATATCTTCCTATATGAAACTAAGCTGTCTACAGGTCGAATTAATTATACCTGGCTCATAACATTGCATACGATGTTCAATCATAAATAATTAAAGATCGTACCCACCATAACAAGCACAATACCTCAATTACAACCAGTGACACTTGAATAAAATAGAAATCCCTAACAATATGCAGAAAGAAAGTATGAATATTAGGACCAAGATCTAGATATCTTAGTATAGATACTATATAGTTACACTATAATTACACTATATTTACATTTAACCTAACTTAACTCAATCTTTCTTCTATTCAACAGCTGAGCTCTGGAACGCTCTCACAGAATCAGTCTTTCCCTCTTCATATGACTTCAATTGCTTCAAACTCTGTGTCCAGGCATTTTGGCTCGAACGTTCCTTGATTTTGGCCATATCTTTCTTTCAACTCTGGGGGAGGCACTCGCCACAGGCAGTTCTGCCTTTTGTCTCCCCCACTCACATGGGCGAAAATACCAATATTTGGGCGAAGGAACTTCCTCGTTTGGGCGAACGAACTTCATTGATTGGGCGAATGGACCTTCTCGTTTGGGCGAACGGACTGCAAAGTGTGGGCGGATGAACTTTGGGCGAAAAGACTCGTGAGCGAAATGACTGTAAACCCTTGAAACCATTTGAGCAGGTTATGTCGCCGTTCTTTAGCTTTAATACCTCATCTCTATCGCCCTTATTTATACCTATTATCCATTTAAATACTTCTATCATTTATCCCCTAGAGTTCTAAAGGAAGCTAAGGATGAGCTCTCCAAACCACTGACATTGCTATTCAATAAATCCTTGCAGTCTGGGACTATGCCTGATCAGTGGAAGCTAGCCAACGTAACACCGATATTAAAAAAAGGCAGCAAATCCCTACCCAGTAACTATCGTCCAATTAGCTTAACCTCAATTGTATGTAAAATGATAGAAACGGTCATAAGAGACAGACTCGTAAATCACTTAGAGGCAAATAACTTACTTAAAGATACTCAACATGGCTTTCGTAAAAAACGTTCCTGTTTAACAAACCTCTTAGACTTCTTCCACGATATCCTCAACCTCTATGATGAGAGTAAAGCTGTAGATATTATATACCTTGATTTTCAAAAGGCCTTTGACAAAGTTCCCCACAAACGTTTACTGCTAAAATTGAAGCGCATGGAATACAAGACAGTGTGTTGAAATGGATAGAAAATTGGCTCAGCGACAGAAAGCAAAGAGTAGTCATAAACGGTAAGGCATCTAAAAGGACCAATATAAGTAGCGGGGTACCCCAGGGATCGGTACTAGGACCAATTATCTTTCTAATTTACATCAACGACATAGATGAGGGTCTCACCTGTACAATCTCAAAAATTTGCTGACGATACAAAAATTGCAAATAGCGTACTCTCGAAAGAACAAGTTGACGATATGCAACACAATCTAGATAAATTGTCATGTTGGGCCCAAATTTGGCAAATGAGTTTCAATGCGGATAAATGTAAAGTACTACATATCGGATACCTAAATGAGAAAGCAAACTATTCGATGAATGGCACTCATCTTAAGAATGTAAACAGAGAAACCGATCTGGGAGTGACAATATCGAGTAACCTAAAACCGAGTCAACAATGTTCAGAAGTTGTTAAGAAGGCAAACAAAATAATTGGCTTTATAGGCAGGTCATTTGAGCATAAATCCAAAGAAGTTATCCTAACCCTTTACAATTCCTTAGTCCGCCCTCTTCTGGAATACTGCGTTCAATCCTGGTGCCCTTATTACCAAAAAGATATAAACAAGCTAGAACGAATTCAACGTAGAGTTACCAAAATGATACCTAGCCTAAAGAACAAACCATACGAAGAGCGTCTTAGAGAATTAAATCTATTTCCTTTAACCCAGCGCAGATTAAGAGGTGACTTAATTCAAGTGTTCAAAATCATCAAAGGCATAGACAGTATGAACTGTAGAAAGTACTTCACTATCGACCAATCTAATTACACGCGGGGAAAAGGTTGCAAAATTATTGGTAAATGTGGAATGGGCTTCCCCGAGACGTTATAGACTGCAGCACCGTTGATTCATTTAAACTCCGCCTAGACAAATATCTCGCATCAAACCCGCGACTGACTGCGTTTGTAAATGAATAACTTTATTTTATCCCCCTCTCAGTTACTAACCCATCTGTCCCCTACTAACTTCCTAATCCTGCCACGGACATTAGTTCCAGGGCAGTAGTTCCCTTACCCACTCTAAACCACTGTTTGGACACTTGATCCTCAGTGTTTTGGAGGACAAGCAGCCTAGAAGGGTCACTAGACCTGTTGTTGCTTGATTTCCTTTGTACTCCTACATCTTCGTCTCTCTCTCTCTCTATATATATATATATATATAATAATAGTAATAATAATAATAATAATAAATGGTATGTTTACGAGGGTCAGTTTACGCAAACTCTTCCAGACGCACGAAATGATGTCTGTTGCACATGCCCTATTCAATCGTAGGCTATACATGGG
The DNA here is from genome assembly GCA_032716605.1 of Paralithodes platypus. NCBI lineage: Eukaryota > Metazoa > Arthropoda > Malacostraca > Decapoda > Lithodidae > Paralithodes > Paralithodes platypus. The sequence continues at coordinate 3,359,537 of CM064533.1, read as the reverse complement.
GAGATTGTATGCACGCATTGAGCAGGGCAGTACCCAGAGGAGGCCATATAGGCATATAAAGATTTGATTGAACTCCTATTACATTTGCCGGGCTTCTCATAAGAACAACAGTGTATAAGTGTTAGGAATAGGGCAAATAGAATTCTAGGATTCATATCTAGGAGTGTTAGCAACAGGACTTCTGAAGTTTTCTTAAAACTATACTTAGCTCTAACAAGACCCCATTTAGACTATGCTGTTCAATTTTGGTGCCCTTATTTTAGAATGGATATCGACCCTTTAGAGGCAGTCCAAAGAAGAATGACCAAAAAGCTACATAATATTAGAAATTTATCGTATGAGGAGAGGTTGAAAGTCTTAGGCCTGCACTCACTAGAGAGACGAAGATGTAGGGGAGACATGATAGAGGTATTTAAATGGATAAAAGGTTTAAATAAGGGCGATATAGATGAGGTATTAAAGCTAAAGAACGGCGACATAACCCGCTCAAATGGTTTCAAGTTAGATAAGTTTAGATTTAGGAAAGATATAGGAAAGCACTGGTTTCGAAATAGAGTTGTTAACATGTGGAATACACTGCCCAGAACAGTAATTAGCTCAGAAACAGTTGAAAGCTTTAAACATAAGTTGGATTCCCATATGGGTGATATGGGCTGGGTGTGAATGGGAGCTGCTTCATGTGGGCCGCATGGCCATATGCAGTTTCCCGCGATCTTATGACCTTATGTTGTTGTTATGCCCTGTTTTTCTGCAGGATTAACTTGGGTAATGTGAGTTCTAACTGACTGGGTATATAAGGCTGCATGCACAAAACAAGGTATGAGGAATAGAGAACACAAGTTAAACACACGGTAACAAGACACACGATCACGTTTATTGATGATGGTTAATAGGAAGCATAAGAAGGTATGAACACTCGTACAAGACAAATGATAGAATTGAACAACTAGCATTAAGTGGATCTGGATGGAGCCTAGTCTCCCACTTCCAACATTCAGGTATTAATCTTCTGATCACTGGCTTTGTTCGCAAGTTTATACTGGAGACCCTCAATGTTACTTATAGATTCAATTTCACTAATTAGATTGATTACTGGTAGCTCTGGTGCACAAGTAGTAGTTCACAGACTAGATTAGACACGCGAATTTTAGAGCACGGGAATTCTAGTAACCTCAGGGGGTACTGATCTAAGTTTTATATTCTTATAGCAGAAACACGTAGAACGCAAATCAGTGGGCGAACATTAGATATCACTAGGGTTTTACTTCTATGTAATAATATCTAGATATATGGGTAATTACGAGAGTTAATATCGCCTGTTAATTAATAAACACTGATATGCTTAGCACTTCGTAATAGAATGGTTATATATGAATTATACTGGGGCAAAGATATAGCCACTTCGTAGAAATATGAATAAGTGAGTCTTTAAATAGTACTATAACACTGTAGTACTGATAGAGTGAATCTGGGGTAGTATTTGATTGGTCTGGTCCTGGTTATCTTGCGTCCGTGATGTTGGGGGTTAACGACTGGTTCCGCGGCCGTCCAGGGGGTCCATATGTAGGAAGTTCTCAAGACGGATCTCTTGGCGATCGTTGCTGGCTACACGCTTATATACCCACTGGTTTGTGAAGGTTATAAGGTGCACGTAGATTTCTTGTACGTGGACAGATGCATCTATCTCAATCTGCCACGGAGTCTGCCGGCTCTGGAACTCAATTCTCAGGAACAACACAAGGGCAGAGCTAGAGGTCAACTTAAGGGGGCCAGCCACTGGTTGGTGTCTATCTTTCAACTGATTTTACTGGGGGCTGGAGCTGGGTTTATAGGCTCGGTTTTGGACCCTGTAGGCCATAGGGATCTCGAGTTCTTATGGATTTATTTAAGCTCTCAATGGATACGGGAACTAGGTAAGGTGGTGATTACTGTTGTGGCACATGGCTATATGGAGCCTTCATAATGTGATATAACTGAGCCTTAGTAAGAGGTACTATTTTGGCTATACTGGAAGTATTTAGGGGAGAGAGACTGGATCAACTTTGCGAGGAGGACTGGGACAGCTGTGATAGGAGCGTCTCTCTTAGATTGTTCAGTCTTCGTTCTATGGTATAGCTGAGGTGCTAATTTGGTTATCAGAGTATGCAAGAAAAGTTAATGGGTTATTGTGTGTTAATAGAGGTTAGTAAAGGTGTTAGTCATGCATGGTTAGTTCATTGATAGGAAGAATTCCTGTGCTACCTGGCAATGACCCGGAAGTCAAAACAGGGGTCAGGTATACCTCCGCAGGGGTGGGGGTCTCCCTCCTCGGGTGGGTAAAAAGGGGTAGGTGCGCGTCCTCTCTCTGTGATGGTCGTCCGGCGGCTGTGGCTAGGGGCTTGCCATATCACAAGTGTTTGTAATAACCCTCTGTTTATGAGACAGATGTGGGTGTTCGTAATACCAAAACCGAAGGTGTCTTGACTAGCTGGTTTAATCGGTTGGGTTGTTAATTGCATGGTTTGCTGGATGTGGTGGAGACTGGGTTGCTAACTCTGCCACATTTATCTGGAAGTATGGCAATAGAAGTTAGTCACTGGCGAGGCAGCTAGCCTCGCACTGACGATCATTTGGTACAGGGTTGTGAATGGGTTGTGAGGGAATAGATGGCATGCAAAGGGTTAGTAAAGTTCTAATGGTGTTCCTTCCTACTGGGGGAAGGTAGGCTGGATAGGAGTATATTTACAAAAGGTTTGAGAATGTTAGCAATGGAAAAATTAAGGATATTCAGGAGGTATGGTGGAGAGGCTAGGTCGGAAAGGAGTCGAGGAGCGTGGGGGGTTAACGAGAGGGAGAGGGTTAATGGGGGCTACGTGGAAGTTTGACCCTAAGGTCTCTGGGCGTAGGGGTGGCATTAGACTACAGTTGGTATCATAGCTTGGGGGTTAATGATAGGGAAAGTATGTTAGCCAAACGCTACCGGGGGATGAGCAATATGGGGTGGTATATGAGTCTGGAAGGGATAGAATCATGTGGACTGTGGGGCTGTGGGGAAGAGGAGGTTAACTGTAGGTGTGTGCTTGACGGTGGATAAAAGTAGAGAAAAACATGGTGTATTATTACTCGTCAATACGATGGTTATGGACACTGTTAATCTGACACTATTTCTTGCTGACCTAGTTGTTCCTGGGAACTGCGTTTTCTATGACATATACACCAAAGAAAGCGGCAGTTCGTAGGGGTAGCTTCGGTATTGTTTCATGGTGAAAATGCATCGAGACAATGGTAAAAGAGGGTTGTATATACAATCTCTGGTTGGGGTAAGAATTAGAGTTACTGTATGGTGGCTAACATCTTCAGTCATTTCTGTCTAGGTCTTACAGGAACGATGGTTATATATATACACTGGTGTACCCGTGGGTATCATCGTTTCTTATCAATTAGGACATGGGGTTTTAACATACTACTTCTCGGATGGAAAGAACATACATAGATTTATGGGGGCGGTTGGTCTTCAGAAACTTAGTCTGGCAAGACAGGGGGTTAACATATTACTTCTTGGATGGAAAAAAACATACATAAATTTAGGCCTGTCTGAACTGGTTGGCATTGGCTCAACCTAGGGACAGGGCTTGGGTGTATTAAATTAAGGTGTATTCATGTTCATCATCATGTAGGTAGAGGTGTAGGACACGAGGGGTAGTGTATACGCGAGGTGGGGGAAAGGTCAGTGGTTAGAAGGGATAGGCAGGTGTGGTTTGGAGCTGCTTAGCCCTGCGGGCTTCGGCCTGTCTTAACTGGTTGGCTTGGTCACCTGGTCCTTTCGTTCTGTGGGCCTTTCCTTCGGGTGTTTCTATTCCTGTTTCCTGGTGGTGTTCGCTCGTGGCTTCCGTGGTGGGCTTCTCGTTCTGGGGCATTTTAGTTATGTAATTGGGGTTGGGAGTGACAGGGATCTGCCTTGTGTGGGCCGATCGGCTTTTTGCAGACTCCCATTTTCTTATGTTCTTATATGCAGTTTCCCGCGATCTTATGACCTTATGTTGTTATGTAATTGGGGTTGGGTGTGACAGGGATCTGCCTTGTGTGGGCCGATCGGCTTTTTGCAGACTCCCATTTTCTTATGTTCTTATAAGAAAATGGGAATCTGCAGAAAGCCGATCGGCCCATACAAGGCAGATCCCTGTCACACCCAACCCTAATTACAAGGCCTAATTATAGACCCAACTTTTGCTATTGTTAGTGTTGATTTCAATGAAGATAAGAGCAGTGTAGTAAAATTTAGGAAATTAATAAAAAATACATAATATATATAGGATAACTTTGATATATGTAACTCAGACAAATGAAACGATTTGGAAGACATCGTAAACTGTGATCTGAAACTAAGTCAGTGCATTAGCTAGTGTTCGAAATAAGGCAAAACGTGTTCTTGGATATATATCTCGAAATGTGAGTAATAGAACAGCAGACGTAATCTTGAAACTTTATCGAGCATTAGTGAGGCCACATATGGCTAATTCTGTTCAATTTTGGTATCCTTAGTACACAATTGACATAGAATCCCTGGAGAATGTAAACGAAGAATGACAAAAATGATCCATTATATATTAATTCTTACATATGAAAGGTTGAACAAATTAGGCTTACATTCGTTAGAGAGACGCAGATTTATGGGGTATGTATATGATAGAGGTGCTCAAGTGGGTTAGTGGGATACATTAAGGAGGCATGGAAGATGTACTGAAGCTCAGTGATAGCGAAAGAACTCGAAACAATTGTTTCACATTATATATTTCGTTTTAGAAAAAAATATAGGCAAATATTGGTAGGGAGCTTCAAGACAAAATTATATAGGCATATAGACGAGAAGGGGTTGTGTGGGACAGGGATCTGCCTTGCTTAGGCCAATCGGCTTTCTGCAGACTCCCATTTTCTTATGTTCTTATGTTCTTAAGGGTTGGGTATGAAGGGGATCTGCCGGGTATGGGCCAATCGGCGCTCTGCAGACCCCGTAATCTTGTATTGATCTCTGACCGTTTTGGTGAGGTTGAGTTGGGTCTTAAAGGATATCATAAATATGAGAGATAATTGTTTTTAATATCTTGACTGAGGGATATTCCTAATAAGATGAATTCACTGAGCCAAAGATAGTGTAAATTAAATGAAAGGAAGCATATGAAGACACTGCAGCACTGAATAATTCATTCATTAGTGTGGAAGCTTTATCGGCTCCATTATATCTCACTATGTCAATGTGTCATTTCACATTTGTAAAGGTATATATAGATAATATGTTTACAGTTTAGATAGTTAAAGAGATAAACATATATAGATAGTCAGATAGATGAAGCTAGATATAGAAAAATACGGATAAACATAAACAAATAAGAACTAGGAAATCTGCATAGAACCGACCATCCCACACGAGGCAGATCCCATTCACACCCAACCAGATAAATACAGAGAGGTTCCGAACCATCCAGAAACAAGGCAAGAAGATAAGCTACTTATAAGGACTGATTGAGAATGTAAGTATGCATTATTTATCATATTCTTGTGAATTCCCTCAAAATGTATCTCAACCTCCACCCTGGAGGTATGTACGAAACTAGGACTTAAAATCATTAGTCATTTGTATGAGGATGATGCAGCCCACGTCACGTGTATTATGATGGCTCAATTGCAGAAATGGAAGAACAAGGTTGGTGTCTTGGTAATAGACAAGGTTAATAATGAAGTAATAGAGAGCGAGTATTGATATAGAATATCTGATAAAGTTTCTTCAACTCTAGCAGAGATTTGTGCAATTCTCTATGGACTATTATATATCAGAAATGGAGAGAACATAAGAAAACATGAGTCTGCAGAAAGCAGATTGGCCCACACACGGCAGATCCCTTTCACACCTAACCCATTTCGTCCATTATGCCTATATAATTTTAACTTAAAGCTTTATATCGTTCGTAATCCCACAATGGCACTCGGTAGCCTATTCCACATATCCACAACGCTGTTACCAAATTAATGACTTGTAGAAATCCTCTTTTAACCTAAGAAGTGCGCATGGGGGTAATTAGAAACGTCCGCCTGTGCTGACGTATTAGAGCTGTTTCCATCACTAAAATATTCATTTTACCATAAATAACATTAATACTTATCCATACGCGCCTATTATGGGTTGATTATAAAGGTATTAACCTGAAACAACAATAAAACGAGTGAAAACAGCGTTTGGATGGTCAAAATCGGAGATACAGGCCGCGAGTTATATAATGTATGGGTGAGGCAACCTGCTTTCCCGCCAATTTCCCCCAAGGCCACTGAGACACAGTCGATCGATACTCTCTCTCTCTCTCTTGCACTCGCTTGCTAACAGAGATGACAATGCCCTGCTTGCAACTCGCTAATGTTAGCACGAAAATATACCTCAGAATAAGGGAATAACAGGGAAAATAGGTGATAACTGAAGGAGGGGAGGAAAGTGGGGAAGGAGGGGAGGTAGAGGAGTGATATTTTGCATGGCCCAGGGGCAAAATAAAAAAAAAATAAAAAAAATCGATGTTTAAAGTTGATTTTTTTTTTCACTGACTCTTAAGAGTCTTCCCGCAGTCCGCCGGGGGAACTCTTAAGAATCTTCCCGCAGTTCCCGGGTTAAATGATGTCACAAAACAAGTTGTTATTGTTCCCCAAGCTGCCTGGCCGAACAGCCCCAAGGCCCCGAGCAAGGCCAAGGCCACAACCGAGCGCCCCCACAGAACCCTCCCCGCCGACCACAATAAAGCCTGGGTGACCGAAGCCACTCCATGGCGGGGAGCTTGAGGAGGGTGCGGAAACGCCCGGGAAACCAAAGCCCCACCCAGGGCCCTGGGTGCAATTATGAAGAGAAAGTTGAGAGGCAAGGGAAAAATGTGACGCTTTGGCTTCCAATCTTGGTAGATTGGGAGGTCAATCCACGTTAGAGACGCCGTCACTTGAGATCTAGAAAATATATAAGTAAAAGGAACAGTCAGAGTAAGCTATGGGTATGGCAGAGATTGCTCAGTTCTCACTCTGATAGACCAGCCCATCACCACATGACTAGAACCCAATCCTCTCAGCATCAGCTAGGAAAGGCCCTAGAAAGCCGCCTTTGGCGGGGGGATAGCTCCCCTATTTCAACCCTTTTCGGGGTTGGGCACCCGCCAACAAAACAAGTTATACGGATGATCAACAATGAAGTTAAAATGTTAGCTAGAATGTAAAAATATAAGTAGCCTACATTGTCGAGATAAACTGGTGGAATATAACTTCTTTTGCTGTCGTCATTATTATTATTGTTATTCTTATTATCATCATTATTGTTATTATTATTACATTATTATTATTATTATTATGATGATGATTATTATTATTATTATTATGATGATTATTATTATTGTTATGCCCTGTTTTTCTACAGGATTAACTTGGGTAATGTGAGTTCTAACTGACTGGGTATAGAAGGCTGCATGCACAAAACAAGGTATGAGGAATAGAGAACACAAAATAAACACACGGTAACAAGACACACGATCACGTTTATTGAGGATGATTAATAGGAAGCATAAGAAGGTATGAATACTCGTACAAGACAAATGATAGAATTGAACAACTAGCATTAGTGGATCTGGATGGAGCCTAGTCTCCCACTTCCAACGTTCAGGTATACTCTTCTGATCACTGGCTTTGTTCGCAAGTTTATATACTGGAAGCCATCAATGTTACTTATAGATTCAATTTCACTATTTAGATTTATTACTGGCAGTTCTGGTGCACAAGTAGTAGTTCACAGACCAGATTAGACACGCGTATATGTAGAGCACGAGAATTCTAGTAACCTCAGGGGGGTACTGATCTAAGTTTTATATTCTTATAGCAGAAATACGTAGAACGCAAATCAGTGGGCGAACGTTAGATATCACTAGGGTTTTACTTCTATGTAATAATATCTGGATCGGGGTAATTACGAGAGTTAATGTCGCCTGTTAATTAATGAACACTGATACGCTTAGCACTTCCTGATGGAATGGTTATATATGAATTATACTGGGGCAAAGATATAGCCACTTCATAGAAATATTAATAAGTGAGTCTCTAAATAGTACTGTAACACTGTAGTACTAATAAAGTGAATCTTGGGTAGTATTTGGTTGGTCTGGTCCTGGTTATCTTGCGTCCGTGATGTTGGGGGCTAACGACTGGTTCCGCGGCCGTCCAGGGGGTCCATATGTAGGAAGTTCTCAAGACGGATCTCTTGGCGATCGTTGCTGGCTACACGCTTATATACCCACTGGTGTGTGAAGGTTATAAGGTGCACGTAGATTTCTTGTACGTGGACAGATGCTTCTATCTCAAATCTGCCACGGAGTCTGCCGGCTCTGGAACTCAATTCTCAGGAACAACACAAGGGCAGAGCTAGAGGTCAACTTAAGGGGGCCAGCCACTGGTTGGTGTCTATCTTTCAACTGATTTTACTGGGGGCTGGAGCTGGGTTTATAGGCTCGGTTTTGGACCCTGTAGGCAATAGGGATCTTGAGTCTTATGGAATTATTTGAGCTCTCAATAGATACGGGGACTAGGTAAGGTGGTGATCACTGTTGTGGCACATGGCTATAGGGGGGGCCTTCATAATGTGATATAACTGAGCCTTAGTAAGAGGTACTATTTTGGCTATACTGGAAGTATTGAGGGGAGGGAGACTGGATCTACTTTGCGAGGAGGACTGGGACAGCTGTGATAGGAGCGTCTCTCTTACATTGCTCAGTCTTCATTCTATGGTATAGCGGAGGTGCTAATTTGGTTATCAGAGTATGCAAGAAAGGTGAATGGGTTATTGTGGGTTAATAGAGGTTAGTAAAGGGGTTAGTCATGCATGGTTAGTTCATTGATAGGAAGAATTCCTGTGCTACCTGGCAATGACCCGGAAGTCAAAACAGGGGTCAGGTATACCTCCGCAGGGGTGGGGGTCTCCCTCCTCGGGTGGGTAAAAAAGGGTAGGTACGCGTCCTCTCTCTGTGATGGTCGTCCGGCGGCTGTGGCTACGGGCTTGCCATATCACAAGTGTTTGTAATAACCCTCTGTTTATGAGACAGATGTGGGTGTTCGTAATACCAAAACCGAAGGTGCCTTGACTAGCTGGTTTAATCGGTTGGGTTGTTAATTGCATGGTTTGCTGGATGTGGTGGAGACTGGGTTGCTAACTCTGCCACATTTATTTGGAAGTATGGCAATAGAAGTTAGTCACTGGCGAGGCGGCTAACATCGCACTGACGATCATTTGGTACAGGGTTGTGAATGGGTTGTGAGGGAATAGATGGCATGCAAAGGGTTAGTAAAGTTCTAATGTTGTTCCGTCCTACTAAGGGAAGGTAGGCTGGATAGGAGTATATATATAAAAGGTTTGAGAATGTTATCAACGGAAAAATCAAGGATATTCAGGAGGTATGGTGGAGAGGCTAGGTCGGAAAGGAGTCGAGGAGCGTGGGGGGTTAACGAGAGGGAGAGGGTTAAGGGGGGCTACGTGGAAGTTTGACCCTAAGGTCTCTGGGCGTAGGGGTGGCATTAGACTACAGTTGGTATCGGAGCTTGGGGGTTAATGACGGAAAGTATGTTAGCCAAACGCTACCGGGAGATGAGCAATATGGGGTGGTATATGAGTCTGGAAAGGATAGAATCATGTGGACTGTGGGGCTGTGGGGAAGAGGAGGTTAACTGTAGGTGTGTGCTTGACTGTGGATGAAAGTAGGGAAAAACATGGTGTATTATTACTCGTCAATACGATGGTTATGGACACTGTTAATCTGACACTACTTCTTGCTGATCTAGTTGTTCCTGGGAACTGTGTTTTCTATGACATATACACCAAAGAAAACGGCAGTTCGTAGGGGTAGCTTCGGTATTGTTTCGTGGTGAAAATGCGTCGAGACAATGGTAAAAGAGGGTTGTATATACAATCTCTGGTTGGGGTAAGAATTAAAGTTACTGCATGGTGGCTAACATCTTCAGTCATTTCTGTCTAGGTCTTACAGGAACAATGGTTCTATATACACTGGTGTACCCGTGGGTATCATAGTTTCTTATCAATTAGGACATGGGGTTTTAACATACTACTTCTCGGATGGAAGAACATATAGATTTTATGGGGGCGGTTGGTCTTCAGAAACTGAGTCTGGCAAGACAGGGGGTTAACATATTACTTCTTGGATGGGAAAAAACATACATAGATTTAGGTCTGTCTGAACTGGTTGGCATTGGCTCAACCTAGGGACAGGGCATGGGTGTTTTAACCTGGGAAGAACATACATAGATTTATGGGGGCGGTTGGTCTTCAGAAACTTAGTCTGGCAAGACAGGGGTTAACATATTACTTCTCGGATGGAAGAACATACATAGATTTATGGGGCGATTGGTCTTCAGAAACTTAGTCTGGCAAGACAAGGTATTTTAGGGTATGTTGATATTGATATCCTAACTTAGGGACAGGCATGGGTGTATTAACTTAAGGTGTATTTATGTTCATCATCATGTAGGTAGAGGTGTAGGACACGAGGGGTAGTGTATACGCGAGGTGGGGGAAAGGTCAGTGTTTAGAAGGGGTAGGCAGGTGTGGCTTGGAGCTGCTTAGCCCTGCGGGCTTCAGCCTGTCTTAACTGGTTGGCTCGGTCACCTGGTCCTTTCGTTCTGTGGGCCTTTCTTTCGGGTGTTTCTGTGTGGTGTTCGCTCGTGGCTTCCGTGGTGGGCTTCTCGTTCTGGGGCATTTTACTTCCCTCTCCTTCATTGTAGGCTCGTCCCCGAGCCTCAAGGGTGAAGTAAAAAGAAGCATAGTCATGATGGGTCATTTTGAGTGTATTGAGAAGGTCCCACCAAGCAAGAGAGCGAGGGTCAGGTTTCTTTTGCAGGTCTATGTAGACCTGTAGGAATGTGTCCTCGGTGTTGTGGAGGGCGGTTGCCCGGGCTTGATGTGGGCGCTGTAGACGGGCTAAGCGTCCTGTGGACGTTTTTACTTTAACCTTTCGTATGAATGGTGTGTAGTGTTCCCCCGTGGGGGTAGGGACGGGGGCGACGAAGGGTGTGGATTTGTTCATGGTGGAGGTCATGTATCGAGTGAGGTGCGTGGGACTGACAGGAGGCCTCTTCAGTGTGGTGAATGGGTTACTAACTGAAGGGGAGGGATTAACGCGTGAAAACGGAGCTGGGGGTGAAGGGGGGATATGAGTCTGGGGTTTTGGGGGTTTTCTTGGGTGGTGTTTGTGACGTTAACCACTCCGTTAGAACCGCATGGCTTGTCCTACAGTGACTCACTAGGATCGCCAGGGCAGTGGATGGGGCTACAGTTTATGTATTAGAGTGTGCTTTATTTCATATGAAAGCTTGTGTCATGGGCAGTCCAGAAAGGCTCTTTGTTTTCACCCATGTCAAGGCTTTATATATTTAATTGAAAAGTATATGTGTTATCATCAGAGCTGGGCACTTTAGCCAACACTTCCGCAAATAGCCAATTCCGCCATGGCGGAAGTGTCATTTTGTTGGCGCATTAGCGTTGGCGCCAAAATGGCTGCCTATTTGCGGGTTTGATGCTCTGGAAAGTACCTCCATGTTCCAAACCTCGAATCCGCAAAAATAAAATTCCAGCCACCAGCCAGCCCTGGGCCGCTCCCAGCTCCCGCCAAAAAAAAGTCACGTGACCAAGCCAACTACCTGTGTTCTGGAATCTAGGCCTATACATCGGCTCTTCACGTTTGTTCACTTACTTAGTAGCAAGCGTCGAGCTAACACCTACAACACACAGCAGTCCAAGAGTTCCAACCTGCTAGCACTTCAATTTTGTTTATATTTTCGGCCAATTGAAGTGAACATGGAGTCTACCATCATCCCTACCGCAGCTGCCAACAGCATGGGGAGCAGTTCACCACCATCATCCGACAGTGATGCTGCAGAGCATGCAGAAATCGAAGACCTAAGCCACCCCTGGCCCCACCTAGAAACCTTCTATGGGCCTGTAATTACCAAGAAGATGTCTCTGGAGAAGGGCCGAATAATCTACAGGGGCATCATCGCTTGCAAAAACTGAAAGGCTAAATTGGCTTTTAATACGTACAGCGCGTACACCCTTAAGAGCCATTACCAGCACGTGAGTAAAGTCGAAGTGGTTAATTTTACCTAGCATAACTTTATAATCTAGCCTAATATAAGATTATAAAGTTAGGCTATCGTTAATTTGATTGATAGCCTGTTAATGTTTTAACCTAAACTAATGTTATTAGGCTACCCTAATCCCATCAAAATGCCTCAAAGCATGTAGGCCTAGGCTAAGTCTAACTTCTATATAGGCTAGACTATATAGCCTAGGCCTAGGTCTATAATCACTAATCCCATCAAAATGCCTCAAAGCATGTAGGCTAAATATTGCATGTTCTAACTTCTATATATACCGGGTAGCCTAGGCCTATAGGCTAATTACTAATATAAGTAATTTTATTAGGCTAGGCCTACAGTAGGCTACCCTAATCCCATCAAAATGCCTCAAAGCATGTAGGCTAAATAATATTGCATGTTCTAACTTATATATATATATAGGCTAGGCTAGCCTAGGTCTAGGCTATAATCAGTCAATCACTAATTCCATCAAAATGCCTCAAAGCATGTAGGCTAAATATTGCATGTTCTAACTTCTACAGTATATATATAGCCTAGGTCTAGGCTATAATCACTAATTCCATCAAAATGCCTCAAAGCATGTAGGCTAAATATTGCATGTTCTAACTTCTATATATAATTATATAGCCTAGGCCTAGGTCTAGGCTTATAATCAGTCACTAATTCCATCAAAATGCCTCAAAGCATGTAGGCCTAGGCTAAATATTGCATGTTCTAACTTCTATGTATAGGCCTAGGCCTATAATCACACTCATTTTATTAGTGCCAAGTAGAAAGTGTTAATTTTGAAAGTATCATATAGGCCTAGACTAAATTTAGCCTACAATACAATGTTATTAAATTTTGATCTGAAGCTAGGCCTTTATTCTGAGCATTAAAATTAATAGGCCTAGGCTACTTTCTATTAAATTACTTAATCTATCTAAAGTAGACCATCTAGGCATATATAGCCTATTGCCATTCCCAAAGGGGGGACCACGAATGAATCGCCTCCTTGCACCTCTGTGATCCGGCGTACCTCCTCCTGAATGGTGCGGAATTGCGAATACTGATTATTACTGAAGCACTCTCCCCATAAACAAGTTGCCCCAACGTTTTACTGCCCATGTGGACAAACTAAGTGGCCTATGCTATATATATTAAGCCTTTCACTGCGGGTGACGTTCTGGAATGTTTTGGCAATTTACAGCAATTTCCAGGCTTTAAAAGCCTGTATGTATATCCTTGAGGTCCATGGAAGTTGGGCAACATTATATTTAAGTAAATATATATATTTATTGACATTAGAGATTGAATTTATTGATTTACCCTTGATTCTGTAGTTTAAATTTAAAATTAATAAAAAACAGTTTGCGTTTGCATTTGAGGACTAGAAATTTCACAAGGTTTGCACATTTGTGTTTGCTGAAGTTATGTTCTGGGTTTGCTGATTTGTGTTTGCTGACTTGACTTTTTGTTTGTGGTGCCCAGCTCTGGTTATCATTAACTAGTAATGATGGGATCTGGGAGAGAGAGAGAGAGAGTAAAACAGAGTGAGAGGGAGCGCGCAGTGTTTTTGTCCCGCTCGATGATGTCACGGCTGGCTGCCTCGTGGGGGTTGGTGGAGAGAGGTCCTTACCATGCTGCTAGCTCCCTTGCTAGTGGCTAGAGGACTTGTAACCGCTTTTTTCCCACGCGGCTCGAGCTAGTGCGAGTATATATACAGTTCCTCGCCACTCTCTCCCTCAGATCTGGTTTCTAGAACGCATCCCTCTTTTTCCCTTGGATATCTGTCGCCCTCTCCGCACCTGAGAACCTTTTCCTCTGCCTATCTCTCTCATTTTCCATATCTTTCACCACCTTTTATTAATATTATACCCCCTCTGGTTAACTCTGCAAAATCAGCTTCATGCTGGCCAGTTGTATTGTGCGTTAAGGTCTGATATAACCTATGTATGTTAGTTGTTAAGATAAGTGGATCACAAAGCATTGGTTGACATTCATATTGTTTAGTACTGCTTCCTTTAATTATTAGTGTTCTGCTGGATTAGATAATGCTAGACTAGGAGTCTGATATTATAAGGTATTGTTTCCTATGAGTGCTGGCTTTAGTTAAAAGCTGCACGACATACCTGAGAACTGGAGTTGATTGAGTAAATTCTAGTCTGTGTGCCATTGAGAGTAGAGCATGCACGAATGAGGGCTTTTTGCCTATACCATTCTGCACTGTTCTAGTCTCGATTGTTTGTCTTTGAGGTACGCCAGGAGAACGCTTAATACTTCGGTATTAAGGTTTCTCAAGAGAGCTACCCTTCCCTATAACGTAATATTTGACGCACAGACTTGAGATTTGCACTAGGCTATGCGGCATGCCATGCGCACCAGTATCTCGTATCATTGACTCTAGCTAGACTTTATCAGTCAAAGTAGACATTAAGTATATTAACCTAATTACTCTTTTTATGCATACCCATTTATGATTACACAAGCATTTCGCAGCCTAGTTTGATGTATGGAGACACAAACGACTTAGGCTCTTTTTGTTGATAGGAATACTGCATTGTCGTGGCGATTATTATTGTTGTGTTTAGGATATTCTTGGCTCCGACGGCATTATATATTCTGCCTTTTTGTGTGCATAGCCTGCACGAGCATTGTTCCGCTGCCTGCCTTTTTGGGTTCCATTTCCGATACGAGCATCTTTATAGCATCTAACATTTAAAGAAGATTCCTTGTTAGTGTTGAAGGACTTTAGTGCACTTTTTTTCATGCAGGAGTGCCTGACATTTATTGATTAAAGTAACGTAAGCTGTAACTTCTCTTACCACCTTACTTTGCATACCATAACCAAGCACCTTCGGTTATAGGTAGTAATAGGCTGTTTTCACATAACATTAAGCCTAGAGTAGACGCACATTTATTGAGTTTGATAGCCTATTATTGCATATAGAACTCTGTAGAGTATTTGTGTTCTTTGTTCACTGGGAATATACATCAGAGGTTGGAGCTAGCGCTTTCCGTTGTAACATTTATGCCACTACTAGTCCAATGAATAAGAGCCCTGATATATTTGAACCCCAGTCGTAACAAATGGCGACCTTACCTAGGATTTGGTGAACCTACATTTATTAGCAGGGAACATTTGTTGTTTTGGAGAATATTTTGCGGGGATCAGCAAGAATATATATTTTTTTTGCAACATAGTATAGCCCTTGAGTATTTCCGAGAATTTTTGTGTGTATATTGAGGTATAAGAGTTTGGGGTACTTCTTTTCTGAATATTGAGGTGGGAAATTTTTGTGAGCATCATGTCTTATACCGGATCAGAGGAGAATGGAGACACAGTACGTAATGTCGAAACTGAGGAACAGCAGTATGATGCTATGGTTAATCAAGTGAACTGTGAGGAGGATGCTAGGATATTTTTGCAATGGCCTGTTACTGCCGAGCGGTTGGAGGGTATGGAGCGGTACGGTCTTCAATGCCTGGCCACAGCTATCGGTCATGCGGGTACTAGCAGCATGACCAGGGATAACTTGATAACGTGTGTACTGGGCAGGGTGACTCGTGAGCGAGATGGGTTGAGTGCTCAGAGCCCTTCGGCCATGCTTCCCCTACACTCGACTCCCAGCCATCCCAGTAGTTTGCCGACCCCGGGTACGCTTCCACAGTTGGGTGGTGACTGGCAGGGTGGGTTGCCCCTGGGGGGACCACCGGTAATTTCAAACATTGTAGCACCTTCACCTCCTCAAGGGTTATCTCCAGAATTATTGTTTAAGCTCGAATTAGCTAAGCTTCAGCATCAGCAGCAAATAGAATTAGCCAAGATAGATGAGAGAGCCAAGATAGAAGAGAGAAAAAGTCACCAGCACATGGAGGGCCTCTCCATATGGTTGAAGAAGTATGGGAGGGCGCAGAAAAACCTTGTTCTATGCTCAAGTGTGACCTCAACAGTCGAGAACGGATGTTGCGCAGTCTGTAGTTGGCTGGCCGTAATTTGACTAGCTCTCAGGCCCTCAGGAAGGACAGGTACGACCTCAAGGTTGAACTCAGGGAGTTTCACGTGGGTCAGGAGGTGTTGATTCTACTGCCCCTTGTAGGTCGCCCCTTATCCGCGAAGTATGCTGGTCCTTATAGGGTGGTTGAGGAGCTATCAGACCTGGATTACTTGGTAGCCACTCCAGACAGACGGAAGCGCAATCAGTTATGTCACGTTAATCTCATGAAGGAGTATGGGAGGCACCCCCCTGAGCCTCTCACTGTGCCTGTGATGACGTTTAGCAGTCAAGGTGGAGAAGGAGAACGGGACAGTCAAGCTCAGGTGGAGGATAACTGGAAGGATAAGAGGTTCAAATGGGCGCCTGAGTGTGAGAAGGTGTTTAGAGAAGTAAAACACCTGTTGTGCACTCACCCGATCCTCAGGGCCCCTGACTTTAGCCTACCTTTCCAACTAGCAACGGAGGCTAGTGGTGTGGGGGCTGGTGCCGTCCTTGTGAAAAAGGACGATGATGGGCTGGAGCATCCTGTTAGTTTCTGCTCGGAGAAGTTCAATTCAGCCCAGGGGAGCTGCTCTGTTGTCGAGGAGGAGCTGCTGGTGGTTGTGCTTGCGCTGGGGCATTTCGAGGTCTATGTTCCAGCCTATGGTCCGGTTGTTGTAGTTTACCCAGATCATCACCCTCTCAAGTTCTTGGACCAGTTTCACAATCGGAATATGAGGCTGACCAGGTGGTCACTAAGGTTACTGGTATATAACCTGGACTTACGCCATATTGCCGGTTGTGACAATGTGGTTGCAGATGGTCGTTCAAGGGTATATGATCCTGGGTAGATTAACACACGGGTAGCCTCCTGCTTTAGTTTGAATAGTATTTTGCGCTTGGTGCTTGTTGGCTCGCGGTTGTAGCCCAGCGTATTGGGTCGTAAAGCAGGAGTTGAGCGTTTGGTATAGAAGAAAAAACTAGGCTTGCCCCTATAGTGCAGCCGAAATAAACAAATTAAAAACATAAAAATCAAATAAAAACTCTTTCTTTGATAGTTGAATTTTTTCAGTATGTTATAGCAGTAATTCTGAGTTGCACTCCTCTCAGAATGCTGGGCTAGAGAAGCTCGCTCTTGAGGAGCATAACTACATATAATTTAACCTATTGTGTTGGGGAGGGTTATAATTTTGTAAATGTTTTGTTGAGGAACTGTGCCAGATATTTTCCTGCCGCTGGGTGATGGGAAGTAGAGATATAGCATGGGTTCTAACCATCAGATTTTTGTGAGCCTTGGGGCCTCTGAGAAAAATCTTGGGGGGGTGTGACATTAACCACTCCGTTAGAACCGCATGGCTTGTCCTACAGTGACTCACTAGGATCGCCAGGGCAGTGGATGGGGCTACAGTGTATGTATTAGAGTGTGCTTTATTTCATATGAAAGCTCGTGTCATGGGCAGTCCTGAAAGGCTCTTTGTTTTCACCCATGTCAAGGCTTTATATATTTAATTGTAAAGTATATGTTTTATCATTAACTAGTAATGACGGGATCTGGGAGATAGAGAGAGTAGAACAGAGTGAGAGGGAGCGCAGTGTTTTTGTCCCGCTCGATGATGTCACGGCTGGCTGCCTCGTGGGGGTTGGTGGAGAGAGGTCCTTACCATGCTGCTAGCTCCCTTGCTAGTGGCTAGAGGACTTGTAACCGCTTTTTTCCCACGCGGCTCGAGCTAGTGCGAGTATATATACAGTTCCTCGCCACTCTCTCCCTCAGATCTGGTTTCTAGAACGCATCCCTCTTTTTTCCCTTGGATATCTGTCGCCCTCTCCGCACCTGAGAACCTTTTCCTCTGCCTATCTCTCTCATTTTCCATATCTTTCACCACCTTTTATTAATATTATACCCCCTCTGGTTAACTCTGCAAAATCAGCTTCATGCTGGCCAGTTGTATTGTGCGTTAAGGTCTGATATAACCTATGTATGTTAGTTGTTAAGATAAGTGGATCACGAAGCATTGGTTGACATTCATATTGTTTAGTACTGCTTCCTTTAATTATTAGTGTTCTGCTGGATTAGATAATGCTAGACTAGGAGTCTGATATTATAAGGTATTGTTTCCTATGAGTGCTGGCTTTAGTTAAAAGCTGCACGACATACCTGAGAACTGGAGTTGATTGAGTAAATTCTAGTCTGTGTGCCATTGAGAGTAGAGCATGCACGAATGAGGGCTTTTTGCCTATACCATTCTGCACTGTTCTAGTCTCGATTGTTTGTCTTTGAGGTACGCCAGGAGAACGCTTAATACTTCGGTATTAAGGTTTCTCAAGAGAGCTACCCTTCCCTATAACGTAATATTTGACGCACAGACTTGAGATTTGCACTAGGCTATGCGGCATGCCATGCGCACCAGTATCTCGTATCATTGACTCTAGCTAGACTTTATCAGTCAAAGTAGACATTAAGTATATTAACCTAATTACTCTTTTTATGCATACCCATTTATGATTACACAAGCATTTCGCAGCCTAGTTTGATGTATGGAGACACAAACGACTTAGGCTCTTTTTGTTGATAGGAATACTGCATTGTCGTGGCGATTATTATTGTTGTAGTGTTTAGGATATTCTTGGCTCCGACGGCATTATATATTCTGCCTTTTTGTGTGCATAGCCTGCACGAGCATTGTTCCGCTGCCTGCCTTTTTGGGTTCCATTTCCGATACGAGCATCTTTATAGCATCTAACATTTAAAGAAGATTCCTTGTTAGTGTTGAAGGACTTTAGTGCACTTTCTTTCATGCAGGAGTGCCTGACATTTATTGATTAAAGTAACGTAAGCTGTAACTTCTCTTACCACCTTACTTTGCATACCATAACCAAGCACCTTCGGTTATAGGTAGTAATAGGCTGTTTTCACATAACATTAAGCCTAGAGTAGATGCACATTTATTGAGAGTTTGATAGCCTATTATTGCATATAGAACTCTGTAGAGTATTTGTGTTCTTTGTTCACTGGGAATATACATCAGAGGTTGGAGCTAGCGCTTTCCGTTGTAACATTTATGCCATTACTAGTCCAATGAATAAGAGCCCTGATATATTTGAACCCCAGTCGTAACATGTTGCAGGCTGGGAAAATATATGGAGGCAATGTGCAATATCGGTTTAGGTAAGGTGCGTGAGGGAGGTGTGTGAGAAAGAGGGGGTGTGTGTGTTGTGTGGCTTGGGTCTCTAGTGTAAGAACAGGGTGTTGTTTTTGTATAACTGTCTTCAAATCTGATGGGTCTGTTGATTATTCTACCTTTGGAGGTCCTGGTGGGAAGGTAGATGTTTGTAGTGGGATTTGAGTCGCTCGACGATGTTTTATATTGAGGTGAAGAACGCTTTACAGGTGGAGGGCATTTAGTGGGGGTGAGGTAAGGGGTTATTTGAGAGATAGATGCGTGTGGAGGTTTTTGTCGAGTGAGGGTGGTAGGCGGAATGGGAGAGGATTTGGTGGGGGTATATGTATTAGTGGCCCCTCCATCATTGACGAACATGCCTATTACATAAGGCATCCTCTTCAAACACTAATCCGCCGTACTTTGAATCTACCGCACAGAGCATTTAAAATCTGAGGAGCCTTCATCATGAGCGCACGCGACCTCACTCATGGCTTCAGTCATTATGAATTGGGTTCTCACTACGAAAAAACTTCGTAAAATATAAAAATCAAAAACAAAATAAGAATAACTATCCAATAAGCTTTCCATCATATCGTAGATGTACTTGTGTGGATCTTTGACCAGACGCTGATTCAGGCGTCATTCTTCCTTCTCTGCTCTGCGGTCAGCCGGCTCGGACGTGTCTCTCTACGCTCCGCTGGTTCCGCATTTGCTGCGTCCCTAGTGAGTTTTTTCTCATTTGTTTACTCCGGGATGTATCGAGTAAGGTTAGGATATGCGTAGCAGGAGTGTCCGGGGCTGGTTGCCCGCAGTGCAGTGTATTTTGGGTCGTGTGTTTGGGGCATCTATTTCGGATGTACCCTCGTGGTCCGGTTGTGGACAGGTGAACTTTTTCACAGTTAGCTAGCTTTGTGATGCAGGCGGCTTTCATTACGCGTTATTGCTTCCTTTTATCTTTCTGATGAGGTAGCGTATTTTTGCTGACGTTCCCAGCGTATTTTTCTTCACTTAGTGAAGTTTTTTCTGGGTCCCGAGTCAGTTCTTCCCTTTGCCGGAAGTACAGTAAAAGTCCGTTAATCCGACGACCGATGATTCGAATCTCCCAATAGTCCGAATTTTTCAATTTGAGGCCAAATCCGAATTCACCCGATGGTCCGAATTTCAAGAAGTCCCAAAGTCCCCTTTTTGAGGCATTAGGCCACTCAAATGACACATAATGGAGCACACACATATCATATGTTCATGAATTCACTTTAAAAGTTTACCATTGTCATTGTAGCCTATTATCTACTTCAAAACATTCAGATTAATGGTCAAAGGAAGCTACTGATATAATCGTAAACACCTTCGTCATCTTCTTCTTCCACATCGTCTGCTAGAGAGTTTGTTTTGCTCTTGAACGCATCCTTGGGACGCTCCGATGCGCTACTGGCTTGCACCGCATTTTCTGCAAGCGCATTCAGTCTTGAGCTTGAAAACGCACCTTTCAAGAAGTCCCAAAGTCCCCTTTTTGAGGCATTAGGCCACTCAAATGACACATAATGGAGCACACACATATCATATGTTCATGAATTCACTTTAAAAGTTTACCATTGTCATTGTAGCCTATTATCTACTTCAAAACATTCAGATTAATGGTCAAAGGAAGCTACTGATATAATCGTAAACACCTTCGTCTTCTTCTTCTTCCACATCGTCTGCTAGAGAGTTTGTTTTGCTCTTGAACGCATCCTTGGGACGCTCCGATGCGCTACTGGCTTGCACCGCATTTTCTGCAAGCGCATTCAGTCTTGAGCTTGAAAACGCACCTTTGGACGTATTAGTCTTGAGCTTGAAAACGCACCTTTGGATGTTCCGATACGCTACTATTTATAGTTCAGTGATCGGAGCATCCCAAGGGTGCTTTCAAGACAACAATACAAGGGTGCTTTCAATACAATATAATATAACAGAGCACGTCACAAAAGGAAAATCACAAAAGGAAAATTACAAGAACCTCTCAGGGAAGTGCCGTTGTTAAGGCATTACTTCCCGAACCACATCTGATCTTCAAGAGCAAGACAAACTCGCTAGTAGACGGAAGAAGAAGAAGACGTTTATATCAGCAGATTCCTTTGACCATTAATCTGAATGTTTTGAAGTAGTTAATAGGCTACAATGACAATGGTAAACTTTTGAAGTGATTTCATGAACATATGATATGTGTGTGTGCACCATTGTGTCATTTGGGTGGCCTAATGTCTCAATGTTTTCGTCATACACAGGTTCATAGGGGTAAAGTCCGATAATCCGAAAAATCCACTAATCCGAACGAGAGCCGGTCCGCTGCCCTTCGGATTAACGGAAGTTTACTGTATTTGCTACAGTGGTGTGTTGGCGGTGGTTCCTGTTGTGATATAATTCAGTGCTTTTTGTTTATATTCCGACATGTTAATGTTATCCGTCTGCCTAGGCCTAGCCAGCCTCTCGTAGCTTTTCCACATATACAAGTGTTATTGATTTATTTTCTAAATATGTACTACTGTGTGATATGTATCCTGGTTTAGTTGTGTATTGGCTAATTCCACGGACTATTTATGTGTCCTGGGTTAGTTGTGTATTGTCTAATTCCACGGACTATGTTGGGCCCGGCGTTAGTTGTGTTTTGGCTACGCCTCGGTCCTGTGTTGCGTTCAGATGGTATCTGGACGGGGTGGGTTATTTCCGGCGGGTTTTTCTCGGTTACACCATGAAAAAACCCGGCTGGTTGCCGAGTTTTGGCCACGCGTGGTTTAAAAACAGGCTTGTTTCCCCGGCGAGTGGGTGTCTGTGGCTCCCCAGGTCTGCGTCTCTGGGGTGCCTGTTTCAGGCTCCGTCTGATTCCCGGCGGGTTGGCTGTACCCATCTAACAGTGTTCATACGGACATGTGTTGTTTGTAGTTTTTTCGGTTTTGCAAAGCCAATATAAAACTATGCTGTTGTTGTATTTCCTCCCCGGCGATCTTTTACAAAGATGTGGGGTTAGGAACAATTGGGGATAACTTTTAAACTTTAAATCACCCGGCGGGTGCAACCTGGTAGGGTGGGATGACCGAATTTGCAAAATTCAGTTTAGTTGACCAGACAATTGAGGGATGCATTGTGTATCGCCTCCTTCAACATACGGCAATTTAAGGCACAATTGGGGTTAACGTTTTTTAAACTAATATTCACACCCGGCGGGTGCTCCCTGGAAGGGTGGGAATAACGAATTTACAATTCAGTTAGTTAACCAGACAATTGAGGGATACGTTTTGTATCGCCGCCTTCAACATACGGCGATCTAAAAAGATACTTCGGGAGAAGTTAGATCTCATATATTTGTCAGGCTTCCCAGTTTTTGATCTACGAGATAATTCGGGGGCCGGCGTCTTTTTTAGTTTTTTTTTTTTTTCAAAAATTGAATCTTGAAACAAACACCACCGGAAAGACTTAATCAGTTATAAATGCCATGCTGGTCTTTATATATTATGTCAGAGGGTATTCATAAATCTTTTGGACAAATTAAGATATTCTGATATCTTTTACTTAGGAAACCCCACCGCGTAGCGAGCTGTAGTCGTTGAGTATTACGTCTCGTTACCCGGCGGGTTATTTAACACTTGTGTGCGAACATGTTTGGGTTAACCTTATGAGCATTAATTCCTGGAAATTTTCTTTTTTTCCAGAGCTGGGTCCCGGCGGGTCTATGCAGAACCTGGAGTAAGTATCCCACCAGTCTCTGTCATGGCTACCTTTGCCCCGGTTTTTGCTTTATGCATTACGCCCTCCTGTTCAGGTATCCCTATTTTGGCGCACACCCTTTGTATAAAATATGTTAAAATGTCTCGTTTGGTGTGGGTTACCTTTCCGGCGTTTTTTCTCGTTGCTCCGAGAACACCGTTTTTGTTTACCGAGTTTTAGTCAGGATGGCTCAAAATAGGTAAGTTACCCCGACGAGTTTGGTCGCTTGAGGGCTCATAAGAAACTGCGTTTTCTGTGGTCGAGCCTGGGATCAGGCTTCCTGTGTTATTCATTGCTTTATGCATTACGCCCTCCTGTAATGTATAGTTTAGTGTGGGTTACCTTTCCGGCGTTTTTCTCGTTGCTCCGAGAACACCGTTTTTGTTTACCGAGTTTTAGTCAGGATGGCTAAAATAGGTGAGTTACCCCGACGAGTTTGGTCGCTTGAGGGCTCATCAGAAACTGCGTTTTCTATGGTCGAGCCTGGGATCAGGCTTCCTGATTTATTCCCGTCGAGGGGGGCTCCACACAGTTTTCTAGGTGATTAGGCTGACACCTGTTGGACTTGGTTTTCTCTGCTTTTCAAAGCCATTGAAACAATGCTGTCTGTTTGTTTGGTCTTTACCTCCCGGCAACCTTTTTACAAAGAGGTCTGGGGCAGGTATAATTGGTTTGACATTGCATATAAAACCCGGCGGTTGTACCTTCGGGTGGTTATATTAACGGATTTGCGATTCGAGATAATTTGCCAAACAATTGATTGATACAATAGGGTATCACGGCCTTCAAGACGGCGATCTATGAGGGCTTCTGGGAGAAGCCGGATT
Organism: Paralithodes platypus; assembly: GCA_032716605.1. Taxonomy (NCBI): domain Eukaryota; kingdom Metazoa; phylum Arthropoda; class Malacostraca; order Decapoda; family Lithodidae; genus Paralithodes; species Paralithodes platypus. Next base: position 3,335,699 of record CM064533.1, on the reverse strand, counting down.
AGAGATTAAGATAGGCTTAGACTTTTTATGGGATAAAAAGATGCCTGAATCTTATGGTGGGGTCACACATTCACGTATATTGCTCCCGTCCGGCGTATCGCCAATTTATGTAAAGACGCGAGTAGTTTCTGCGAGTAGTTTCTTCCACGTCTATTGCACTTCCCGACAGACGTAGCGTAACGGGGCCAGTGTTACGTCAGACGTAATGGAGTCGTATTGAACTACGTACGTGTTTGCGACGTGCGTAAGCATAGCCCCGTTCGACCTCATGGGCTGCACGATTTGCGGGAACACAGGCCACGCCCATGCCACGCCCCCTCAAGACCGGCGTAGCTGAGGCCGCACGTCTTGGGATTTGTTAGGTCGTACCTGGACCGGTTCTAGCCAATCGTAGGCACACCCCGTCTGACCAAACACAGACAAAGACAGTCTTTGTCAACCACGTAGGTCTGGGTTGGAATCTGGGAACTACAAAAGGGCAGGAATGGCCACACCATTCCCATTCCCAGTCCTTCATCGGCACCATGAACAACATCGAGGAATTCATCCTGGAGGAGTTACCCGCTGAGTGCCAGCCAATTTTGACGGTGTGCTTCTGCCAGTGCCAGATTTTTTTTTTTTTTTTTGGCTAAATCTATTAAGTTGGGAGAGAAATGGTAAAAAAAAACACTCCCCTCGCCAGAAATCAGGTCCCCGATGGTCCCGAAAGTAGCTGAAAAGACACTATAGACTACAGAGACTTTTATGGTATCGGAATGTATGGGAGGGTGGTGGAAGGGTGGTTTTGGGGTTGGTTGGGGGAAGGTAGAAGGGTAATTGACTTGTGTTACACATATGAAGCTGATTGGTGAGGTAGTTTCGCCACCACGGATTTTCCTTTTTTTCCTTTTCTTCGTACGGATACGCTAGAAGTGGGTGATGGGAGGCGGTTGGGGCTGTGGTGGGGGGAAGGCAGAAGGGTAAGAGACTGTCACAAAATATGGAACCGATTGGTGCAGTCGTTTCGCCGCCACAGATTTTCCTTTTTTTTCCTTCTGACGGGACCGACAGTCAGCGAGTGGGTGGGAGGAGGGATTTGGGATTTTTGTGGTGGGTAGCCTAAAGGGTAAGGTACATGTGGTAAAAATATGAAAGCCATAGGTGCAGTCGTTTCGCTGCTACGATTTGTTTTCGGCAGGGTGCAGAGGGTGGCCTTGTTGGTTGCTGCTCCGGTGTGGTGAGAGGTGTGACTGGAGGGTCCCTCGCTGGTCCCGTTGTCCCCAACGGTGCCGCGTCTTCCCGCCAACCCGCAGTGCGGCGGTTCTGCCAGATGCGGCCTAACTGGAACTTTCTACGATTTGACGAGAGCAGCTCTCGTCTGACGGGGTAGCTGCTACGTCTGACAAGGCTGCTCCGGTCAGACGGCCGTGGTGGCCAGGTCGGTCGTAAGTTTTCCCGTCTTCTGACATACGTGAGGGCGAGCCACGTTCTTGATTCAACTCGAATCAACAACCGCGCGGCCTTGGCCGCACCCACAACATTCCCGACCCACGTGGGCTACTCGTTTCTACTCGCGCCATGCGTGAGTACCCCCCCGACTGGCCGTAATTTCATTTACGTTTTGCGTATTATGCCATTACGTTTTACGTAATCGGTTGCCAACTACCAATATACCTTCGTTTACAACAGACGGGAGCTGACGGGAGCAATATACGTGAATGTGTGAACCCACCATTACTAGTGTCTCAAGTGTAAAGGGATACTTGAAAGACTTCATCTTTATTAAAGATATGCTTCATCTTTATGAGGATTAAGAAGTTATTCTTAATTCTTTTGGACAGGTGAAAGATATGCTGAAATCTTTAATAAGCCATTGAAACAATGCCGTTTGTTTGTTTAGTCTTTCCCTCCCGGCGACCTTTTTACAAAGAGGTCTGGGGCAGGTACAATTGGTTTGACATTGCATATAAAACCCGGCGGTTGTACCTTTGGGTGGTTATATTGACTGATTTGCAATTTGCGATCTTTGTATTTCCTCCCCGGCGATCTTTTACAAAGAAGTGGGGTTAGGAACATTTGGGGTTAACTTTTAAACTTTAAATCACCCGGCGGGTGCAACCTGGAAGGGTGGGATGCCCGAATTTGCAAAATTCAGTTTAGTTGACCAGACAATTGAGGGATGCATTGTGTATCGCCTCCTTCAACATACGGCGCTTTAGGGCACAATTGGGGTTAACGTTTTTAAAACTAATATTCACACCCGGCGGGTGCTCCTTGGAGGGATGGGAATAACGAATTTACGATTCATTTAGTTAACCAGACAATTGAGGGATACGTTTTGTATCGCCGCCTTCAACATACGGCGATCTAAAAAGATACTTCGGGAGAAGTTAGATCTCGTATATTTGTCAGGCTTCCCAGTTTTTGATCTACGAGATAATTCGGGGGCCGGCGTCTTTTTTAGGTGGGTTTTTTCCAAAATTGAATCTTGAAACAAACACCACCGGAAAGACTTCATCAGTTATAAACGCCATGCTGGTCTTTATATATTATGTCAGAGGGTATTCATAAATCTTTTGGACAAATTAAGATATTCTGAAATCTTTTACTTAGGAAACCCCACCGCGTAGCGAGCTGTCGTCGTTGAGTATTACGTCTCGTTACCCGGCGGGTTATTTAACACTTGTGTGCGAACATGTTTGGGTTAACCTTATGAGCATTAATTCCTGGAAATTTTCTTTTTTTCCAGAGCTGGGTCCCGGCGGGTCTATGCAGAACCTGGAGTAATTATCCCACCAGTCTCTGTCATGGCTACCTTTGCCCCGGTTTTTGCTTTATGCATTACGCCCTCCTGTTCAGGTATCCCTATTTTTGCGCACACCCTTTGTATGAAAGGTGTTAAAATGTCTCGTTTGGTGTAGGTTACCTTTCCGGCGTTTTTTCTCGTTGCTCCGAGAACACCGTTTTTGTTTACCGAGTTTTAGTCAGGATGGCTCAAAATAGATAAGTTACCCCGACGAGTTTGGTCGCTTGAGGGCTCATAAGAAACTGTGTTTTCTGTGGTCGAGCCTGAGAGCAGGCTTCCTGTATTATTCATTGCTTTATGCATTACGCCCTCCTGTAATGTATAGTTTAGTGTGGGTTACCTTTCCGGCGTTTTTCTCGTTGCTCCGAGAACACCGTTTTTGTTTACCGAGTTTTAGTCAGGATGGCTAAAATAGGTAAGTTACCCCGACGAGTTTGGTCGCTTGAGGGTTCATCAGAAACTGCGTTTTCTACGGTCGAGCCTGGGATCAGGCTTTCTGAGTTATTCCCGTCGAGGGGGGCTCCACTCAGTTTTCTAGGTGATCAGGCTGACACCTGTTGGCCTTGCTTTTCTCTGCTTTTCAAAGCCATTGAAACAATGCTGTCTGTTTGTTTGGTTTTTACCTCCCGGCGACCTTTTTACAAAGAGGTCTGGGGCAGGTATAATTGGTTTGACATTAATAATAATAATAATAATAATAATAATAATAATATTTATTCAGTTAGCAATTTACAGAGTTGGTACCACATAATATGTTATAAATATGACATATACCAGCCTTGCATAATTCCAACTAAGGATAGCCCAATAAGGCCATTAGGCGTATTTCCATTGGGGTCCTTGTATATAAAACCCGGCGGTTGTACCTTCGGGTGGTTATGTTAACGGATTTGCGATTCGAGATAATTTGCCAAACAATTGATTGATACAATAGGGTATCACGGCCTTCAAGACGGCGATCTATGAGGGCTTCTGGGAGAAGCCGGATTAGAGATTAAGATAGGCTTAGACTTTTTATGGGATAAGAAGATGCCTGAATCTTACTAGTGTTTCAAGTGTAAAGGGTTACTTGAAAGACTTCATCTTTAATAAAGATATGCTTCATCTTTATGAGGATTAAGAAGTTATGCTTAATTCTTTTGGACAGATAAAAGATATGCTGAAATCTTTAATAAGCCATTGAATCAATGCTGTTTGTTTGTTTAGTCTTTCCCTCCCGGTGACCTTTTTACAAAGAGGTCTGGGGCAGGTACAATTGGTTTGACATTGCATATAAAACCCGGCGGTTGTACCTTTGGGTGGTTATATTAACTGATTTGCAATTTGCGATAATTTGCCAAACAATTGATTGATACAATAGGGTATCACGGCCTTCAAGACGGCGATCTATGAGGGCTTCTGGGTGACGCCAGATTAGAGATTAAGATAGGCTTAGACTTTTTATGGGATAAAAAGATGCCGGAATCTTACTAGTGTTTCAAGTGTAAAGGGATACTTGAAAGACTTCATCTTTATTAAAGATATGCTTCATCTTTATGAGGATTCAGAAGATCTGCTTAAATCTTCTGGACAGGTAAAGATATGCGGAAATCTTTAATATGATACTAAAGGACAACGAAAAGTAGTGGTGGAGTTCTACGGTTCGTTGACCGGCGGTTTTGAGGCACATATTTTGTACCGTTTTTTGGGTGTAACCCTATGAGCATTAATCCCCGGAAAATTCTCTTTCCAGGGCGGATTACCGGTGTTGCACCAGGTGACCAGGTAGTTCCCGGGGGCGGGGTAGTTTTCCCCCAGTCTCTGTCGTGTCGGCACTTGAACCTCTCATTGCTGTATGTTCAACGCCGTTAAGATCAGGTAGCCCTATCTTATTTTTATTTGTTAATGAAATAATTTAATAGCTGAATCATAATAAACATATATATTTTCTATGATTATATTATGATAATATTGTGTTTATTTATAGTAATTGATTTTAATACAATTAAATATAAATTAAATTAACTTTATGATTTTGCTCACCAGCTCTGCTTTCAATGTGTTAATGAGCTATGGGAGCTTTTAATTATCATAAACCTTTACGGGACTCGGACGAGGGCTCCCGTTCAGGGAGTATACCGAGCTCGCAAGCGGGGGACAGCCACAGCCAAGGTGTATGGCGATACTCACAGTCGTACCTCACCCGCCGGACGATAACGCCGGCGGGCGGACCTGACGCTCTGATGACGGACGTGAACAGGTTGAGTTCCATTTATCTCTTTTCCGCCGCCAGACGCGTCTCTAATGTGCCACGTAGTCAACAAACTACAGGATTAGCGAGGCGTAGTCTCGCTAATCGTGCCCCTGTGGCCGGCGCAGTGTGGTACCAGCATTTGAACACGTGGTGCCCGCACCCAGTGTCCCTCCTGGTCGGGTTGTTCCACTTAGAACACAATTGGCAACCTAGAAACCTCGCGGACTTGTTCATTTTGGACATTCAGGAGGCCAAGTGGCTAGCACCTTATGGTAGCGACGTGACCAAGATATTCACGAATCAATATACCCAGTCTACAAAGCGACAGTTTCAATCGCATTGGAAAGCTTTTACGTCTCGGATTCTTAGAACAAAACAAACTGTGCCCTCGGTGGAGTTGGTTGTTTATTATTTAATTTATCTGTTCATGCAGAAACATTTATCTGAAAGTGATTTATGTGTGCAGGTTTTAAACTCCGCCCACCTCCCCGTCAGCTCAGGCCTACATGGTCTCTGGACAAAGCATCGTCGTTATTCTCGTTCCCGTATGTACCAAAGACTGCAGATTTTACAAAAGGGCAGTATTCCTTATGGCTTTGGCTACCGGGAACAGAGTATCTGAGCTGGCGGCGATGAGCAACGCACCTAATTGCCTCAGGTTTGATAGGCTTCATGAGTGTATTCACATTGCACCTTCCCCAGGATTCTTAGCCGAGATTGAGCACAGTGAACACGTGTTTTCAGAGTTCAGGTGCCGGCGTTAAACAGGGGAAAGGTGCACCATCTTTTTTGCCCAGTGCAAGCTCTAACCAAATATTTAAGAGTGGCACCTCTAAATCACCAGGGTGCTTTATGGGTCGCAAGTCCGGGTGAACGATTGATGGAGCGTACACTGGCTTCTCTCTTGGTCGAGGACTTTAAAGAGAAGCATCCCGGCGTTGTGGGTAAGACCCACGATTTAGGCAAGGGGACAGCCTCTTTCCGTTTCCTTAATAATCTTTCGGTAGAAGTTATTACGTCCACACAGTTGTGGGCCTCTAATCAGGAGTTTTTGCCTCGATACCTTTCAGTAGCTCTGGACAAATCTTCCTTGCCATGTATAGCTTTACGGCAGAGGGTCTAGGTGGCCCTTTTCGTCACGTTTTGTTTAATTTCAAGAAAAAGGGGGGGGGAGGGTGCAGTCAGTGTGACATAGGACACCCTAGACCCCTCCGGAGTATGTGTTCGGAACATACGAGCTGTGATACTGGTTGTAGGCATTGTATTATAAAATTTCTCTGTAGTATTCATTGCAGGAAATTGTGCTGAAGGACAATAGTAGTGTTACGACAATTCTTGTTGTAAGTAGCTTTGGCTGTGAAGCAATAGATTTTTGAGAAATCTCGGTAGTGGCAACTACGACTTTTACTTTTGCAGTAATTACTTCTGCATAAGTACCCGAGTTCAGTACTTCTACGAATGTACAAGAATTCATTTATGTTTGGTTATATTTTTAGGAATATATCCACTAGTTAATGGGGTTTATATGTGCACATGTAAACTTATAAGTTTTTAGTTTTCACCACTTACTTTAAGTGGGGTGCCTTCTTAACTAGCAGATCTGTGCACAGAGTCTCAGAGTTAACCCTTTTTCAAGCAGGCTTCTTTAAAGCACGCTCCTGCTTGTACCCCTTTTTGAAGATTTAGGCTGTATAAAGTTTATGCACCCGAATATCTCTTTTTACAGAAGTAAGAATACTATGTGGTTGTTTGATTATCTGCTTTTCTAGAGTTATGATATGATTACGAATGTCCCCCTCCAGTCTTAGAAATCAGGCATGTTCGTCAATGATGGAGGGGCCACTAATAAATTATAGGTTTGACTCCTGTAAGGAGATAAAGAAAACCTAATATTTAGTAGTGGCCCCGTAATCATTGACGACTGGGGCCCTCCCGACCATCCCCTTCCCATTCGTTGATGTATTAAGGATTTTGGTTTACTTGATATGTCAGTGAAGGAAGAATGACGCCTGAATCAGCGTCTGGTCAAAGATCCACACAAGTACATCTACGATATGATGGAAAGCTTATTGGATAGTTATTCTTATTTTATTTTTGTTTTTATTTTTTACGAAGTTTTTTCGTAGTGAGAACCCAATTCATAATGACTGAAGCCATGAGTGAGGTCGCGTGCGCTCATGATGAAGGCTCCTCAGATTTTAAATGCTCTGCGCGGTAGATTCAAACTACGGCGGATTAGTGTTTGAAGAGGATGCCTTATGTAATAGGCATGTTCGTCAATGATTACGGGGCCACTACTAAATATTAGGTTTTCTTTATCTCTGTCGGGAATAGGGTAATGATCCCGACAGGTTTTGGTCCAATAGGACATTTGAATTTGGCGGTATCGTATCGCTTGTACGATTTCGGCTGGTTCTTTGTGTATTGTAGTTTATTCTTAAGTTAGGTTAAATATTAACTGTAATGTATAAATATCTACATCAGCTCTAGATGTATTATGAAACCAAGTTATGGGTTATAATTATTATGAGCCGGCAGCCATATGTAATTTCGCGAAGCGATCGGACGCCGGCCCTTTAGTCTCTCAAACGACACCGTACAGTCAACATCTCCTCCCCCGGCCCTGACTCAACCCACAGTTCACCATGTGCTACAACTACTAATAATATTAACAACAGTCCTACATCACCAGTCCTCTAAGCTAAGTTCATTGTATCGATATTGTATTATGTGAACATTCCTACATGTCATGCAATTGAACTAGCCGCGTGTGGGGGACTGGATTACACCTATCAACGACTACGTCGTTGGTAATTATAATATAACTATTTGTTGGGATATTTCATGTACCAGTGATATGTAATTTAACCTTTATCTAAATTCCCGATAATCTCCTTACAGGAGTCAAACCTATAGTATGGGGGTTCTCTCAGGGGCGACTTTGTGGGGGTGTGGAGGTCGGGTCCGTCAGTTTGGAGGGGCTTTGGTGAGGAGTTAGTTGTGTGTTAGACGTGGTGTGAGAGGAGGGGTTGGTCGTTGGCATAGTGTACTTTTTAGGGGTTGGTTGGTTGGGGGTTTGATGAGATGAGGAGGTTGGTTGATGTGTGGGTGGGGTCGCAGGGATAGTGGAGGGGAAAGGGGTGGATGCGGGGGGGGGGGGGGGGGCTATACGGGTGGGTAGGGGGTGGAGATTGAATTTGGAGGGTTGGGGGTAGGAACATGTGTTGGGTGTGTTCTTTGGTGGGGTCGGTGATTTGCTGGTGGTGGAAATAGGCGGTTTTATGGGAGTTTGGTGGGGGGGTCGATCTAGCAGGTCATTCGGGGTGATGAGGTGGGGGTTGAGAGGGGATGAGGTTGAAGAGGAAGGTATGGGTTTTCGTGGGAGGGTGGGGGGTTGTTATTTTTGGAATATAGTTAGCGGGGTTATGGTGTTTACTTGTGATTATTCGTCTTCTTTCCCTTTGTGGAGGAGAATTCGACGAAGAAGAAGAGGAGGAGGAGGATAGTGGTCTGGCAGCCCTACGGAACTGGGTTAGCAGGGTGTGTTTTCTGGAGGTTTTAAAAGATTTTAGTCGTGGGCGTAAGTTGTAGCGTGAGGTTACTGAGGTAGATTGTGTGGTGCGGTTGGGTGTGTACTTGGTTTTGGGTGGGGGTGGTGGTTTTCTCACTGTGGTGCCTGGTGGAGGTATGTCAGGGCTAGACGGGAGGGTTTCCGTTGTGGTCGGGGTTGTGGGTGGAGGTTTTCGTACTTGGATAAGTTGGGGAGGTACTTGACTATCAGAAGTGAAGGAAGGTGTCATGGTGGAGGAAGGTGTGATAGTGGGGGCTTGGGGTTTGTGGAGGTTAGTTTGGGGGGTATGTTGAGGAATGATTGGTCGGTTCGGTGCTGGAGGGTTTAGGCCCTTAGGGGTTTGTATGGGAATATTCATAGCCTGAGTGGAAGGGTTAGTATGGGTGTTTAATTCAGGGTCGGACGTGTGGGGTGGGGTAATGTCTTGTGGTTTTAGAGGTTTAAACGCTCGGACGAATCTAGTTCGGAACGTGCGAGTCACGCCGTAATAATCGATGGTGACTTGATAGGCATTTGGGACTTGTATGATGGTGTAGGGCCCGACATAGCGAGGGCCTAATTTGTTGGTAACAGGGAGGTTGGCTGCCATTACGGTGTCGTGGATGGCGAAAGGGTTTTTATCATCGGGGTTATCAGTTTTGGTGTCTTGACAGGTTTGGGCGGTATGGAGGGTGTTTTGCAGATGTTGCAATGGGTCAATTGTGGAGGTGTTGGAGGGGAGGTGAGCGTGATGGTGGAACGGCAGTAACAGGGGGGGTATGCCGTAAACACGTTCATGAGGGGAAATACCGTCTTCTCGGGGACAGGTGTTCATGCCCCATTGTATCATCTTTATTTGTGATGGCCAGTCTGAGGTGTTAAGAGCAATCATTTTTGTATGTAACTGGTTGTTGATGGTGCGATGGCTGCGTTCGCATATAGCATTTCCTTGAGGCCAGTACGGGGATGAGTGTTTGATCTTAATACCGCATTGTTGGGTGAACTGGTGCCAAACGTGTCCACTAAATTCGGGGGCATTGTCGGATAGAAGAGCAAGGGGAAGGCCGAATATAGGGAACACTTCTGTGGCAAGCAGTGTGGCGACTGTGGTGGCTGTGTGGTCTTTAACAGGGCAGGCTATTAAAAAATTTGAATATACGTCAACAAATGTGACGATATAGCGGTTGCCAGCGTAAGAAGGAAACGGGCCCATGATGTCGAGGGATAGGACTTGGAACGGTTTGTTGGCAGAAATGGTACCAGCTGGGCCTGGGGTGCGTGATCTATCCTTCCCCAATAAACAAGGTTTGCAGGATTCTGTCACTCGTTGTGCAATTTTGGAGGGGTTGGGGGTCCAGTATTGATCTGCGAAGATTTTTAACATCTTCTTTTGTCCAAGGTGTATGCCGTTTCCCTCGTGGATGGCAATCATGTAGTCGTGGGCAATGGTGGGGTCTAAGACTATGTGACCGGAGTCTGTGGCAAGTTGATCTCCCCAGCGAGTCAGTTTCCTGAAGACATTTAACGGTATCCAGGGTGGTCGGATTCTTGTTTCCCAAGATTGAATTAGTGAGGGGGCTGGGGGGGAATTATGTTGGTGGATGGGGGTAGATAAAAGCTCAGTGTTTTGTAAGGCAGCTAGGTTGGTGGGGGGATCTTTTGGTACTGGCAAACGTGACAGGGCGTCTGCATTGGTGTGCAGTTTGCCTGGACGATACTGTATTGTGAAATCGTAGTCCTCTAGTGTCTCCCTCCAACGTACCAAAATGGCTGAGTTGGTCTCGCACTTATGCAACCATTGCAAAGATTGATGGCCGGTTATTATATCGAGTTTTGCGCCCAACACAAATGACCGGAAGTGGCTGAGTGCCCAAATGATCCCTAAGCACTCTCTCTTGGTGGCTGCATAATTCTGTTGTGCTTGGTTGAGGGTGGAGCTGGCATACGCTATCACATGTTCCTCTCCGTCTCTTACTTGAGCTAAAACTGCACCAATGGCGTAAAGAGATACGTCGGTATAAAGACGGAAAGGTTTATGGTAATCAGGGAAAGCGACAATAGGGGCTTGGATTAGCTTTTGTTTCAAAGTGTTAAAAGCGAGGTCTCTTTCAGGTGTCCAGGTGAATGGGGTGTCTTTGTGGGTGAGTTGGTGGAGGGGTCTGGCTATGGTGGCAAAGTGGGGGACGAAACGTCTGTAGTATGTGGCTAAACCTAGAAAAGAACGTACTCCTTTAACGGTGGTGGGTGGGGTTGGTTTTGTATGGCTTGAAGTTTCTTTGGGTCTGGTGCAATACCATGTTCAGATATTACGTGGCCGAGGAAATCTACCTTATTTCGTGCAATCTCGCACTTTGAGGGTTTTAATTTCAACCCGGCGGCTCGGATTCTTTGAAGAACTTGTCTCAACCTGAGGAGGTGTTCTTCCCAGGTTTGTGAGTACACAATAATATCGTCTAGATAGGCTAGGCAGGTCTCCCAGGTTAGGCCATGTAATACCGCTTCCATCAAACGGGAGAAAGTGGCGGGTCCGTTACAGAGGCCAAAAGGTAGGACGTTAAATTCGTAGTGGTGGCCACCACTAGTGGAAAATGCTGTTTTTTCTTGGTCCTCTGCCTTGATAGGCACTTGCCAATACCCTGCTTGCAAGTCGAGGGTAGTGAACCATCTGGATCCGTATAGGGAGTCGAGGGAATCGTCTATCCTGGGTAATGGCGTAGCGTCCTTAATGGTTACGTCATTCAATCTCCTGTAATCGACGCAAAAACGGGTTGACCCATCTTTCTTTTTTACTAGGACAACAGGGGAAGACCAGGGACTAATGGACGGGGTGGCAATACCGGCCTCTAACATCTCTTGGACTTGGCGTTCCTCTTCCTGGCGTTGTATGGGATTTTTTCTATGGGATGGTTGTCTTATGGGGGTCCTGTGGTGTTAATGATGTGTTGTTCTACATCGGTCTGTCCGATTTCAGTGGGTTGTTGGGCAAACACGTCACTGAACTCTAGCAATAGGTCGTACATGCTGTGTTTTTGGTGGTCGGATAATGTGTCCGGGAGAGGGGGCAATTTGAGGCTGGTAGGGGTGTCATTGGAATCTATGGGGAGGTCATCAAAAGTTTCGAGGTCTCCTATGATGAGACCTTTTGGTAATGTCAGGGATTCCTCAGAGATATTTGCCACGAGAATGTGGTTGATGCGAGCGGAAATGATGGCGGGTTGTAAGAGGCAACGATTGGGGTTGGTGGACGTGGTAGTGTGGGAAAATATCATGTGAGTTTGGGGTATGGGTCGAAGGTTAACCCATTTTTGATGGCGGGGGGGAATTTGACATTTATCTTGAACTACAGCTGGGCTAATGATGGTGGGGGATCGACTGGCGAGCAGGGGCTTGGTACGCATAAGGGGGGAAAGATCACTTTGGTGGGGGTCACGCGTGAGGGGGGGATTAACGGCGCGTGTGGGAGGATCAGCGTGGCGAGGTGTGAGTGATTTAGAAAACGGAATTTGTTGGTGGGACTGCGGAGGGTTGGTGGGGGAAGAGTGAGGTATAGAAGATGGGTTATTGGTTGAGGACTGATGTACTGATTTGTGGTTGTTAGAAGGACGAATTTGGGGAGTTTTGTCGGTGGCAGTGACGGTTTGTTTGGAGTTTATATGGGATTGGTGGGTTTGTCTGTCATGAGAGGGCGAGTCAAGTGTGGGGTTTTGAAGTTTTCTAGGGGTGTGAATTGTGTGGGGGTGGAAGGGAGCTACTGACGGAAAACTGTCACAAGGGGAATTTTGTTGGTTGTGGAATAGCTGGACATTTCTGGGGGCATGGGGGGAACATGGTTGGGTCCCTAGGTCGTCACGCGTGAGGGGAGGATTAACGGCGTGTGTGGGAGGGTCAGGGTGGTGAGAGGTGAGCGATTTAGAAAACGGAATTTGTTGGTGGGACTGCGGAGGGTTGGTGGGGGAAGAGTTAGGTGTAGAACATGGGTTATTGGTGGAGGACTGATGTATTGATTTGTGGTTGTTAACAGGACGAATTTGGGGAATTTTCTTGGTGGCAGTCACGGTCTGTTTAGAGGTTATCTGGGATTGGTGAGTTTGTCTGTCATGAGAGGGCGAGTCAAGTGTGGGGTTTTGAAGTTTTCTAGGGGTGTGAATTGTGTGGGGTGGAAGGGAGCTACTGACGGAAAACTGTCACAAGGGGAATTTTGTTGGTTGTGGAATAGCTGAACATTTCTGGGGGCATGGGGGAAACATTGTTGGGTACATAGGTCGGCATTTTCCCTGGAAACACGTGTACATAAATATTTGATAGAATTTTTGTTACATACATCAGAGTCTGTCCTGGAAACATGGGAGGATTTATCCTGGACAGAGTTAGGAGAATTGAGGGGATTACCGAGAGGGAGTTGCTTGGACTTGTCTTCTTTCGTTTGTTGAGGCATTTTTTCAACGAATTGAGTGATATTTTGAGAGAACTCGGGGCAAGGGGAGGGGTTAGGAGTTACCTTAGTGCTAGCTGCAACTTGGTAACCCTGACTCAGAGTTTGTTGAGGGGGAAGGTGCTTTTTCTTTTTGTGAATAGGTTTCTGCGTGATTGGTTTGTCAGAGGCTTTGGGTTGGATTTTTTTTTTAATGAGATCAGCCTCTGGCCGCAGTCAACCTGGGCCTGGAGTTTTTGAAGGAGGTCAAGTCCAAGGAAACCATCGTAATGTTTACAGTGGGAGGAAAATACTGTGAACGTGTGATAACAACGAGCATGGGGGGCAGTAGTTACTGACAGGGGCAAAGTGTCTCCTAGGAGATTTAAGTAGGTATCAGCAGCTTAGATTAGTTCTGCTTTGGTGGTTAACAAGGGGCCAAATAGTCGGTGGTGTTGATCATAATAAGACTTGAACAAACATGACTTGGCAGCTCCCGTGTCGATTAACAAGCGGACAGGAATGTCCTTGATTATGGCCATGTAATAAATGGGGGCAGTGCGGTCAGTTATGGCGTCCCCCGCCGAGGCCATCGTGGGCGGGGGGTACTTTAAAAATCCTGGGAGTCGGTATCTACCTCCTCCAGGGTTTCCTCGGTATCATCTGAGGTCATGATAGGGGCTATTTCTCCGGTGTGCATTTCCTCCATTTCTTCCTCTTGTCCCAACTCCTCTTCATTTACAGAAATGCGAGGAGTAAAGGGGCGAGGTTTGGCAGAGTCACGAATTTGATGGAGGGCACACTGAGCACTACAGGCAGGGAAGTCATAGGGGTTGATAATTACTAATGTAGGGTTTTTACTTTGGTAGGTGTTGTAGGTTTTGTTCCGGTTGAAGATTCTGCGTGGCTGGGTAGGTTGGAACCGGGGCCTACTGGGTTGAGGCTTGCCGGAAGGGTAGATGGGTCTGTTGTGGAAGGAAGAGGAAGGGTAGGCATTTTTGGAGTTGAAAGTTTGGGCCTTGGGGTTTTGGTAGTCGAGGTGCTGCGGGTGCATGGGAAACCTCTTTATTACAGCGATTTGGGTGGGTGCTTCTGTGCGCACGGCCAAAATACGTCGGATCGTGATGAGATCTTTTTTATATCCGACGAAATCGTGCACACGGAAATTATCTTTTACTGCTGAGGGCAATATTGATACAAGGTTGACCAGAATCTGCTGCTCTTGTTGGACTCTGGTCAATGTGGGGAAAGAAACTTTTATATGTTGGGCGATCTTATTCACTGTGGCATCTAGATCGCCTTCGAATTTAGTGTCTTGGATACGGGTGTGGGCCACGAAAACGCCCAATGAAGGCTTAATGGCTTCTATCACTATTGGGCGAAATTCGTCCCATGTGAGACCAGGGTGCACTTGGTAGGCAACCAGGGAAACGGCTTTTCCCAGGTGCGTTAATGTCACAGCTATCTTTTCTGCGTCCGTGGTATAAACTAGGTCAAGTACGGGTTTCACTATGTCCATGAACGTTTCGATCTCGTAAGTTTCTCCATCATAATGTGGGATGGGAATGTGAGAACGGTGCGCCATGATGTTATCGTGTTCTGGCTGTTCCAAACTTGCAATGTAATGCAACCTTTTATCCGAATCAAGAACCACCGCTGCCGCCAATGTTATGCCCTGTTTTTCTACAGGATTAACTTGGGTAATGTGAGTTCTAACCGAGTTGGTATAGAAGGCTGCATGCACAAAACAAGGTATGAGGAATAGAGAACACAAAATAAACACACGGTAACAAGACACACGATCACGTTTATTGAGGATGATTAATAGGAAGCATAAGAAGGTATGAATACTCGTACAAGACAAATGATAGAATTGAACAACTAGCATTAGTGGATCTGGATGGAGCCTAGTCTCCCAGTTCCAACGTTCAGGTATACTCTTCTGATCACTGGCTTTGTTCGCAAGTTTATATACTGGAAGCCATCAATGTTACTTATAGATTCAATTTCACTATTTAGATTTATTACTGGCAGTTCTGGTGCACGAGTAGTAGTTCACAGACCAGATTAGACACGCGTATATTTAGAGCACGAGAATTCTAGTAACCTCAGGGTGGTACTGATCTAAGTTTTATATTCTTATAGCAGAAATACGTAGAACGCAAATCAGTGGGCGAACGTTAGATATCACTAGGGTTTTACTTCTATGTAATAATATCTGGATCGGGGTAATTACGAGAGTTAATGTCGCATGTTAATTAATGAACACTAATACGCTTAGCACTTCCTGATGGAATGGTTATATATGAATTATACTGGGGCAAAGATATAGCCACTTCATAGAAATATTAATAAGTGAGTCTCTAAATAGTACTGTAACACTGTAGTACTAATAAAGTGAATCTTGGGTAGTATTTGTTTGGTCTGGTCCTGGTTATCTTGCGTCCGTGATGTTGGCGGCTAACGACTGGTTCCGTGACCGTCCAGGGGGTCCATATGTAGGAAGTTCTCAAGACGGATCTCTTGGCGATCGTTGCTGGCTACACGCTTATATACCCACTGGTGTGTGAAGGTTATAAGGTGCACGTAGATTTCTTGTACGTGGACAGATGCTTCTATCTCAAATCTGCCACGGAGTCTGCCGGCTCTGGAACTCAATTCTCAGGAACAACACAAGGGCAGAGCTAGAGGTCAACTTAAGGGGGCCAGCCACTGGTTGGTGTCTATCTTTCAACTGATTTTACTGGGGGCTGGAGCTGGGTTTATAGGCTCGGTTTTGGACCCTGTAGGCCATAGGGATCTCGAGTCTTATGGAATTATTTGAGCTCTCAATAGATACGGGGACTAGGTAAGGTGGTGATCACTGTTGTGGCACATGGCTATAGGGGGGGCCTTCATAATGTGATATAACTGAGCCTTAGTAAGAGGTACTATTTTGGCTATACTGGAAGTATTGAGGGGAGGGAGACTGGATCTACTTTGCGAGGAGGACTGGGACAGCTGTGATAGGAGCGTCTCTCTTACATTGCTCAGTCTTCATTCTATGGTATAGCGGAGGTGCTAATTTGGTTATCAGAGTATGCAAGAAAGGTGAATGGGTTATTGTGGGTTAATAGAGGTTAGTAAAGGGGTTAGTCATGCATGGTTAGTTCATTGATAGGAAGAATTCCTGTGCTACCTGGCAATGACCCGGAAGTCAAAACAGGGATCAGGTATACCTCTGCAGGGGTGGGGGTCTCCCTCCTCGGGTGGGTAAAAAAGGGTAGGTGCGCGCCCTCTCTCTGTGATGGTCATCCGGCGGCTGTGGCTAGGGGCTTGCCATATCACAAGTGTTTGTAATAACCCTCTGTTTATGAGATAGATGTGGGTGTTCGTAATACCAAAACCGAAGGTGCCTTGACTAGCTGGTTTAATCGGTTGGGTTGTTAATTGCATGGTTTGCTGGATGTGGTGGAGACTGGGTTGCTAACTCTGCCACATTTATTTGGAAGTATGGCAATAGAAGTTAGTCACTGGCGAGGCGGCTAGCCTCGCACTGACGATCATTTGGTTGTGAATGGGTTGTGAGGGAATAGATGGCATGCAAAGGGTTAGTAAAGTTCTAATGTTGTTCCGTCCTACTAAGGGAAGGTAGGCTGGATAGGAGTATATAATATAAAAGGTTGGAGAATGTTAGCAACGGAAAAATCAAGGATATTCAGGAGGTATGGTGGAGAGGCTAGGTCGGAAAGGAGTCGAGGAGCGTAGGGGGTTAACAAGAGGGAGAGGGTTAAGGGGGGCTACGTGGAAGTTTGACCCTAAGGTCTCTGGGCGTAGGGGTGGCATTAGACTACAGTTGGTATCGGAGCTTGGGGGTTAATGACAGGGAAAGTATGTTAGCCAAACGCTACCGGGAGATGAGCAATATGGGGTAGTATATGAGTCTGGAAAGGATAGAATCATGTGGACTGTGGGGCTGTGGGGAAGAGGAGGTTAACTGTAGGTGTGTGCTTGACTGTGGATGAAAGTAGGGAAAAACATGGTGTATTATTACTCGTCAATACGATGGTTATGGACACTGTTAATCTGACACTACTTCTTGCTGATCTAGTTGTTCCTGGGAACTGCGTTTTCTATGACATATACACCAAAGAAAACGGCAGTTCGTAGGGGTAGCTTCGGTATTGTTTCGTGGTGAAAATGCGTCGAGACAATGGTAAAAGAGGGTTGTATATACAATCTCTGGTTGGGGTAAGAATTAAAGTTACTGCATGGTGGCTAACATCTTCAGTCATTGCTGGCTAGGTCTTACAGGAACAATGGTTCTATATACACTGGTGTACCCGTGGGTATCATAGTTTCTTATCAATTAGGACATGGGGTTTTAACATACTACTTCTCGGATGGAAGAACATATATAGATTTTATGGGGGCGGTTGGTCTTCAGAAACTGAGTCTGGCAAGACAGGGGGTTAACATATTACTTCTTGGATGGGAAAAAACATACATAGATTTAGGTCTGTCTGAACTGGTTGGCATTGGCTCAACCTAGGGATAGGGCATGGGTGTTTTAACCTGGGAAGAACATACATAGATTTATGGGGGCGGTTGGTCTTCAGAAACTTAGTCTGGCAAGACAGGGGTTAACATATTACTTCTCGGATGGAAGAACATACATAGATTTATGGGGCGATTGGTCTTCAGAAACTTAGTCTGGCAAGACAAGGTATTTTAGGGTATGTTGATATTGATATCCTAACTTAGGGACAGGGCATGGGTGTATTAACTTAAGGTGTATTTATGTTCATCATCATGTAGGTAGAGGTGTAGGACACGAGGGGTAGTGTATACGCGAGGTGGGGGAAAGGTCAGTGTTTAGAAGGGGTAGGCAGGTGTGGTTTGGAGCTGCTTAGCCCTGCGGGCTTCGGCCTGTCTTAACTGGTTGGCTTGGTCACCTGGTCCTTTCGTTCTGTGGGCCTTTCTTTCGGGTGTTTCTGTGTGGTGTTCGCTCGTGGCTTCCGTGGTGGGCTTCTCGTTCTGGGGCATTTTAATTATTATTATTAATATTATTTATTATTTTTGTTGTACTGTATTTCACTGGTAAATATCTACAATTTACAGATGGCCAATGACAAATGGCTACGGTAAACCCACCCTCAAGTTTCATTAAGATATAATTATAAGATTTTCATAAAGGTGTGAACAATTATAAGTTTTTCACGAAGGTGTGAATAATTATTAGTTTGTCATATAGGTGTGAATCTCCATTGATGACCCCAGATGGGGATGGGGGGGGGGGATGGGACATAAGAACATAAGAAAATGGGAGTCTACAAAAAGCCGATCGGCCCACACAAGGCAGATCTCTGTCACACCCAGGATCCACATACACAGCACACCTAAGACAGCAGGTACAAACATTAGATATTATCGATTTCCAAGAGATGAACAGTATAGGAAAATATGGATAAACTTGTGTCACCGAGCTGATGTCGTGAATCCAGAGCATGCTATTGTTTGTTCTGTCCACTTTACCAAAGATGACTTAGTTGATGATATTAAAAGTCGTTTACTTGGTATTGGAAGTCCAAAGAACAAGAGACTCCTGAAGAAAGAAGCTGTACCGTCACTCTGTCTTCATAATGGTAAGCAATATATTGTGTTTAGTGTGCACTGTGTTGTGCAAACAACATACATTACCCAATTTTGAGATTAAGATAGTATCAATCGTAGGCTAGCGACATGGTGAATTTTTCTTATAATGCTAAGCATTTTGTTTCTTATAGAAAATACCAATACTCTTGTATTATAACTATATATAATTGTTATGAAGTTTATGTTGATTGATTGTATATTAAAACACACGAAACTGGAAATCTGCATAAGGCCGACCGGCCCACAAGAGGCATATCCCGTTCACACCCAACCCATATCTTTCATGTGTCTATCCAGTTTGCACTTGAAATTGTCTACCGTTTCTGAGCTAATCACTGCACTAGGCAATCTATTCCACACTTCTACACCTCTGTTCCCAAACCAGTGCTTACCTAGATATTTTATAAAGCGGAACTTACCCAATTTGAAGCCATTTGAACGGGTTATCTCGCCGTTATTAAGCTTTAATATCTCTCCCTTATTAATACCTTTCATCTACTTTATAGGTTTGACTCCTGTAAGGAGATTAAGAAAACCTAATATTTAGTAGTGGCCCCATAATCATTGACGAACATGCCTATTACATAAGGCATCCTCTTCAAACACTAATCCGCCGTAGTTTTGAATCTACCGCGCAGAGCATTTAAAATCTGAGGAGCCTTCATCATGAGCGCACGCGACCTCACTCATGGCTTCAGTCATTATGAATTGGGTTCTCACTACGAAAAAACTTCGTAAAAAATAAAAACAAAAAGAAAATAAGAATAACTATCCAATAAGCTTTCCATCATATCGTGGATGTACTTGTGTGGATCTTTGACCAGACGCTGATTCAGGCGTCATTCTTCCTTCACTGACATATGAAGTAAACCAAAATCCTTAATACATCAACGAATGGGAAGGGGACGGTCGGGAGGGCCCCAGTCGTCAATGATTACGGGGCCACTACTAAATATTAGGTTTTCTTAATCTCCTTACAGGAGTCAAACCTATAATTTATTAGTGGCCCCTCCATCATTGACGAACATGCCTGATTTCTAAGACTGGAGGGGGACATTCGTAATCATATCATAACTCTAGCAAAGCAGATAATCAAACAACCACATAGTAATCTTACTTTTGAAAAAATATATTTAATTACGGCGCAGACCATATAAATACAAAAAGGGGGTTCAAGCAGGTGCGTGCTTCAAAGAAGCCTGCTTGACAAAAAAGGGGTAACTCTGGAGATTCTGTGAACAGATCTGTAGTTACCAAGGCACCCCACTCAACGAGTGGTGACAAAAAATAACAAGTTATAAGTTTACATGTGCACATAATAAACCCCATAATATTCGTGAAAAATAATTTGCAAAAAATCTCCACTGTTTAATACTAAATTGCTTTCACAGCTAAAACTACTATAACAACTCCATTGTTTTGTACTAACATTGTACTAGCACAATTTCTCACTGAGAAATTTTCATATCACATTAACCCTACTTGTATCACAGCTCTTATACTCTGGCGGGGTCTAGGGTGTCCTATGTTACACTGACTGCACCCCCCCCCCCCTTTTCCTTGAAATTAAACAAAAGTAACAGTAGGGCCACCTAGACCCTCTGCCTTAAAGCTATACATGGTAAGGAAGGTTTGTCCAGAGCAACTGACAAGTATCTAGTCAAAAACGTATGATTAGATGCCCACAACTGTGTGGACGCAATATCTTCTACTGAAAAATTCTTCAGGAAACATAAAGAGGCCGCCCATTTGCGTAAATCATGGGCCCTACCCACAACGCCGGGATTACTCTCTTTAATGACTTCGACCAGAAGAGAAGCTAATCTCCGTTTCAGTAAGCGTTTACCCGTACTCGCTACCCATAAAGCACCTTGGGGGTTGAGAGGAGCTACTCTCAAATATTTGGTTAGAGCCTGCACTGGACATAGATTATGGTGCACCTTTCCCCTTTTTAACACCGGCACCGTGAACTCAGAAAACACGTGTGCACTGTGCTCATTCTTGGTTACAAATCCCGGGGAAGGTGCAATGTGAATACATTCATTAAGTCTACCAAACCTAAGGCAATTAGGTGTGTTGCTCATCGCCGCCAGCTCAGACACTCTGTTCCCGGTGGCCAAAGCCAAAAGGAATACAGCCTTTTTTAAGAGTAATGCAAAATCTGCAGTATTTTGGTACAGACGAGAGTGAAGTAAAGACAATGCCTTGTCCAGAGACCAAGTAGGCATGAGCTGATGGGGAGGTGGGCGGAGTTTAAAACATGCCCTCATAAAACCTGTTTCCTCCGCCACCGGTATGGAGAGACCTGTAAGGTCCAAAAAAGGGCACTCTAATCGCAGTTAAGTGATTTTTTAACGTTACCACAGATAAACGTTTCTGCTCAAACAGATAATTTAAATAATTGAAAACTAAAGCTACCGACAGCACAGTCTGTTCTGTTCTAATGATCCAAGACGTAAAGGTTTGCCAATGTGATTGATACTGTCGTTTCGTAGACTGAGTATATTGATTTAATAATTTATTGGTCACCTCTCTACCGTATGGTGCTAGCCACTTGGCCTCCTGAATGTCCATAATGCAAAAGTCAGCGAGGTCGCTAGGTTGCCAATCGTGTCTAAGTGGAAATACCCGACCGGGAGCGACACCGGGTGCGGGCACCACGTCTTTAATTGCTGGTACCACAACTGCGCCGGCCACAGGGGTGCGACTAGCGAGACTAAGCCTCGATAATCTCGTAGTTTGTTCACTACGTGGCACATTAGTGACGCATCTGGCGGCGGAAACAGATAGATGGAGCTCCATCTGTTCCAGTCTGTCACCAGGCCGTCTGGCCCCCCTGCCGGCGTCTTCGTCCGGCGGGTGAGGTATAGAGGGAGCTTGTGAGTCTCCTCGGACGCAAACAGATCCACTTGTGGATGGTAGAGCTCTGCAATCATTTGGTTGAAAATGGGTTGCTTGAGCTCCCATTCTACTGTCGTGCTCTGTCTCCGGGACAGAGTGTCTGCCCAGACGTTTGCTACGCCTGGGAGATAAGATAAATGTCTAGTCTGTTGGCTAGAGTAAAAATCTCTTCCGACACGTTTAGCAACTTCCTTGACCTCGTTGACCCTTGTTTCTGAATACAGTGAACTGCGTTCAGATTGTCCATTCTGAAGGCCACCGACTTGCCCCTTAACGCAGGGCCGTGAGCCTGAAGGAAATACAAGGGGACTAGTAATTCTTTGACATTGATGTGGGAGATTTCTAAGTGGGACCAAAGCCCCTGATTTGACTGAAATCCCCAACCTGTTGTGCCTGACGCATCCGTGTCTGCCCATACTGTTGGCGGAGGAGAGGTCCATGACATTATTGAGTGCAACGTTTCCCTCTTCGCCCAGACCGCTAGTAAGGTGTGGATTAATTTTGGGATGGGCCATAACTTTCCCGCCGGTAAGAGTGGGAAATATTTGTTGCCTTCCAATATTAAACGTTTTACTTTCAATCGGCCCAATATTACAGTTAGTTGAATCCAGTTGAGAGAGCCGACCAGAGACTCCCAGACCCTTCGTGTCATAGTCAGACTGTGAAGAAACATGAACAGTTTCCTGCGAAACCTGTTGCGATTGTCCACACTCTGACTCAGAGTGAGAGCAGCTGTGTCCCAGACCAGCCCTATCCACTGAATTACTCGTGAGGGAACAAGGTTTGATTTTACCAGATTTACCTTGAACCCTAGAGTTTTGACATGATTTAAAATTATGTTGACATGTTTGATGCATAATTGCTCTGTCTCTGCCACCACCAGCCAGTCGTCTAGGTACCACAACACTCTGATTCCTTGCTTTAATAACGGCATCAGGGCTTGCCGGACTAACTTCATGAATAATCGAGGTGCCAGGTTCAAACCGAATGGCATCCTTTGAAAAACAAAATTTTGGTGCCTGATCCGTAAGGCCAGAAACCTTTGAAACCTTTTGTTTACCGATACGTGCCAATAAGCGTCTGTCAGGTCTAGGGAACACATCCAACCTCCCGGCGGAAGTGTTAGCCTGATTTGGTGTACTGTTAACATACGGAATGACTCGTTGTGAATGTGAAGGTTCAGATAAGACAGGTCTACGACTGGTCTCTACGACTGTCCCTTTTGGGAACCAAAAATAGCTTGGACGTGAATACAGGGTAATTTGGGGGGACCGGGATGATGACATTCTTGGCAATCATTTCCTGGACCAGTGACTCCACCTCTAATGAAACAAAATTCGCCGTTGTCGGCTGACGTAAGCAAGGTCGCCAGAGCCACTGCCAAGTGATGCCTTTGCGTGCCACCATCCGTACCCAAGTTTTTAACGGCCACGCTTGGTGACACGTTCGGAACGACCCAGTTAGCAGACAAGGGTTCGCCGGCTGTACTACCCTCGGATCCGCCGGCCTTAAGACTGGCACCGGGAGTGAGAGAGACTTTAGTTTTTTGATGGTGGTGGAGTTGGTGGTGGTGGACGCTTCGCCGGCTGGCTGGCGTTGGCTGAAGACGGGCCCTGACCTGGCTTATTATAGCCGCGTCCTCTTTGACCTGAAAACCTACTCTGTCTATGCCTGTACTGACCTTGAGGGGAGGAGGAGGACTTAGGTGGAAGAAAGGGCTTAGATCCCCCCGGCTGAGCCTTAGCGACTGGCCTGGGTTTGGGGAAGTTAAAGGCAGGTTTCTTAGAAGGGGTGGGACTGTGTTTAAAGGCCTGGGCCATATTGAACACCGTTCTCCACACGTCAGGGGTCATTAAAGAGGGAGTGAGCACTGGTGACATGACCACCTGATTTGCAATGCGATCAGGCAGTTTTCGGACTAAGGACATTCTGAGGTCTTGTCTCGTTCGTACCGCCTCAAGCAAGGCGGTGCGGATGTCACCCAAAGATTGGATTGACGACTGAAGAAGCAGTCGCCGGGACAATTCAACCGATCGTCTGGCGTCCGCGTCTGCGATTGCCTGAGTGGACCGGAGCAAAGACTTTGCTATCTGTTGAGACACTATGTATTGAGAGAACAGGCGAAAAGCTTTTCCCCTAAGCCTAAATTCTCGTTCTAGGTGAGTTGAGGTAGGGGTAGTGAAAGGTTCTTTTAGCTCACAGAGATTAATTTTAGGGGCAGCTAAGAAAGCAAACAAGGCTGAAGGGACTCCGCCGGCAGAACACACTGGCATGGAGAACCAAGAATGAGTATCTTGAGGGATCTGGTGGGAAGTTTTGGAAGTAAATGTGGTCGCAAAGTTTTGAGCCTCTGCCTCCCATTCCACCCAAGGTCCTGGACCCAACTGCCCCACCTTCAAGACTGGATTAGCTGCTGTGTCTGTGACGGTTAGCAAATCGAGTTCTGGAGTGAGAGCTGACAGAGTCTTAATATCATTAAATCCGTCATGCTTAGACCAGTCTGAAAAAAGTTTTGAAGCTGAGGCAGGGGGTAAAGCCGGCTTAGCAGCATAAACAAAATAATCTTGGTGATAATAACTAGGTATAGCCTTGATGTTGACATCTAGTACCTTGTCTAAAGTATCCAAGGCCCTTAATTTCCTAGATTTATTGCCCTGGATGACCCACTCACGCGGTACTGGGAGTTCCCCTGACAAGGTAGGTTGGGCAATCTCTGGTTTAGTGAGGGTCAAAAGGACCCATGACTCGTCTGGTCCGTAAAGCAAGGGCATAGCCACCTTTCTGAGAGGCGCTCTGTCTAGGGGGGGTGGATTGACATCCGTTATCACTCTTACATTGGAAGTGGTCAATGCCGCCGTAGCAGGCCTAGTAACCACTGATGGTGACAGAGGGGGAGGGTGAGGGATCTGAGTTAAAGCAATAGAAGTCATCAGAGGTCGTACCGTAGAGCTTGTCGTGGGAGCTCCCAAGTCCACTGTGGGAGTTTCCTGCTGTTGGCTAAAAAATTTAGATAAAGCATTACTGAGTAGCCCATCAATTTCCTGTGCAGTGACAAAGTGACTTGATGATGTACTAACTAGGGAATCATTAAGATCTTGTGCGGCGTCTAAGCCTGAACCCGACTCTTGCCCTTCCATATCTGAGATAATTGAAACCTCATCTTTTTTATCCTGTTCCTCCTGAGAAGAGCCCGCCGAAGCTGGGGTATCACCTTGTTGCCAAGATAAGGCAGGGATAGAGGATGGGATCGCCGCGTCCCGGTGGACGTCAGCCACTGTGTGAATAGTTTGAGCCGGAAGTGGGTGGTCAGGTCCTGGCTGAGAATAACGCCAAACACCTAGGCCTTGGCCTACACTCCCTTGGGAGTCCGCAACACTCTCACCCCCTGAGCCCCCTGAATTCTCTAATTCCAGGGTTAAATTGTTAATTGGTAAATCATCTTTGGGTACAGGCACTACACTGGACCCTTGAGCCCGAACACCAACTCTGTCTGGGGTAGAGGTACGATGAGAAGCACTAGAAACTGGTGAATGTCGTGAGGCCTTTTTATCATGGGAATCCCTCTTAGAAGATTTATGGCTGCGGTGTGACCGTGAACTACTCTTCGATTTATAGGATTTATGGCCGTGACCACTGGTGGAACTTTCTGTCTTACTCTTCTTACTCGATGGTGAAGAGGCAAGACTAGATGGCTGGTGTCTGAGAGGTGACCTAGACCGAGATCTCTCCCGGGACGAGGAGGCTGCCGCCGGGGGTGTAGGTTCCCGTCGACGTTTCGCAGTAGCAGTAGGGGCAGACACAGAAACTTGACCAGTCTCTGCCAGCTTACGACTAGTTACTCGAGAGGGACGTTTAGGGGGATGGTGCTCAACAAGAAGCCTATCCCAAAGAGGGACGTTGTCACATTGAAGTGACTTATGAGCTACAATCGTAGTATATGCTGCCATCTGTTGCCTAACCTCTCATAAGGCGACCGCTGCGGACTTATCATTATCGCAGAGGACTTTGACGCTTAATTGGGAGCAAAATGAAAATTTTCGCGTCACCCACAGACCCCTTGAACGGTCTAGACATTTAACACACTTGATGCACAGAGTGTGCGCAAAAATAGGGATACCGGCACAGGTAGGGGTAATGCATAAAGCAAAAACTGGGGCAAAGGTAGCCATGACAGAGACTGGTGGGAAACTACTGCAGGGTCTGTATTGGTCCGCCGGGGCCCAGCTCTGGAAAAAAGAAAATTTCCAGGAGTTAATGCTCATAAGGTTAACCCAACATGATCGCATACACACACACACACCACTGTGTCACTAACCCGCCGGGTAACGAGCCTTAATGTCACCACGATCACAGCTCGCTACGCGGCGGGATCCTATAAAGATTTCGCCTATCGAAACATGTCCTAAGAAAGTTAAGAATACCCTCTGACAAAATATAAAGGACCAGTATAGCGTTTATAACATAGTCTTTCTGGTGGTGACTGTCTCAAGATTCAATTTTGGAAAAACAACCCCCCATAAAGACGCCAGCACCAGAATTATTTAGCAGAATAACACAGGGCAAGCTGATACGAGATCTGATTTCTAACGAATTGTCACAAAGGATCGCCGTAAGTTTGAAGGCGGTGATACATAACGTATCTCTCAATTAACTGGTTAACTATATGGAATTGTAAATTCCTTATTTCCTCCTCCCAGGAGCACCCGCCGGGTGTGAGAAATTTGTAAAAAGATGTTAAACCTAATTGAGCCTTCGATCGCTGTCCGGCTGAAGGCGGAGATACCTAAAGTACCACTTAAAATGGATCGGTTAACGAAATTGAATGATCAAGACGTTCATCCCACCCTACCAAGGTGCACCCGCCAGGTAAGATGTAAACAACGTTAACCCCATAAGTTCCTGTCCCCACTTCTTTGTAAAAGATCGCCGGGGAGGAAAGCCCTCAATCAACAGCTAGGTTTTTCTATGTGGTTTGAAAACCGGGTAGAAAAACTTCATAACATCTGTCCGCATGAACAAAGTTAGATGGGTACAGCCAGACCGCCGGGGATCATAGGGAGCCTGAAACAGGCACCAACACAGAGACGCAGTTCTGGAGAGCCACAGACACCTCCTCGCCGGGGACACAAGCCTGTGTTGAAACCACGCGTGGCCCAACACGGCTCTCGGCCGGGTTTTTCATGGTGAAACCGAGAAAAACCCGCCGGAAAGTAACCCACCCCGTTCAGAAACCAACTGAACGCACAAAGGACCTGGGAAAAGCCAAGCACGACTAGCCCAGGGCCCACACAATAATCCGTGGATTTAGCCAAAACACAACTAATCCAGGAAACAAACATAGTCCGTGGAATTAGCCAATACACAACTAAACCAGGATACACATGACACAGTAGGACATATTTATAAAATAAACAATAACACTTGTACATGTGGCAAAGCTACGAGCGGCTGGCTAGGCCTAAGCAGACGGCATACGAAAAGTTGAAATATAAACAAAAACACTGGAAATATAACAACAGGAACCATCGCCAACACACCACTGTAGTAAAGACTTCCGACTAAGGGAAGACTGACTCGGGACCCAGAAAAACTTCACTAAGTGAAGAAAAATACGCTGGGAACGTCAGAAGCACAGCTTACCTCATCAGAACGATAAGAGGCAGCATAAAATAACGCGTAATGAAAGCCGCCTGCATCACAAGCTAACTCAACTGTGAAAAGATCACATGTCCACAACAGGACCACGAGGGTACATCCGAAATAGATGCCCCAAACACACGACCCAAAATACACTGCACTGCGGGCAACCAGCCCAGGACTCCTGCTACACATATCCTAACCTTACTCGATACATCCCGGAGTAAACAAATGAGAAAAAACTCACTAGGGACGCAGCAAATGCGGAACCAGCGGAGCGTGGGGAGACACGTCCGGGCAGGTTGAGCGCAGAGCAGAGAAGGAAGAATGACGCCTGAATCAGCGTCTGGTCAAAGATCCACACAAGTACATCCACGATATGATGGAAAGCTTATTGGATAGTTATTCTTATTTTCTTTTTCTTTTTCTTTTTTACGAAGTTTTTTGTAGTGAGAACCCAATTCATAATGACTGAAGCCATGAGTGAGGTCGCGTGCGCTCATGATGAAGGCTCCTCAGATTTTAAATGCTCTGCGCGGTAGATTCAAAACTACGGCGGATTAGTGTTTGAAGAGGATGCCTTATGTAATAGGCATGTTCGTCAATGATGGAGGGGCCACTAATAAATAAACACCTATCATATTATCTTATCTTCGTCTTTCTAGCGATATGCACACACACTAAATCTAAACTTATCTAACTTGAAACCATTTGAGCGGGTTATGTCGCCGTTCTTTAGCTTTAATACCTCATCTATATCACCCTTATTTATATTATATTATATTACATATATATATATATATATATATATATATATATTGTTTTGTAGATGTAGATGTTTAGGTGACAATCACCACGGTCGATCTGGGGATCCGCCGCTGATGAGCTCGTCCTGGAATCTTTACGACTCTGAATCTTACGATTCTGTACAGGACTGAACATGCCATTTTTATCGGCAATAGCTCAGAGAAGAGTGTTGAGAGGGGAGAAGGGGTGTTGGAGAGAGAGGAAGGTGTTGGAGTGGCTTTGTTATGTGTGTTTTGTCTGTATACGTCGTCAGGATGTCCCCTGACTGGGTGCAAGCATGTGAAACATGCTAGGACGTACTACCGCACCCACTAAATGTCCGCCGTGGCAGGGATTCGATCCCGGGTCTTTCAGATTCACACGCGAGCGTGCTCACCACTGGACCACCACGGCTCTAATATAATAATAATAATAATAATAATAATAATATACAATAGGTGAAGCAGTAACACAAATTAGAGTATTAGTGAGTGGGAGGAGTATAATCTGTAATTAGAGGACCGCCTTGGTCCCTTAATTACAATATTTACTCCTCCCACTCCATACTAGGCTACAGGTACTTCTTTTCCTTGATCATACAAATTCTAGTTTTAACTGGATTTTTAATAGTGGTTACTATCGTTGTTGTTGTTGTTCCCTAAGCTGCCTGGCCGAACAGCCCCGAGTCCCTGAGGAAGGCCATGGCCACGATCGGGCTTTCCCACAGAGCTCTCATTGAGTGTAGATTGTGTTGTTGGCATAAGTGGTTGTGTGAAATGCAGTCTTCTATGATGTGTTTAATGGTATGGGGTGCTGTGTTACATCCCGGGCAGGCATCGACAACGGAGTCATCCAGCCTCTTCTGATAGCTCAGGAGAGCTGGATGGTGTCCGCATCTCAGCCTGGCCAGGTGGACTCTGTCCTCGCGAGGAAGGGAGGATTCGGAAGGATGGATTTCGGGAGGTCGTGCATGCAGCTGCGTGTTGTCTGTGAGTGAGTGGATGGATCGGTGAGAGATATGAGTATGGATGTGCTTCTGGAAGTTGGTTCGGGGTGGGCAGGGAGGGAGAGAGGACAACAATTGTGTGTGATACCGTGTGCTGGGTGTTGTTTTAATATTTCTTGGTGTCTGTGGGTGTGTTGCCATGTAGTTTAGTGGGTGGTCTTGGTTCGTGGAGGCTGCTGCCAGGAATTGAGTGCCTCTCATGTCCAGATGGTCTTTGACTTTGAGGATTTTGGTTTCTTGATGTAGGTAATCTGTGGGTGCAGTAGCTGTGCAGCCTGTAATGATCTTCAGGGCTTTGTTTTGAATAGTCTGTTACTATCGTACTAGGCATAAGTATCTCTCATAATGTACAAATTATATATATATATATATATATATATGTTAGTAAAGCCAGGTAATAAATTTTCTTTAATACATACGAGGTTGAAAGAAATGGCAATTTCTGCGTTGGAAATTTTATTATTCAAAGTTTCCAGGTCTCTGATGAGTTTTCGCTGGGTGGCAGGAAGTAGATGAAGGAGATGAGCAAAATTCATGGTGGTACAGGGTTACATAAATGTACATGATGATACAGGATATACGACGCGTTTCACTGGACAACCAGCATTATCAAGTAAGGAAGGAATGATATAAAAGGTAAACAGGAAGGGTATATATAGAGGGTGGAGGATCAGAGGAGGCGGAAAACAGGGGGCAAAAGTCTGCTATTGGTGGAAGCGTAAATTAGGAGAGAGAAAGGGGTTAACCGCTTCACGCATGCGCACTGGATGCGGGATGGTGGTCAGTAGGTGGGGTCGAAGCTGATTGGCTGCGTGTCGAGGGGCGTGGCCTAAGTTGTGTGGCGCCTGCAGAAGACGAAGCTGAAGGAGGTAGCGCGGGGGGCTGCGTCAAGGGCACCGGGGGGCGAGGAGGGGTGTTAGGTCCTGTAGGGTAGTGCCTTTTGGCAGAAGGAAGGATCTGAAGGTCCAGAGTTTGGTTGTTGATGTTGGGATGTAAGGCTTGGATATATAAAGCTTCGAGTATAGGTAATCTCCTTGGGTCACTTTCTTTATCGAGTATGGTGGTGTGTTTCTCTAACTCGTTGCGTGTGAGGTGAGGGTGGTTAGGGGTGAGATAGTGGTCTTTGATGGCTCCAGCCTGAAGGTGAAGAGTTAACCGACGTGAAAGACGAGTCTGCGTCATACCAATATAGGAATGAGGTCCACAGTCCTCATAATTACAGGTATGTTGGTAAATGACGTGATCGTCGGTCATCGGGCTCTTTATCTTGGTGGAGGCTGGTTTGTTGCGGAGAACGAGGTTGGAGGTCTTGGGGGATTTGTAATAAATTATTAATTTATGCATGTCCACCCAACCAACCCGGAAAACAAAATCAAATTAATAATTTATTACAAATCCCCCAAGACCTCCAACCTCGTTCTCCGCAACAAACCAGCCTCCACCAAGATAAAGAGCCCGATGACCGACGATCACGTCATTTACCAACATACCTGTAATTATGAGGACTGTGGACCTCATTCCTATATTGGTATGACGCAGACTCGTCTTTCACGTCGGTTAACTCTTCACCTTCAGGCTGGAGCCATCAAAGACCACTATCTCACCCCTAACCACCCTCACCTCACACGCAACGAGTTAGAGAAACACACCACCATACTCGATAAAGAAAGTGACCCAAGGAGATTACCTATACTCGAAGCTTTATATATCCAAGCCTTACATCCCAACATCAACAACCAAACTCTGGACCTTCAGATCCTTCATTCTGCCAAAAGGCACTACCCTACAGGACCTAACACCCCTCCTCGCCCCCCGGTGCCCTTGACGCAGCCCCCCGCGCTACCTCCTTCAGCTTCGTCTTCTGCAGGCGCCACACAACTTAGGCCACGCCCCTCGACACGCAGCCAATCAGCTTCGACCCCACCTACTGACCACCATCCCGCATCCAGTGCGCATGCGTGAAGCGGTTAACCCCTTTCTCTCTCCTAATTTACGCTTCCACCAATAGCAGACTTTTGCCCCCTGTTTCCGCCTCCTCTGATCCTCCACCCTCTATATATACCCTTCCTGTTTACCTTTTATATCATTCCTTCCTTACTTGATAATGCTGGTTGTCCAGTGAAACGCGTCGTATATCCTGTATCATCATGTACATTTATGTAACCCTGTACCACCATGAATTTTGCTCATCTCCTTCATCTACTTCCTGCCACCCAGCGAAAACTCATCAGAGACCTGGAAACTTTGAATAATAAAATTTCCAACGCAGAAATTGCCATTTCTTTCAACCTCGTATGTATTAAAGAAAAAAAATATATATATATATATATATATATATATATATATATATATATATATATATATATATATATATATATATATATATATATATAGAGTATATATCACAAATACACGTGAGCCACTAAATGTTTCTAATCTCTCAGTGGGGTTCAAACCGCCGACCATCAGGACGATAGCCGACGCTTTACACCACTATCGTGGTGTAGTTGATTAAAGCGTCGGCTATCGTCCTGACGGTCGGCGGTTCGAACCCCACTGAGAGATTAGAAACATATATATATATATTATGTTTAAGGTTGTTATTGAATTACAACTGTGAATAGATATTGTGGTTAGACAATTTATAATATATATCAGTATCATTGTTTCAGTTGCCAGTCAAACAGAGATGTCCAGCAGGAGAACTGGGAGAGCAGCAACTCTTGGATTAAAGAGAACTGCAGAAGAAATGCTACATGATCGATATCTTAAGCAGAGTAATTATAGCCCAAGCTTAGAGGTAGAGACAGTGATATACAGAAACACTGTAGATAGTCAAAATCCAACTATAATAAGAACATAAGAACATGTAGGACGTGGCGAGTCTATTGTCCTGCAAGATGGCAAGAGATCCTGTAGAGATTGTAAAGTTATTCATGATGAATTGCATAAGAAAATACAGAAGTTGGAAAAAGAGGTAGAGCTTTGGCGTGATCAATAGTTGTCCTTGAAACAGAAAAATACTGAGGAACAAAATCAGGTCATACACGAAGTGCAACAGAAAGTCGATGATGCACTACAACCTTTGTTCACTAAAACACAGATAGATATTCTCATCAGTAAAAAGAAAAACGCTAAGTTTTGGCCAGAATAGGATATATCATCTGCAATGACACTACGGAGCTTGAGTCTAAAGTGTTACAAATATCTAAAATATGTCAAAGGTTTTCCTTTGCCATCTGTGAGCACATTAAAAGACAGCAAAACATGTGTTATGTGAACCTGGTCTTTTATCACCTGTCTTGTCACTTATGAAGTTCAAGTCTGAAACTTTAGATTCGGTAGAAAAGCTGGCAGTCATAATTATCTTTCGATGAGATGAGTATTGCAAAACAATGGAGCTACGACAAAGGTACAGACACACTGTATAAACCACACAAAAGTGTCCAGGTAGTTATGTTGAGAGGCCTTGTAGGTAAGTGGAAACAGACAATATATTTTGACTTTGATCAATCAAACGTGCAAAATATATTGATATATTTGATAGAGAGAATAGAGTTAATTAGCAGGCTACCCAGTTGTTGCAATAGTGCACGATTTAGGAACTACCAATCTCCGTGTATGGAAACAATTTGGTATAGATCCTCTCAAACATAATCAAATGTCTTTCAAAAATCCAGTGGCTGATAAAGACATTTTTGTATTTGCTGATGTTCCTCATTTGTTAAAGCTAATCAGGAATCATTTTATTGATTCAGGGGTTGAGTTGCAGAACGGAGATATAGTTTCTGCTGCATGCATTCACGTAATGCTGCTCAATACCAAAACAGAATATGGATAATTAGCTTACAAAGTGAGTGATATTCACCTCACAGTCACTGGTCAGCAAAGACAACATGTGAAATATGCAACACAGTTGTTGTCAGAGAGCTGTGCAAGTTCAATCATGTTTTTAGGCGAGAAAGGAGTTCTGGAGTCTAAAAACTGGAAAGAAACGGCTAAGTTCATCTTACTAGCAGATAACTGGTTTGACGTCATGAATTCCTCCAACTATGGTGATAAGAAACTTCGCTGTGGATATGGAATGTATTTTGATGAACAGACAAGTATGATTGACACATTGAGCACCATGAGAGTATGTAACTCTGTGTCAAGCTCACTCTATTCCTTTCAGAAAGGAATATTATCATCTTGCAATTCACTCATAGGATTAATGGCATGTTAAAGAACAGTCATCAGCTTGATTATATAATGACCCAAAGACTAAATCAAGATTGCCTAGAACATTTCTTTGGGTGCATCAGGCAAATGAGTGGACCTCAGGATCACCCAGATTCAGTCCACTTTAAATATAGACTGAAAAAATATTTGTTAGGAAGAGAAGTCGCCCTGATCAGTGACAAATGCAACATTAGCCAACATGCTGATAATGATGAGTGTGTTATTTATGGGGTGGTGTCAGGTGCAACTCCAGAGACACCGAACTCCTATGACCGTGAACTGGGCCTAGAAATTTGCCCAACTAGCTTGCTATTCAAGGATATGGGCTTTGAAATGGATAATATGACTGATGAGCTATCTGATGAGTTGCATGAAGGTGAAAATAGTTGCGTAGGAGCATGTAACAATTCATCAAAATCACCTAGTACAATTATAGAAGAACAGGCCTTGTTGTATATACTGTAGGTGGCTATGTTGTGAGGAAATAGAAGAACAGGCCTTGTTGTATATACTGTAGGTGGCTATGTTGTGAGGAAATAGAAGAACAGGCCTTGTTGTATATACTGTAGGTGGCTATGTTGTGAGGAAATAGAAGAACAGGCCTTGTTGTATATACTGTAGGTGGCTATGTTGTGAGGAAATAGAAGAACAGGCCTTGTTGTATATACTGTAGGTGGCTATGTTGTGAGGAAATAGAAGAACAGGCCTTGGTGTATATACTGTAGGTGGCTATGTTGTGAGGAAATAGAAGAACAGGCCTTGTTGTATATACTGTAGGTGGCTATGTTGTGAGGAAATAGAAGAACAGGCCTTGTTGTATATACTGTAGGTGGCTATGTTGTGAGGAAATAGAAGAACAGGCCTTGTTGTATATACTGTAGGTGGCTATGTTGTGAGGAAATAGAAGAACAGGCCTTGTTGTATATACTGTAGGTGGCTATGTTGTGAGGAAATAGAAGAACAGGCCTTGTTGTATATACTGTAGGTGGCTATGTTGTGAGGAAATAGAAGAACAGGCCTTGTTGTATATACTGTAGGTGGCTATGTTGTGAGGAAATAGAAGAACAGGCCTTGTTGTATATACTGTAGGTGGCTATGTTGTGAGGAAATAGGAGAACAGGCCTTGTTGTATATACTGTAGGTGGCTATGTTGTGAGGAAATAGAAGAACAGGCCTTGTTGTATATACTGTAGGTGGCTATGTTGTGAGGAAATAGAAGAACAGGCCTTGTTGTATATACTGTAGGTGGCTATGTTGTGAGCAAATTCTCTAAAAAATATCCTGATTTAGGTTACATGGCAGCGAACTGTGTATCTGTAAACAAATCATGGATTGCTATGGTCAACAGAGGTCACCTGTACATGCCGTCTGATAGTTTTTCTTCTAAATTAACGGTGATGAGAGAAATATTCAAAGCTGTCCATGGCGAAGGTTTGAGGGAAGGAAAACAATGTGTTCATACCCTTGCCTCAGATATTGAATGGGTGGGAGTTGAATTGCCACCGGATGTTTTTTTTTTTTTTTTGCAAAAATCTAATTTTCTTTAGGATAGATACATAAATAGATATAGCGATTCCAAAATGATCAATATAGCCATCTATACCGTTTTTATGTTGTCGAAGCAAGTAAGGGTTGTGAAAGGCCGAGTTGTCTCGCAATTAACTCGGGGCCGAGCTGTCTCGGTTTTACTGGGCCGAGCTGTCTCGCCGTGGGCCGAGCTGTCTCGTTTTTACTGGGCCGAGCTGTCTCGCCGTTGGCCGAGTTGTCCTGGCCGAGCTGTCCCGTGGGCCGAGTAGTCTAGCAACCAAGATTGCTTACCAGAGTATCGGGACTCTTACTTAACACACAAAGAGCGGGTGGTAGGGTATTTTACACTGTGCCGCCCAGCGGGTTTTTTTTTTACCCTAAATAGGGTTGTTTCTGTGCTCATTTTCATGCATAAACAAGACCCAGGGCGTAAAACAAGTATCTATCCCTAAAAGGGCGTAAACAGAGCTTTCCAATGACACCCGAACCATCCTTGTACGACCACTAGCTGGTTCTCTTGCGACGATCGTGCAACACGAGTGCAAAAAAACTAAAATAAGGTAATTTCCGTACATAATTCCCTGTGTAGCGAGTGAGAGGATGGGAAGAAAAGTAGAATACAGTTCAGTACGTCCACGGTGGTCGTGGGGAGCAGTCATAAGGTTACTACACTCGTCCCACCGCTCAGCTCTCTCTCTCAGCAACATTACGTGCTGAAAATGGCACTCGACAGCCGTCGTGCACCGCCACATAGTCCAAATTTATTTAACTCGACAGATGTCGTGCGCCGTTGGTTAAGGGTTAAGTGTAAATAAGAAAAATAATATGATTACCGAGTGAATTTTTCCCCTCTCGGTATTTTGACCATATTTATTAAAAAATTGCAGTAATATAGAGGTAAACTGTATACTCATATGAAGTCAATTATTTATGCAATATCCCTACTTATGATAGCATAATGTACAAACTACTTCAGAAGTTATATTTCGATAATATATGTAACAGAAGCCCAAAAGATGCTGAGAAAGGCTTCATTAACACCAACATTATCGATATATATGAACACATTAGGACCAGTTATATACTAGAATTAAGTTGTTTAGTCTTTTATCAACTCATTAAAACCATTGTTACAAAACCGTACGGTATATACCAGTATTCCATATGCTTTGATTTTACCAGAACCACCGTTAGTAAATAAGGAGGTAGCAAGCGTGGAGCTTACAACGTGACGTCACAGGTTCCAATATTGTTTTGATAGGTTTACTTGTTAGAGTGTATATACTTTGGGTATACCTCTCCACCGTGCAGTGCTACTAACGGGGACAATGAAACGAATTAATCTTTACGACTATGTACACCACAACTTATTCGAAAGTACACACCGAGGTAAGAGTTGATTTTTATTCTGGCTTTTCTGTCATCGAGAAAATCGCATAAGAGTTTTTCTATAATGATAGGTAAGTCCAGATGTAGAATTTTGTACTTTAGACCTTGGTGCCATACTTTGTCAAAAGCCTTAGTAATGTCTCTCAGGACTAGGTGGCATTGTCCTCCGTCCGCTTTGCTTAAGGCAATTTGTTCTGTTATTACGGCAAGTGCGTGTGTGGTGCCTCTGTGTTGTCTGAAACCGTATTGATTATTGTTATGCTTGCCGTTTATTTCAAGATGAGTTCTTAATCTTGTGTTTATAACTTTCTCAAAGATTTTGCCGGGAACTTCAAGGAGTGAGATTGGGCGGTAGTTATTTGGGTTGAAGGGTGTTTTTCTCAATGGGCATTCCATTACTAGGGTGCGATGATTTCCCTTGCAATTTATACACTTCTTTGTGCTAGCTTGGCATTCCTTCCATGTGTGTTCCTTTGAACCACATTCAGAACAAACTTTGTATTCAGGGTTTTTACTTTGGGGGCATTCTGATCTTGCATGATTTTCAACAGCTGCATAGCACAAAGTACAAGTTTGGATTGGGATGTACCTTTCCTGCTTAATTTGGTTTGAGGTCACTGATAGATTGAAGAGTTTTATGCCATCTTGAGCTCGTAGGGACATTTGTGTGTCTTCAAATTCTATCTTGATGTTGCCTGATAGTCTCCTTCTGTCCTTATTTTCAAATTTATAGACCTGATTGACCTTGGCCCAGGTATTCTGTTTTTCTATTTCATTTTTGATTACTTCAGTTGAGTTGATTAAACTACTCAATACTACAGGTATATATACACAAGTGGAGACCAGGGGGCGAGTGGGCGGGGCTACTGGGTGTTTGGTTGCCTGCCATTTGGTTGCAGGTAACCTTCTCGCAAGTCTCTCACTGCATCTGGTCCGGGTTTGGCTGGGGGTGGGCGAAGTTAATGCTGATTGGCTGCTGGAAGTCAAGGGGGTAGTTGGCTTAAGGCTTGAATATAGAAAGCTTCAAGTATAGAGTCTTCTGGAGTCATTTTCTTTATTAATTAAGGAGGTGTGTTTACTTAAGTCGTTGCGGGTAAGGAGAGGGTGGTTAGGGGAAAGGTAGTGATCTTTAATAGCTCCTGATTGAAGGTGAAGAGTGAGCCAACGGGACAGACGAGTCTGTGTCATACCAATATAGGAATGGGGCCCACAATCCCCATTGTTACAGGTCGTCATTCATCGGGCTCTTGGTGGAAGTAGGTCTGTTTCGCAGTACAAGGTTGGAGGTCTTGAGGGATTTGTAGTAAATGATTAATTAAATTTTGTTGTCTGGGTTGGTGGGTAGGACATGTTTGTTTATGATTTCTCTCATGATGGTTTCATCGGTTTTGTGATCAGAGGACATGTAATTTCGGTAGAAAATCTTGATGTCGTCTGAGGGGTTGGTGTTGTGGGGATTTTTATTATACCATTTTTCTAGGTGGTGGTTAATGATACAAGAAACATCAGAATTGGAGTACCCATTATTAACCAGAACTTGGGAGAGTCGTTCAAGTTCCTGGTGGGTGTCTCCCCAGGTGGTGCAGTGGGAGAGGGCTCTCCTGACGTATGCTGGGATGGTAGATAGGAGGCATTGTCCGCTGCTAGTGGGTTTGGTATAAACCGTGGTTTTGAAGTCAAGGTCGTTCAGTGATACAAGGAGATCGAGGAAGGGTAGTTGTCCGTTGGTGGATATTTCATAGGTGAAATTGAGTCCGGAGGCGGCCATGAAACGCTGCTGGAGTTCCTGGAGTTCGTCAAGGTCCTTCACCTTCAAAAAAAAGTCGTCGACATATCTACAGTAGATAGCAAGCCGGTGAGCAGCTAGGAGTTCCTCTTCGATTGTTCCCATGAAGATGTTGGCGAACAGGACTCCCAGGGGGCTGCCCATCGCCATGCCGTCTATCTGTTGATACATGTTATCACGGGGGCAGAGGAAGGGAGCCTCCTTGGTACATAATTCCAGCAGCATCTTCAGGGCCTTCTCCGGGATGTCTAGGTTGTATCGGCAGGGCACGTATATATATATATATATATATATATATATATATATTGTAACATATTCCTATAAATATATTAATTTAGATAGAACTTTGTTTTCAGTTAGGCTTATAGTTTCATAGTTGTATGATCTCCATGAAGCTTCATGAACTGTATTCATGTCAACCTTATGTTTGAGTCCATTTATGAGACCATTGAAGCTCCATGAACTCTATTTCCTTCTACTTAATGTTTGAGATTCTAGTAAATGTTTCGTCATAGGTTGTTTTGTGAACCAATGAGACTATTTAGGTTGTGTGTACTGTTGCCAACTTTAGAATCTTTTCATAGAGCTTTCTTTTCTTTATGGTTAATTTAAATATTTCTTTGTTCCTTATTCACTTGGCGGGAAACTAGATGAAGGGCAGATGTATATAAGGGGAGAGCGAGTAAGCTATAGGGAGCAAGGGACTGGCGTTTTCGCAGAGAGGCTCCAGTCCTGACGTTATTCTTGACTTGCAGTGTGCTGGCTTAATAATCCAATAGGGTTGATAGCCTCTGAAGTCCTATTCTAACTAAATTATAACTAAGCTAAGGGAGCAAAAGGGACTGGGGTTCTCGCAGAGAGGCTCCAGTCCTAACGCTATTCTTGATTTACAGTGTGCTGGCTTACCCTAAGAAGTGCGCATGGGGGGTATGAGACACCACACTCCTGTGCTGACGTATTTGAGCTGTTCCCATCACTAACATCGTTATTTTACCATAAATAGCATTAATACTTATCCATATGTGCCTATTATAGGTTGATTATAAAGGTATTAACCTGTTACAACAATAAAACAAGTGGAAACAGTGTTTGGATGGTCAAAATCGGCGATACAGGCCGGGAGTTACATAATGTATGGCTGAGGCAACCTCCCTGCCCTCCACCCCTCCCCTTGTCTGGAGAGACACTGTTCCGCAATAGTCTCTCTCTCTCGCTCTTTCCCACGCTTGGTAACTAAAATACCACAGGAACGAAAACCTGAGATCGAAACCTCCAACCCTAACGAGCCACAGGAACGAAAATCCTGAGAGCGAAACTCCCATCCCCAACGAGATCCCAGGCCCCTTTTCCATTCCCGATTTGGTCTCTCTCTCTCCCTCTCAATTCATTCCACATATTATACGTCTCTCAATCACAGTCTTCTAATATACAAACCACAATACTTTACTCACTGATATTCTTGATGTACCACCTAAGTATGTATTTAATTAGGTAACCACCATACAGGCTATAATACTTTCATTGTGTAGGTTCGAGGCGATCTAAGACACCTTAGCTTCCATTTCACACCAAATCAGATCGTGATTACGTCAGCCCTGTATTTAGTTATATAACAATCAGAGTCCCCCCCAATTCTAGCAATTCTATGTCTCTAACCTCCCGTTGTTTTATCCACTAACTATAGATTCCCAACCTTTAACCACGACTCTATACACCCGATAACCCTATAATATTTATTCAGTTAGCAATTTACAGAGTTGGTACCACATAGTATGTTACAAATGTGACATGTACCAGCCTTGCATAATTCCAACTAAGGATAGCCCAATAAGGCCGTTAGGCGTATTTCCATTGGGGTCCTTGTGGGATTAGGTTAGCTGGGGAAAATGGGGAGGATAAAGAAATAGATACTTTAGAGAAAGTATTTCTAGGGGGTTATTTTAAGATACCTTACATCCTATAGTAAATATCAGTAATCCGTAATCAGTAATCATTTCAGTTTGGTTTGTCTATCTCTTATGTCGCATTTAGTAGTAGACATAAGCTTGGTGCTCCCTTCTCACAGCTGTCCGGTTCAGGTGTTCCTTCAGGCTACGTCTGAAGGAATACAGTGTTCTCTTTTCACGGACTGACTGGGGTAGGTCGTTCCAGTCTTTGATGGCGGTGAAGAAGAATGTTTGCTTACCCTGTCCTTGGATTCTCGGGACCTTAAAATTAAACATCCTGTTTCTTGTATTATGTCCACTCCTCTCATTTGCTTTAACAAAATCATTCTTTAGATACTCTGGAGCTCTGTCATAGAACATTTTGAAGGCATTAGTGAGCCTGATTTGTTTGGCCCTGTCAGAGACATTGAGCATACCTAGTGACTGAAGTTGTTCCTGGCCAACATGTGATCTGGGTCCTAGGTTCAGCATGAACCTAACCATTTTATTTTGAGTGACCTGAAGTTTGTGCTGTGCTGATTTAGATGATGCAGAGTTCCAGGATGACACAGAATAGTCAAAATGACATTGAACAAGCGCTTGGCAGAGGGTCTTTTTGGTCGCCGCGGGCAAGCATCCCACCTGTCTATACAGGTATTTTATACGTGCTCTACACTTACTCAGGATAGATTCCAAAATTGTTTCACCTGACAAACTCGCGTCCAGTTTTAGTCCGAGATATTTAACTTGTGACACTGTTGTTATAGGAATATCATTACAGTTGACCGAGAAGCCCACAATGTCTTTCAGTTTGCGTTTTGTTCCACATAAGATGGCTTCCGTCTTGCCCAGGTGAAGAGATAGTCTATTGTCCACTAGCCATTCCCTACATGATTCTAGTTCTTTGGAAAGTGAAGCGGCAATACTTATTGGGTCTTTTCCTGAAACCAGAAGCACGCTGTCGTCTGCATACAGTAATAATTTATATGAGACGCTCAGTTCCATGTCGTTCACATAACAGAGAAAGAGTAAGGGACCAAGGATGCTTCCCTGCGGGACCCCACAGTTAATTGGCATAGGATCAGATATATTATCATCAATTTTGACTCTTTGGGTTCTACCACTAAGATAAGATTTAAACCAGTTCACAGACCCTATGCCCATTGCTTGTAGTTTATTACATAGGATATCATGGTCTACTGTGTCAAACGCTTTTTGTAGATCAAGAAGAACCATACCGGTGTAGTTACCTTTAGACATTTCTTTACGAATGTGATCCGTTAAGTGGATGAGACAGGAGTCTGTCGAGTACATGCATCTGAAACCTGATTGAAACTTATAGAATAGATCATTTTGTTTGAGGTAGTGTTCAATTTGGGTGTATACCGCTCTTTCAAGGATTTTAGATACAATACATAATATGCTAACTGGTCTGTAGTTACCAACTTCTAGTTTATTTCCTTTCTTGAATAGAGGGGTTACAATAGCTTCCTTCAGTTCAGCAGGTACAGTGTTGGTGTTAATTGACAAGTTGATGATGTGGGTTAGGGGGCCTGCTATACCAATGGCTCCATCTCGTAGAAATTTGGCAGGAATTTTGTCTGGTCCTGTGCTTTTATGTACATTTAGGTTAGACAGCTCGTCAAAAGTGTATTTTGGTGTAACATTTTGCAATCCAAATGTGTTCGGGTGTATGTCTTTATCTCTGTAGAAATTTCGAAAGGTGGCCGTTGTTGTCGTGTATTTATTGAGAGGTTGAGGTAGGTTCTGTGCAAGTGTGTTTGCTATGGAGGTGAAGAAGGAGTTGAAGTAGGTTGAAATTTGTCGTTTATCGTGGCAAACCTGATCATTAATGGTGAGAGCAATATTAGTGTTAGACGAATCCCTTGTCTTGTTGCTGTAGCCTGTTGTTTTTAGGTGCCTCCATAGTTTCTTTGGGTTATTCTGATATTCCTCTGCCTTATTGTGAAAATAATTAGTTTTCGCTGATTTTATTTTCCTACTTAGTTTATTCCTGGCCCTGTTGAACTCATGTTTCAGACCTTGATCCTGTTTATGTTTCGCTAGCCTTTTTAACAGATTGTCTCTGTGTTCCAGATGGTGTAGTATGTCATTGTTGATCCATGGGTCTGACCTTGCTTTAATTCGTATGTCTTTCAGAGGAGCTATTTCGTCTAGAATGTTTGTGATGATGGTTCTGAAGCCAACCCATGCGTCATTAACGTTTGTACTTCCAAACACTGGAGACCAGTCTGTATTCCATAAAATGTCCAGAAATGTTTCTTTTATTGTAGTTTCTGAGTGACCTTGTTTTGATAACCTTGTGATTCTCTAGGGTAATTTTTGTGGTTTTTCGTGTGCAATATGTGACGAAATGATCACTTATCCCAGTCTGTATAACCCCTGATTGGGATATTTTGTCCTCTCTGTTACAGTTTATGTGGTCTATTATTGTGGCAGTGTTCTCAGAGATACGTGTGGGGGTTGTGACGAGTTGTTTGTGATTGTGCATTGTCAGTATATGCCTATATTCTCGTACAAGCCTATCATTTCGTTGTTTGTAACACAGGTTAAAATCCCCTAGTATAATGGATTCATTCCGAGGGTCTAGCGATGACAAAGTTCGTTCAAATTTGGTCAAGAATTGTGTATCGTTTGGTGGCCTATAGCATACCCCAATTGTGATGGGTCTTGTCCTCGGCAGGTGTAGATCGATCCACAGAGCTTCGTGATTTTCTACATGGAGGTCGGTCCTAGTTGTGTGTGAGGTTGTTTTTTACATACAGACATACTCCTCCCCCATGCCTATTGCGATCATTCCTAACCATATTGAAACCTTGAATGTTTATTTCACCATCGTTTATACTTGAATCCAGCCAGGTTTCTGTGATTGCAATTATTGAAGCTTTGGCCTTATTAGCTAACAAGTTAATTTCTGACAATTTATGGTACATTGATCTGGCGTTAATGTGGATAAGATGGAGCCCTTTGTTGGTGAACACTCTGTATTCATCTTTGATTTTGAATGTGTCCTGGCTGGATTCTGAATTGTTAATACTAATTGGTTCATTTCCATTAATATTCTGTAATGAATGCAAGGCACATATGTTGCATAGGAATTCCCGTTCTTCACTGTTGGTCTTCTTAGAGATGCACTTCATGTGAGATACAGTTTTACACTTAACACAGTTTAGGATCCTTTGTTTTCTTGTTATGAGTGATTCACATATTTCACAAATTATTTTAGGACCTTTAATAGCTACTTCCCTACATTTATCGCATTCCACTTCTTTTCTGCTAGTAACGTAAGTACATCGATCGTGTACTGTTTCATTACATCTACTACATTGTGACGTTGTACTCCTTTTGTTGAATCCAATATTGCACACTATACATATTTTCCTGTTACTGTTCATCGTACGTCTGGCGGTGTGGTGATCAGCTGTGCGCCGTGAGCGGCTGATGGTGTGTGAGCACGTGAGATGGGGACAGGTTGTGGCTCCCCCTTGCCCCCCTCCCTGTATTTGTTGTTTGATGTCCTTGTTCTTGGCCGTTGTTGCTGCTTTATTGTTGATGTTGTTGCGACTGATCCCTTCTTTTTTAGCTGTTCTGGTTGCATGTTGAGCTACCTGGGTCGCCGATAGTGTTGGGTTGTGTTGTAGTAGGTTTGGTTGATTTGTTGTGTAGCGGCGTTGTGTTGTGGGGGTTTCTCTTTTTGTCTTTCTTGTTCGTTACTGTTACTTCATTGTCGATGTGTTTGCTAGAGCTTCCTATGCCAGTTATTGTATTGATTTAGGCCTGTTAATTCGGATAAACTCACTATGACCAATCTGCAGACGATTATCAGGAGAGATGCAGGAAAGCTACCTCGTATCTCCTTTTCCATGACGAGTATAGACATATGTACCCCCGTGCTCAGTCGCCTCCCCTTGCCTTGTTCTTCTAGTAACTAAGTGTATATATAATATTAACCGGAGTATGCCACCAGTATTGATACGACATAGCGGCACTGCCCTTGTGTCGTATTGTGCCACGTGCATACCAACCCGGTTTCATCATCTTATTAGGACGACGGCTATAATGTCGTCATTCATGCATGTATTCAATCCTTAGGTTAATTATCTTTTATCCGCCATTGTGTTCATCTCTTCCATTTACT
The DNA here is from genome assembly GCA_032716605.1 of Paralithodes platypus. Lineage (NCBI taxonomy): Eukaryota > Metazoa > Arthropoda > Malacostraca > Decapoda > Lithodidae > Paralithodes > Paralithodes platypus. Next base: position 3,291,749 of record CM064533.1, on the reverse strand, counting down.
TTTCCACAATTGTTATACGTCTTCCAATCACCTCCTTCGTATCCACAATCCACACTACTCTATTTTGCTTCGTGACCCTATACTCAGTGGTACCCTGTTTGGGTCATCCTGTCCACTTATCCTTCACGCCCCGCTGCACACACCACCCTACCTGTTCGATCGTAGGGAAATGCCACCCCTATGTCCAGCGCATTAAGGGTCACTATCCTAGGTCACGAGCGGCGCGGCGCCTAGCCTCAAACCAACCCCTTTACAATTCACAACCCTTTTCCCCCACCTCGCGTATACACTACCCCTTGTGTCCTACACCTCTACCTACATGATGATGAACATAAATACACCTTAAAGTTAATACACCCATGCCCTGTCCCTAAGTTAGGATGTCAATATCAACATACCCTAAAATACCTTGTCTTGCCAGACTAAGTTTCTGAAGACCAATCGCCCCATAAATCTATGTATGTTCCTCCCAGGTTAAAACACCAATGCCTTGTCCCTAGGTTGAGCAAATGCCAACCAGTTCAGACAGCCATAAATCTATGTATTCAATCCTTAGGTTAGTTATCTTTATCCGCCATTGTATTCATCTCTTCCATTTACTTTTCCACCATTGTTATACGTCTTCCAATCACCTCCTTCGTATCCACAGTACACACTACTCTATTTTTGCTTTGTGTCCTACACCTCTTACCCGCCAGACACTACCTACATGATGATGAACATGAGTACACATTCATTTAAAACACCCATGCCCTGTCCCTAGGTTGAGCCAATGCCAACCAGTTCAGACAGCCATAAATCTATGTATGTTCTTCCGTCCGAGAAGTAATATGTTCACCCCCTTAAAATACCTTGTCTTGCCAGACTAAGTTTCTGAAGACCAACCGCCCCCATAAATCTATGTATGTTCTTCCATCCGAGAAGTAATATGTTCACCCCCTTAAAATACCTTGTCTTGCCAGACTAAGTTTCTGAAGACCAACCGCCTCCATAAATCTATGTATGTTCTTCCATCCGAGAAGTAGTATGTTAAACCCCATGTCATAATTGATAAGAAACTATGATACCCACGGGTACACCATTGTATATATAACCATTATTCCTGTAAGACCTAGACCGAGATAATGACTGAAGATGTTAGCCACCATGCAGTAACTCTAATTCTTACCCCAACCAGAGATTGTATAGATAACCTTTTTTTACCATGGTCTAGACACATATCTACCACGAAACAATAACGAAGTACCCCTACGAACTGCCGCTTTTCTTTGGTCTATATTTCATAGAAAATGCAGTTCCCAGGGACAACTAGATCAGCAAGAAATCGTGTCAAATAATAGTGTCCATAACCCCTCGTATTGACGAGTAATAATACACCATGTTTTTCCCTACTTATATCCACAGTCAAGCACCTACAGTTAACATCCTTTTCCCCAAAGCCCACAGTCCACATGATTCTATCCTTTCCAGACTCATATACCACCCCGTATTTGCTCATCCCCCGGTAGCATTTGGCTAACGTACTTTCACTGTCATTAACCCCCAAACTCCAATATCAACAGTAGTCTAATGCCACCCCTACGCCGGAGACCTTAGGGTCAAACTTCCACGTAGCCCCCTCAACCCTCTCCCTCTCATTAACCCCCCACGCTCCTCCACTCCTTTCCGACCTAGCCTCCCCACCATACCTCCTGAATATCCTTGATTTTTCCGTTGATAACATTCTCAAACCTTTTATATATATACTCCTATCCAGCCTACCTTCCCTTAGTAGGACGGAACAACATTAGAACTTTACTAACCCTTTGCATGCCATCTATTCCCTCACAACCCATTCACAACCCTGTACCAAATGATCGTCAGTGCGAGGCTAGCCGCCTCGCCAGTGACTAACTTCTATTGCCATACTTCCAGATAAATGTGGCAGAGTTAGCAACCCAGTCTCCACCACATCCAGCAAACCATGCAATTAACAACCCAACCGATTAAACCAGCTAGTCAAGGCACCTTCGGTTTTGGTATTACGAACACCCACATCTGTCTCATAAACAGAGGGTTATTACAAACACTTGTGATATGGCAAGCCCCTAGCCACAGCCGCCGGACGACCATCACAGAGAGAGGGCGCGCACCTCCCCTTTTTTACCCACCCAAGGAGGGAGACCCCCACACCTGCGGAGGTATACCTGACCCCTGTTTTGACTTCCGGGTCATTGCCAGGTAGCACAGGAATTCTTCCTATCAATGAACTAACCATGCATGACTAACCCCTTTACTAACCTCTATTAACCGACAATAACCCATTCACCTAACTTGCATACTCGGATAATCAAATTAACACCTCAGCTATACCATGGAATGAAGACTGAGCAATATAAGAGAGACGCTCCTATCACAGCTGTCCCAGTCCTCCTCGCAAAGTTGACCCAGTCTCCCTCCCCTCAATACTTCCAGTATAGCCAAAATAGTACTTCTTACTAAGGCTCAGTTATATCACATTATGAAGGCTCCCTATAGCCATGTGCCACAACAGTAATCACCACCTTACCTAGTCCCCGTATCTATTGAGAGCTCAAATAATTCCATAAGACTCGAGATCCCTATGGCCTACACGGTCCAAAACCGAGCCTATAAACCATGCTCCAGCCCCCAGTAAAATCAGTTGAAAGATAGACACCAACCCAGGTTGGTCACCAGAGTCGACCTCGAGCTCTATCATTGTTGGTTGCTGAGAATTGAGTTCCAGAGCTGGCAGACTCCGTGGCAGATTTGGATAGAAGGACCTGTCCACGTACTTGAGAACTTCCTACATATGGACCACCTGGACGGCCGCGGAACCAGTCGTTAGCCCCCAACATCACGGACACAAGATAACCAGGACCAGACCAATCAAATACTATCCAAGATTCACTCTCTCAGTACTACAGTGTTACAGTGCTATTTAGAGATTCACTTATTAATATTTCTATGAAGTGGGTAGATCTTTGCCCCAGTATAATTCATATATAACCATTCCATTAGGAAGTGCTAAGCATATCAGTGTTCATTAATTAACAGGCGATATTAACTCTCGTAATTACCCATATAGCCAGATATTATTACATAGAAGTGAAACCCTAGTGATATCTGAATGTTCGCCCACTGAATTGCGTTCTATGTATTTCTGATACAAGAGTATAAAACTTAGATCAGTATCCCCTGAGGTTACTAGAATTCCCGTGCTCTAAAATACGCGTGTCTAATCTAGTCTGTGAACTACTACTTGTGCACCAGAGCTACCAGTAATAAATCTAACAGTGAATATGAATCTATAAGTAACATTGATGGTCTCCAGTATATAAACTTGTGAATTAAACCCAGTGATCAGAAGATTAATACCTGAACGTTGGAAGTGGGAGACTAGGCTCCATCCAGATCCACTTATGCTAGTGTTGTTCAATTCTATCATTTGCCTTGCACGAGTATTCAGAAGTGTGTATATCAATAAACGTAATCGTGTGTCTTGTTACCGTGTGTTTATTATGTGTTCTCTATTCCTCATACCTTGTTTTGTGCATGCAGCCTTATATACCCAGTCAGTTAGAACTCACATTACCCAAGTTAATCCTGTAGAAAAACAGGGCATAACATTGGCGGCAGCGGTGGTTCTTGATTCGGATAAAAGGTTGCATTACATTGCAAGTTTGGAACAGTAGAAGCATGGGAACATCGCAAAAAAGGCAGCTCGCTATTACACTCACACACATTCCCAAGTATGATGTAAACACGTATGATATCGCCACTTACTTAGACATAGTAAAGCCAGTGTTAGATGTGGCACTTCAAAATGATCGCGACATAATCGCCGTTGCATTATTGCACATTATGCAGTTGGGAAAAGCCGTTTCCCAAATTGTTGAACAGGTAACGCCAAAGCTTACCTGGAACCAGTTTCGATCCCTCGTGATCCGGACCTTAGGGCCACTTTTGGGTTCCCTCGTCGCCCCCAAAATAATAAAAGTCGACGAGATCAAGTATGAAGGGGATATCAATGTGACCCTCATACAACTCTACAGATACGTGAGGACCACGTATAGCTCTGAAGATGACGAGCAACAAAATGAACTCTTATTCACCTCATTATTAGACATCCTCCCACCCCACATCACCGCCCATCTCGACCCGTACGGCTCATTCGAAGAACATATGCTCTCCATCAGAGAAAGATGCCAACTCAGTTCGATGAATCCCCTATCCACCCCTTCAGCCCCTATCCAAGAAAGTAAATGTATTCCTCCACTGAACACTATCATCAATAAGTCCCTCCATCCCCCTAAAGAAAACTCTGTGCACCCTTCCAAAATGACTCCCGGTGAAAGTCCAACCCCAGTGCACTCTTCCTTGCCTCTATCCTCTCTGACCATCCCCAAATTTTCCCCTGCCCAGCCATCCACCAACGATAATCTTCCATCAATTGTGTTACCCCATAAACCCCATCCTTTTTCTATACCACAGCACGCAGAAATGGTCACCCCCACCGTAACCAATTCTCTTTCAATGTCACCCCTAAAAAATGCTGGTCAGAAAATGAGCCCCCCCTCCACTCTCTCACATGCCCCTGTCACCCAAGACCAACCTTCACCCCCGTCAATCCCTCAACAACCTGTCACGCCTCTCACTTCCTCATATTCATCACCTGTCCCCCCCTCAAAACTGTCAACCTCACCCCCCCCCCCCCCCCTCCATCATCTCCCCACATGCCCAACCTCGGGGAACCCCTTCAAACACCCGCATCAACCAAGAATGCTACAGCTCCGCCTACCTCCTATTCCCCTCCTCCCTTGTCACCCTCTCCAACATTACCCGAACCGCTCTTGAATCCACCTCCAGTAACACCCCCGCTCACCAACCTACCTCTGCCCCATAATCCAGCACCAGAACCAAAATCTCCATCAATGTCTCCTTCATCCATCCTACCAAATTCCATTGTTGTCCGAGAAAAATCTCTTCCGCAACAATCTCTCCAAACTGACCTACTCACCCCATCCCCACAATTTACCTGTCAATCACCCAGACCCCCATCTGTCCAGGATAAATCCTCCCATGTTTCCAGGACAGACTCTGATGTATGTAACAACAATTCTATCAAATATTTATGTACACGTGTTTCCAGGGAAAATTCCGACCTATGTACCCAACAATGTTTCCCCCATGCCCCCAGAAATGTTCAGCTATTCCACAACCAACAAAATTCCCCTTGTGACAGTTTTCCGTCAGTAGCTCCCTTCCACCCCCACACTTGACTCGCCCTCTCATGACAGACAAACCCACCAATCCCATATAACAACCGTCACTGCCACCGACAAAACTCCCCAAATTCGTACTTTTAACAACCACAAATCAGTACATCAGTCCTCTCCCAATAACCCATGTTCTATGCCTAACTCTTCCCCCACCAATCCTCCCCAGTCCCACCAACAAATTCCGTTTCCTAAATCACTCACACCTCACCACTCTGATCCTCCCACTCGCGCCGTTAATCCCCCCCTCACGCGTGACCCCCACCAAAGTGATTTCCCCCCCCTCATGCGTACCGAACACCTGCTCACCAGTCGGTCCCCCACCATCATTAGCCCAGCTAAACTCTCAACCTCCACCAATTCCCACCCTGCCAGCCTAACCTCTCACGACCACATTCAGAACGAAAAATCACCCCCGTACATAACCCCTACCTCCTCTTCCCCCACTATCTTACCCCACTCTTCACCGTTACCCCATCCGCCCCAAATTCCACCCCCAAAGATCCCGCTCGACAAAATACCACGCCCATCAAAATCCAACCACAAAACTTTTTCCACCTTGACTAACCCCAAAATACTACCCTCTCTCTCGCCCCAAACCCATAATCAACCTCTCAACCTCAACCACTCCTCGAAATCCCATCCACGTCTCTCCCGAAAATAAAATCAGTCCAAATTCAACCCCTCTCAAACCACAACCCTGCCTGCCCAGACCCCCCCCACCATCTCCCTATCAAATCCCCACACTCCAAACCTCCAAACCACCCGATCATCGTAAACTCTCAACCTCCAGCCTTACTCACCCTTCCCGCAACCCCACTCACGACCACAACTCTCTACACAATTCAACCCCTCCCCAGCACCAACTTCTTCCGCAACAACAACCCCGACTCGACCTGCCCGTTTCACCTTTAAACCCCCCCTATCACTACCCCCGACCGCAACCATTTAAACCACCCTCCAAAACTGGCCCCGGGCCAGCTCTCACCCAGACCCACATTCCTAACGACAGACCTAACGGTATATCCACCCCTCCCTTCCAAAGTGAAAGCGAACCCCCAAGGTCAAAGCCACAACCACCACCCCTACCAATAAACCAGACCTTCACCAAGAGTAACGGCGACCCTAAATAACCTCCTCCCCTGATGATGATGAGGATGTTATTGTACTGGATTTTCCATGGAATTTTTTTTTTTGATTGTTTTCAATTCCTAAGCGATTGGGCATGATTCTATAAATTTACATGTTTTCCATATACTGTATATATTATTATTTTTCCTTAGTCATACTACCTTTCTTGTTAACCTACACCTTTCTGACTATCTTTTAAATTTGTTTTATACATTGTTAAACACTTTAGCTCTTCTTAATTTTCCTGTGTTCTTAATTATCTGTTCTTTCGTCAAGTTCTTTTCTCTCCTTTTTCAACATCTATGTATTTTCTTCCCTCGTTCCCTTCTTTCTTGAATAGTAACTCTCCTATTAGTTTTCAGTTTCTTAGAGATATGGCCTGAGTAATCTTGTTATTTTTTTTCCTAATTTCATTATATTATTCTCATTCCAGGATAAAATGTTTTAAGTTTTTGTCTCTCTTTTCTGAACAGTCTGTTGCTAGTCGGGATGACAGTAATCTTCGTCCTCACCGACAGGCTGCCATTTCCCTCCAACCTAACCCCCTCACCGACCTGACCTGGCCCCCCTAAACAAACCTACGTACTCCAACCTTGAGGTACGAGGTCGTACCTAATATAAAGGCGACGGAAGTAAAATACCACAGGAACGAGAAACCTGAGAGCGAAACCTCTAACCCTAACGAGCCACAGGAACGAAAATCCTGAGAGCGAAACTCCCATCCCCAACGAGATCCCAGGCCCCTTTTCCATTCCCGATTTGGTCTCTCTCTCCCTCTCAATTCATTCCACATATTATACGTCTCTCAATCACAGTCTTCTAATATACAAACCACAATACTTTACTCACTGATATTCATGATGTACCACCTAAGTATGTATTTAATTAGGTAACCACCATACAGGCTATAATACTTTCATTGTGTAGGTTCGAGGCGATCTAAGACACCTTAGCTTCCATTTCACACCAAATCAGATCGTGATTACGTCAGCCCTGTATTTAGTTATATAACAATCAGAGTCCCCCCCAATTCTAGCAATTCTATGTCTCTAACCTCCCGTTGTTTTATCCACTAACTATAGATTCCCAACCTTTAACCACGACTCTATACACCCGATAACCCTATGCCAGTTATTGTATTGATTTAGGCCTGTTAATTCGGATAAACTCACTATGACCAATCTGCAGACGATTATCAGGAGAGATGCAGGAAAGCTACCTCGTATCTCCTTTTCCATGACGAGTATAGACATATGTACCCCCGTGCTCAGTCGCCCCCCCTTGCCTTGTTCTTCTAGTAACTAAGTGTATATAATATTAACCGGAGTATGCCACCAGTATTGATACGAAATAGCGGCACTGTCCTTGTGTCGTATTGTGCCACGTGCATACCAACCCGGTTTCATCATCTTATTAGGACGACGGCTATAATGTCGTCATTCATGCATGTATTCAATCCTTAGGTTAATTATCTTTTATCCGCCATTGTGTTCATCTCTTCCATTTACTTTTCCACAATTGATATACGTCTTCCAATCACCTCCTTCGTATCCACAATCCACACTACTCTATTTTGCTTCGTGACCCTATACTCAGTGGTACCCTGTTTGGGTCATCCTGTCCACTTATCCTTCACGCCCCGCTGCACACACCACCCTACCTGTTCGATCGTAGGGAAATGCCACCCCTATGTCCAGCGCATTAAGGGTCACTATCCTAGGTTACGAGCGGCGCAGCGCCTAGCCTCAAACCAACCCCTTTACAATTCACAACCCTTTTCCCCCACCTCGCGTATACACTACCCCTCGTGTCCTACACCTCTACCTACATGATGATGAACATAAATACACCTTAAAGTTAATACACCCATGCCCTGTCCCTAAGTTAGGATGTCAATATCAACATACCCTAAAATACCATGTCTTGCCAGACTAAGTTTCTGAAGACCAATCGCCCCATAAATCTATGTATGTTCCTCCCAGGTTAAAACGCCTTGTCCCTAGGTTGAGCAAATGCCAACCAGTTCAGACAGCCATAAATCTATGTATTCAATCCTTAGGTTAGTTATCTTTATCCGCCATTGTGTTCATCACTTCCATTTACTTTTCCACCATTGTTATACGTCTTCCAATCACCTCCTTCGTATCCACAGTACACACTACTCTATTTTTGCTTCGTGTCCTACACCTCTTACCCGCCAGACTCTACCTACATGATGATGAACATGAGTACACATTCATTTAAAACACCCATGCCCTGTCCCTAGGTTTAGCCAATGCCAACCAGTTCAGACAGCCATAAATCTATGTATTTTCTTCCGTCCGAGAAGTAATATGTTCACCCCCTTAAAATACCTTGTCTTGCCAGACTAAGTTTCTGAAGACCAACCGCCCCCATCAATCTATGTATGTTCTTCCATCCGAGAAGTAATATGTTCACCCCCTTAAAATACCTTGTCTTGCCAGACTAAGTTTCTGAAGACCAACCGCCCCCATAAATCTATGTATGTTCTTCCATCCGAGAAGTAGTATGTTAAACCCCATGTCATAATTGATAAGAAACTATGATACCCACGGGTACACCATTGTATATTTTTTTTGCCTAAAGGCATCCTCCATTCATAAAATGTTTGTAACAACTGGATTTAAACATTTGTAGATTGTAAGTTTGTGGAAAGCAATTCGAGGGAAGTGAATTCCAAAGAGTAGTAGCTCTGGGGATAAATGAATTCTGATAAGCAGAAGTTCTGCATTGTGGAGGAGAAAGTGTAAATTCATGGGCGCTCTCAGCTGCCCTAGTTCTACGGGGAAAGATGTGGAGAAGCGGCACAATTGAAGCAAGTTCCTCAGACCAATTGCTGTGAAAATATCTGTAGAATAATGCAAGGGATGCAACGTTTCTTCGTATGGATAATGTAGGAAGGTCCTGTGTGATTGCAGGGTTATTGATTAATCTAATAGCTTTATTTTGAATTTTGTCCAACTGCCTCAATGCAACCACTCCACTTCCACCCCACAGAGGTGAACAGTAATCCATCTGAGAACGCACATGACTTTTATATATCACGGCCAACTGCTCGTCAGTGAAGAATTCTCGAACTCTGTACAGGAGTCCCAGTTTTTTAGAGGCATTCTTAGCAATGCTTCTAACATAATGTGTCCAGCTCAAGTTAGTAGTTAATGTTACACCGAGAATGTCAATACTAGGGGAATTGGGAATATTTACATCATTAAAAAATATATGGGAGTCAGTGAGATTCTGTCGGTTAGAAAATTTAATGTACTTGGTTTTCTGTGCATTAAAGGAAACTAGATTCTTTTGTCCCCATCCATTAATTCTAGAAAGGTCCTGGTTCAGAGAAATTGCAGTGTTTATTTTTGAATTTATAAGATCGGGTTGGGTGAAAGAATTGGTAAATGTGAAGGAACTGTGGAGTGTTGAGTCATCTGCGTAGGAATGTATTCTTACAGTTTCTTACAGTAGATCCTCTGGAAAAAGGCAAACTATGCCTGTGTATCCAGCTCAGTACCAGTACTTGCACTGCTGCGGTCGTTCACGGTGTTGGCGGCGGCGGTAGCAGACGCAACATTTTTACTATTCTGTATTTTTGTTTTATAATCAAACTTCAAATCTTGTCTTCCCCATGCTTTATCAAGATTACTTTCAAAATCCCTTATTGATTCGGAATCGACTACATACTGGGGCAGTGCGTTCCACTCATTTACCACTCTATCACAAAATGAGTTCTTTGCCTTCTCAAGCCTATTTCTTTCTTTGTAAATTTTCTTAGAGTGTCCTCTCGTTCTTGTTCCCTCCCGCATCAAGAAGATACCTTCACACACATCCTCATCGTACTTTCCTGACACTATCTTAAAAGTCTCTATTATATCCCCTCTCTTTCTCCTAAATGCCAGTGTCGGAAGCCCCAGTGTCCTCAACCTCTGCTCATAGCCCGCGTTCTTCAACGTTGGTACCAGCTTGCTAGCTCTCCTCTGCACTTTCTCCACTGCTTCTATATCCTTTACCATATATGGAGCCCACACCTGGTTCGCATATTCCAGGTGCGGCCTAACCAGCGCTGTATAGAGATTCCTGAAGATTTCTTCGTCAAGTGACACAAATGTCCTCCTTATCAGCCCTACAATTCTATTGGCTTTGTTTATCTTTTCCGCTAAATGTTCTGAGAAATTTAACTTATTGTCTATCACTACTCTTATATCCTTTTCTGCACTCACTTCCTCCATCGCTTCATACATACTGTATCCTACCTTGTCTATCTTGCTGGTCCCAATCCGCATGTACTTGCATTTTTTTGGATGAAAAGGCATTAACCAATGCTCAGACCATCCCTTCATGCTCTCCACATCTCCTTGAAGCAAACCCATATCTTCCTTACTCCTCACTCTTCTATACAGTTTAGTGTCATCCGCATACAGGTATACCTCACTTCCATTAGTTATAACTTCAGGCAAGTCGTTGATAAATATAACGAACAGCAGTGGTCCCAACACAGATCCCTGAGGTACCCCACTTGTAATTTCCCTCCACCCCGAGCCTATTCCATTCACCAGTACCCTCTGTCTCCGATCTTTCAGGAAGGCTTCTATCCATTTCACACATTTCTCCCCTATATTATAGCTTCTAACTTTCTCTATTAACCTTTTATGTGGGACCTTATCGAAGGCCTTCATAAAATCGCAATATACCACGTCTATTACATCACCATCTTCTAGAACTTGCATCCAATCATCTACCACCTTAATTAGCTGTAGTACCGTCGACCTCCCGGGCAAGAATCCGAACTGTCTCCCACTGAAAAGTTGGTTTGACTTCATATGATCCATTATTCCTTCTCTAATTACCGTTTCCATTAGTTTACACACAACACTTGTCAAACTGACTGGTCTATAATTCCCTGGGTCATTTCTCTTTCCCTTCTTAAATATAGCTGTTATGTTCGCCTCTCTCCAGTCCATCGGGATTTGTCCTGTATTAAACGATACCTCAAATAACATTTTCAATGGCTCTACTAACATCTCCCCTCCTTCCTTTATGATTCTTGGGTGTATCCCATCCGGTCCCGGTGACTTACTTCTGTTCATTTTTTCTATAGCCCTTCTTATTCTAGCATGGGAAAACTTTATTAGTTCTAGTGCCGGTGCCTGTTTGATGGGAATAGTAGGCACTGCATCCTCCGACTCCACTGTTAGTACCCCCCCCCCCAAAGTATTTCCCCAGCACCTCTGCTTTCTCCTTATCAGTCTCCGCTCTACTCCCATCATTCAACCCCCCTACCAGCTCTGGGATCCCTACTCTTCTTGTTAACTTTTCCTGAATGTACTTCCAGAATATTTTTGGATTATCCTTCACATTTCTAGCTATCTCTCTCTCCCTCTCCTTCACCCCCCTCCTTGTTTCCCACCTTATTTTATTGTTTATTTGTCTGCGTTCCAGATCCACTTCCTTAGCCTCTATACTAGACCCCCTGTTCTTTTTTAACAATTTTAATCTTTCCCACAATCGTTTCTTTCTTCTAATCAATATCCAAAGCTTTCTTTTCATTGGCAATTCTGGGTTAGTTCTTTTCCTCAATTTTGTGTTATCCTTATATTCCCTCACTGGTACACTTTTGGATACAGCATTCTCCAGTTTGACTCTAATTTTCCTCCACATTCCTTCAGCGTCTTCACCGTTCAAGTATTCCCCCCAGTCAATGTCCAAACACCGTCTCAGCAGCTCATAATCTGCTGTATCATACATGTATATTTTTCTATTGCTTCTATTATCCCTCTCTGATTTAATGTTACAACTAAAGCTTATACAGGCATGGTCACTACGACCTATAGGGCTATCCACATTAACATGTTCCACACTATCCTCTTCATTGCTAAAAATCAAATCAAGTACACTCCCCTGCGTCCCATCTCTATATCTTGTCATCTCTACAATATGTTGTGTTAAAAAACAATCTCTCACTTTCTCTATAAACTTATTTTCCAGGCTACCCTGTCCCGCTGGAGTAGTACAATTTGCCCAGTTGATCCTTGGCAAATTGAAATCTCCAATCAAAATTTTATATTTGTTCTCTCTATTATCTATCTCCTCCATTGCTTTCAGTAGGTTATCATCCTCTCCCCTGCTATTATTTGGGCTTCTATATATAGGCAATTAGAATTGATCCTCTTACACATTTTACTTCAATACACAAATACTCACAATACTGCTGTCTCATATCCACCTCATTAACCTTGAGCTCTTTTCTTACATAAATAAACAGTCCTCTTCCAACCTCTGCTCTAATAGCATTTCTCTCATATAACTCAAAACCCTCCAAACTATATTCCACCAGTTCCCTTTCAATTCTAAAAAAATTTGGTCTTACTTCCTGTAGGGCTATGACATCAGGTTTTTCCTCTTCATCCTGCAACCTACATATCAGTGGTCTCCGCCACTACCCTAGTTTTAAACTGTACCCTTATACGTCTCATTTCTCCCCTTTAATATCTACCTATCCAACTGACCTCCTCCACCTGCCCTTCCCATCCATATTCGTCCTCAACCACACCTTTCAAGACCTCCTTCACTATCTCCATATCCCTCACTTTTCTCACTCCATTATCATTTATATGAGTCTCTATATCTCCATACAAGATTACACCCCTATCCCTGTCCATGGCCTCCCTCACGACACTCTCCTTGTTCTTCATGACCCCTACAACTGCACTCTCAAAACTTTTTTTGGTCATATTCATTTCTTCCTTTTGCTCTTTCATATCCTCCAAATCCTTGACTTTTTGTTTACCTACCACCGTCCATGCAGTCGACTCCTTTACTTCCGTGAAACGTCCTTCGTATTCCTTCAGCTGCTCCTTCAATGCCATATTCTCTGCTCCCAGTTCATCTACCCTTTTCAATACCATCTCTAGGCTCTCATTAACTGCCAAAATAGGCCTGCATTCACTTCCTTCGCTAGGCCTATTCCCTTCCCCACCTGTCACACCACACATTACACACAGTGCCTTAACTTTCTCACCAATATCCCCCTTCCATTTCTCCGTATCACTCATCCACTTTTCCAAATCCTTCACAACAATACTAACCTCTTCTAACTTCTTATCTGTGCTCTTAAATCCCCGAAAACGTTGTAACCTTCCTTCCGCCTCCGTCATACCCGAAATTCCCTCTGCCATGTTTGTTTACAAACTCAACAGCTCACAACCCTACCGCTGTCCCGTCACTACACACTCTTATTACACTATATATCACCCCTCCACCACACCAATATATCCTCCAAACACTTCACTAAATCCTTCCTCTTCTTGTTAGCCCCGTATGCACACGATATCCGTGAATTAATTAACCATTCCCATAACATATGCCGGAGCCTCAAACTTGCGTCCGCCTTCCGCCATGGTGTGCCGCCAATCTGGATTATGAGTGATAGATATGAGATCATTGATATGAATGAGGTACAGAATTGGGGCCAAAACTGATCCCTGGGGAACACCAGCATTATATAACCATTATTCCTGTAAGACCTAGACCGAGATAATGACTGAAGATGTTAGCCACCATGCAGTAACTCTAATTCTTACCCCAACCAGAGATTGTATAGATAACCTTTTTTTACCATGGTCTAGACACATATCTACCACGAAACAATAACGAAGTACCCCTACGAACTGCCGCTTTTCTTTGGTCTATATTTCATAGAAAACGCAGTTCCCAGGGACAACTAGATCAGCAAGAAATTGTGTCAAATAATAGTGTCCATAACCCCTCGTATTGACGAGTAATAATACACCATGTTTTTCCCTACTTTTATCCACAGTCAAGCACATACCTACAGTTAACATCCTTTTCCCCACAGCCCACAGTCCACATGATTCTATCCTTTCCAGACTCATATACCACCCCGTATTTGCTCATCCCCCGGTAGCATTTGGCTAACGTACTTTCACTGTCATTATCCCCCAAACTCCAATATCAACTGTAGTCTAATGCCACCCCTACGCCGGAGACCTTAGGGTCAAACTTCCACGTAGCCCCCTCAATCCTCTCCCTCTCATTAACCCCCCACGCTCCTCCACTCCTTTCCGACCTAGCCTCCCCACCATACCTCCTGAATATCCTTGATTTTTCCGTTGCTAACATTCTCCAACCTTTTATATATATACTCCTATCCAGCCTACCTTCCCTTAGTAGGACGGAACAACATTAGAACTTTACTAACCCTTTGCATGCCATCTATTCCCTCACAACCCATTCACAACCCTGTACCAAATGATCGTCAGTGCGAGGCTAGCCGCCTCGCCAGTGACTAACTTCTATTGCCATACTTCCAGATAAATGTGGCAGAGTTAGCAACCCAGTCTCCACCACATCCAGCAAACCATGCAATTAACAACCCAACCGATTAAACCAGCTAGTCAAGGCACCTTCGGTTTTGGTATTACGAACACCCACATCTGTCTCATAAACAGAGGGTTATTACAAACACTTGTGATATGGCAAGCCCCTAGCCACAGCCGCCGGACGACCATCACAGAGAGAGGGCGCGCACCTCCCCTTTTTTACCCACCCGAGGAGGGAGACCCCCACACCTGCGGAGGTATACCTGACCCCTGTTTTGACTTCCGGGTCATTGCCAGGTAGCACAGGAATTCTTCCTATCAATGAACTAACCATGCATGACTAACCCCTTTACTAACCTCTATTAACCCACAATAACCCATTCACCTTTCTTGCATACTCGGATAATCAAATTAGCACCTCAGCTATACCATGGAATGAAGACTGAGCAATATAAGAGAGACGCTCCTATCACAGCTGTCCCAGTCCTCCTCGCAAAGTAGATCCAGTCTCCCTCCCCTCAATACTTCCAGTATAGCCAAAATAGTACTTCTTACTAAGGCTCAAGTTATATCACATTATGAAGGCTCCCTATAGCCATGTGCCACAACAGTAATCACCACCTTACCTAGTCCCCGTATCTATTGAGAGCTCAAATAATTCCATAAGACTCGAGATCCCTATGGCCTACAGGGTCCAAATCCGAGCCTATAAACCCAGCTCCCGCCCCCAGTAAAATCAGTTGAAAGATAGACACCAACCCAGGTTGGTCACCAGAGTCGACCTCGAGCTCTATCATTGTTGGTTGCTGAGAATTGAGTTCCAGAGCTGGCAGACTCCGTGGCAGATTTGGATAGAAGGACCTGTCCACGTACTTGAGAACTTCCTACATATGGACCACCTGGACGGCCGCGGAACCAGTCGTTAGCCCCCAACATCACGGACACAAGATAACCAGGACCAGACCAATCAAATACTATCCAAGATTCACTCCCTCAGTACTACAGTGTTACAGTGCTATTTAGAGATTCACTTATTAATATTTCTATGAAGTGGCTAGATCTTTGCCCCAGTATAATTCATATATAACCATTCCATTAGGAAGTGCTAAGCATATCAGTGTTCATTAATTAACAGGCGATATTAACTCTCGTAATTACCCATATAGCCAGATATTATTACATAGAAGTGAAACCCTAGTGATATCTGAATGTTCGCCCACTGATTTGCGTTCTATGTATTTCTGATACAAGAGTATAAAACTTAGATCAGTATCCCCTGAGGTAACTAGAATTCCCGTGCTCTAAAATACGCGTGTCTAATCTAGTCTGTGAACTACTACTTGTGCACCAGAGCTACCAGTAATAAATCTAACAGTGAATATGAATCTATAAGTAACATTGATGGTCTCCAGTATATAAACTTGTGAATTAAACCCAGTGATCAGAAGATTAATACCTGAACGTTGGAAGTGGGAGACTAGGCTCCATCCAGATCCACTTATGCTAGTGTTGTTCAATTCTATCATTTGCCTTGCACGAGTATTCAGAAGTGTGTATATCAATAAACGTAATCGTGTGTCTTGTTACCGTGTGTTTATTATGTGTTCTCTATTCCTCATACCTTGTTTTGTGCATGCAGCCTTATATACCCAGTCAGTTAGAACTCACATTACCCAAGTTAATCCTGTAGAAAAATAGGGCATAACATTGGCGGCAGCGGTGGTTCTTGATTCGGATAAAAGGTTGCATTACATTGCAAGTTTGGAACAGTAGAAGCATGGGAACATCGCAAAAAAGACAGCTCGCTATTACACTCACACACATTCCCAAGTATGATGTAAACACGTATGATATCGCCACTTACTTAGACATAGTAAAGCCAGTGTTAGATGTGGCACTTCAAAATGACCGCGACAAAATCGCCGTTGCATTATTGCACATTATGCAGTTGGGAAAAGCCGTTTCCCAAATTGTTGAACAGGTAACGCCAAAGCTTACCTGGAACCAGTTTCGATCCCTCGTGATCCGGACCTTAGGGCCACTTTTGGGTTCCCTCGTCGCCCCCAAAATAATAAAAGTCGACGAGATCAAGTATGAAGGGGATATCAATGTGACCCTCATACAACTCTACAGATACGTGAGGACCACGTATAGCTCTGAAGATGACGAGCAACAAAATGAACTCTTATTCACCTCATTATTAGACATCCTCCCACCCCACATCACTGCCCATCTCGACCCGTACAGTTCATTCGAAGAACATATGCTCTCCATCAGAGAAAGATGCCAACTCAGTTCGATGAATCCCCTATCCACCCCTTCAGCCCCTATCGAAGAAAGTAAATGTATTCCTCCACTGAACATTATCATCAATAAGTCCCTCCATCCCCCTAAAGAAAACTCTGTGCACCCTTCCAAAATGACTCCCGGTGAAAGTCCAACCCCAGTGCACTCTTCCTTGCCTCTATCCTCTCTGACCATCCCCAAATATTCCCCTGTCCAGCCATCCACCAACGATAATCTTCCATCAATTGTGTTACCCCATAAACCCCATCCTTTTTCTATACCACAGCACGCAGAAATGGTCACCCCCACCGTAACCAATTCTCTTTCAATGTCACCCCTAAAAAATGCTGGTCAGAAAATGAGCCCCCCCTCCACTCTCTCACATGCCCCTGTCACCCAAGACCAACCTTCACCCCCGTCAATCCCTCAACAACCTGTCACGCCTCTCACTTCCTCATATTCATCACCTGTCCCCCCCTCAAAACTGTCAACCTCACCCCCCCCCCACCATCATCTCCCCACATGCCCAACCTCGGTGAACCCCTTCAAACACCCGCATCAACCAAGAATGCTACAGCTCCGCCTACCTCCTATTCCCCCCCTCCCTTGTCACCCTCTCCAACATTACCCGAACCGCTCTTGGATCCACCTCCAGTAACACCCCCGCTCACCAACCTACCTCTGCCCCATAATCCAGCACCAGAACCAAAATCTCCATCAATGTCTCCTTCATCCATCCTACCAAATTCCATTGTTGTCCGAGAAAAATCTCTTCCGCAACAATCTCTCCAAACTGACCTACTCACCCCATCCTCACAATTTACCTGTCAATCACCCAGACCCCCATCTGTCCAGAATAAATCCTCCCATGTTTCCAGGACAGACTCTGATGTATGTAACAACAATTCTATCAAATATTTATGTACACGTGTTTCCAGGGAAAATGCCGACCTATGTACCCAACAATGTTTCCCCCATGCCCCCAGAAATGTTCAGCTATTCCACAACCAACAAAATTCCCCTTGTGACAGTTTTCCGTCAGTAGCTCCCTTCCACCCCCACACTTGACTCGCCCTCTCATGACAGACAAACCCACCAATCCCATATAACAACCGTCACTGCCACCGACAAAACTCCCCAAATTCGTACTTTTAACAACCACAAATCAGTACATCAGTCCTCTCCCAATAACCCATGTTCTATGCCTAACTCTTCCCCCACCAATCCTCCCCAGTCCCACCAACAAATTCCGTTTCCTAAATCACTCACACCTCACCACTCTGATCCTCCCACACGCGCCGTTAATTCCCCCCTCACGCGTGACCCCCACCAAAGTGATTTCCCCCCCCTCATGCGTACCGAACACCTGCTCACCAGTCGGTCCCCCACCATCATTAGCCCAGCTAAACTCTCAACCTCCACCAATTCCCACCCTGCCAGCCTAACCTCTCACGACCACATTCAGAACGAAAAATCACCCCCGTACATAACCCCTACCTCCTCTTCCCCCACTATCTTACCCCACTCTTCACCGTTACCCCATCCGCCCCAAATTCCACCCCCAAAGATCCCGCTCGACAAAATACCACGCCCATCAAAATCCAACCACAAAACTTTTTCCACCTTGACTAACCACCAAAATACTACCCTCTCTCTCGCCCCAAACCTCATAATCAACCTCTCAACCTCAACCACTCCTCGAAATCCCATCCACGTCTCTCCCGAAAATAAAATCAGTCCAAATTCAACCCCTCTCAAACCACAACCCTGCCTGCCCAGACCCCCCCCACCATCTCCCTATCAAATCCCCACACTCCAAACCTCCAAACCACCCGATCATCGTAAACTCTCAACCTCCAGCCTTACTCACCCTTCCCGCAACCCCACTCACGACCACAACTCTCTACACAATTCAACCCCTCCCCAGCACCAACTTCTTCCGCAACAACAACCCCGA
The DNA here is from genome assembly GCA_032716605.1 of Paralithodes platypus. NCBI lineage: Eukaryota > Metazoa > Arthropoda > Malacostraca > Decapoda > Lithodidae > Paralithodes > Paralithodes platypus. The sequence goes on along the minus strand of CM064533.1, from coordinate 3,272,742 downwards.
CTCGACCTGCCCGTTTCACCTTTAAACCCCCCCTATCACTACCCCCGACCGCAACCATTTAAACCACCCTCCAAAACTGGCCCCGGGCCAGCTCTCACCCAGACCCACATTCCTAACGACAGACCTAACGGTATATCCACCCCTCCCTTCCAAAGTGAAAGCGAACCCCCAAGGTCAAAGCCACAACCACCACCCCTACCAATAAACCAGACCTTCACCAAGAGTAACGGCGACCCTAAATAACCTCCTCCCCTGATGATGATGAGGATGTTATTGTACTGGATTTTCCATGGAATTTTTTTTTGATTGTTTTCAATTCCTAAGCGATTGGGCATGATTCTATAAATTTACGTTTTCCATATACTGTATATATTATTATTTTTCCTTAGTCATACTACCTTTCTTGTTAACCTACACCTTTCTGACTATCTTTTAAAACAAAATTATACATTGTTAAACACTTTAGCTCTTCTTAATTTTCCTGTGTTCTTAATTATCTGTTCTTTCGTCAAGTTCTTTTCTCTCCTTTTTCAACATCTATGTATTTTCTTCCCTCGTTCCCTTCTTTCTTGAATAGTAACTCTCCTATTAGTTTTCAGTTTCTTAGAGATATGGCCTGAGTAATCTTGTTATTTTGTTTTCCTAATTTCATTATATTATTCTCATTCCAGGATAAAATGTTTTAAGTTTTTGTCTCTCCTTTCTGAACAGTCTGTTGCTAGTCGGGATGACAGTAATCTTCGTCCTCACCGACAGGCTGCCATTTCCCTCCAACCTAACCCCCTCACCGACCTGACCTGGCCCCCCTAACAAACCTACGTATTCCAACCTTGAGGTACGAGGTCGTACCTAATATAAAGGCGACGGAAGTAAAATACCACAGGAACGAAAAACCTGAGAGCGAAACCTCCAACCCTAACGAGCCACAGGAACGAAAATCCTGAGAGCGAAACTCCCATCCCCAACGAGATCCCAGGCCCCTTTTCCATTCCCGATTTGGTCTCTCTCTCTCTCCCTCTCAATTCATTCCACATATTATACGTCTCTCAATCACAGTCTTCTAATATACAAACCACAATACTTTACTCACTGATATTCATGATGTACCACCTAAGTATGTATTTAATTAGGTAACCACCATACAGGCTATAATACTTTCATTGTGTAGGTTCGAGGCGATCTAAGACACCTTAGCTTCCATTTCACACCAAATCAGATCGTGATTACGTCAGCCCTGTATTTAGTAATATAACAATCAGAGTCCCCCCCCAATTCTAGAAATTCTATGTCTCTAACCTCCCGTTGTTTTATCCACTAACTATAGATTCCCAACCTTTAACCACGACTCTATACACCCGATAACCCTATGCCAGTTATTGTATTGATTTAGGCCTGTTAATTCGGATAAACTCACTATGACCAATCTGCAGACGATTATCAGGAGAGATGCAGGAAAGCTACCTCGTATCTCCTTTTCCATGACGAGTATAGACATATGTACCCCCGTGCTCAGTCGCCCCCCTTGCCTTGTTCTTCTAGTAACTAAGTGTATATATAATATTAACCGGAGTATGCCACCAGTATTGATACGAAATAGCGGCACTGTCCTTGTGTCATATTGTGCCACGTGCATACCAACCCGGTTTCATCATCTTATTAGGACGACGGCTATAATGTCGTCATTCATGCATGTATTCAATCCTTAGGTTAATTATCTTTTATCCGCCATTGTGTTCATCTCTTCCATTTACTTTTCCACAATTGTTATACGTCTTCCAATCACCTCCTTCGTATCCACAATCCACACTACTCTATTTTGCTTCGTGACCCTATACTCAGTGGTACCCTGTTTGGGTCATCCTGTCCACTTATCCTTTACGCCCCACTGCACACACCACCCTACCTGTTCGATCATAGGGAAATGCCACCCCTATGTCCAGCGCATTAAGGGTCACTATCCTAGGTTACGAGCGGCGCGGCGCCTAGCCTCAAACCAACCCCTTTACAATTCACAACCCTTTTCCCCCACCTCGCGTATACACTACCCCTCGTGTCCTACACCTCTACCTACATGATGATGAACATAAATACACCTTAAAGTTAATACACCCATGCCCTGTCCCTAAGTTAGGATGTCAATATCAACATACCCTAAAATACCTTGTCTTGCCAGACTAAGCTTCTGAAGACCAATCACCCCATAAATCTATGTATGTTCCTCCCAGGTTAAAACACCCATGCCTTGTCCCTAGGTTGAGCAAATGCCAACCAGTTCAGACAGCCATAAATCTATGTATTCAATCCTTAGGTTAGTTATCTTTATCCGCCATTGTGTTCATCTCTTCCATTTACTTTTCCACCATTGTTATACGTCTTCCAATCACCTCCTTCGTATCCACAGTACACACTACTCTATTTTTGCTTCGTGTCCTACACCTCTTACCCGCCAGACTCTACCTACATGATGATGAACATGAGTACACATTCATTTAAAACACCCATGCCCTGTCCCTAGGTTGAGCCAATGCCAACCAGTTCAGACAGCCATAAATCTATGTATGTTCTTCCGTCCGAGAAGTAATATTGTAACGGAGGGGGGGGGGGGGGATCTCTCTTTCTTCATCAACTTCCCTTCTTCTGCTGCGAACAAGAGAGAGAGGGAGGGAGAGACAGAAAAAGAAGGATTAAGCTGCGAAGGTGGAAAATAGGTATTCAAGGATAGAAAGGAAGAGATTGACGACAAACCCGTTATTGCATTCTAATTAACGAGAGGACAACCCTGTTTGGTTGACCCACCTCCAACATCCTTCGAGGAAGGGGAAAGGCTGCAACTCCGACACGATGATAAGACCAAAGAACCACAAAAACCCCACTGAGACCTAGCATATTCTCTACTTTCTAGATATCACATAAGGATGTTTTTGGGAACGGTAATTCATTCGAATTATTTGATTGACCAACTTCAGGTGAACTGGCCGTCCCCATGGTTTTCTTATTCTTTATGCAATCGTGACTCATGCTCATTATTCAGGTACATTAGGACAGTAGGATAAATCGGAGGCTAGCAAAGACCAATCAAGAACTTCACCTTCAATGTTGGTTGACAAGACTTTAACTCGGTTAGGCTACTGGTACTACTCTTAGACCAATTTAATACTGACAGCTCCGATTTACCATCCTGACAACACATTTAGATCAAAATAGGTACGGGAGGATAGATACAAACATATTGCAGTACTCTTAAGCTTGATATTAATACAGTATAAGGAACATTTTACCGTTTACAACTCTTAATATTGGTACCGTACCTAATTATCTCTATACCATTAACCTGAGACCAATCCATTACCGTACTGGGACAGTCTCTTAACCTAGGAGTAGGACTCGAACCTTGCTGTCTGTATCCACCCCATTCCTCTCAGTATTATACATCCCAATTCCGCTAGATACCGGTATCGGCCAGGCTTGCCTGTAGGTTTCTTCGGCCTACCGTATCCTGGGGTATAGGGGGTAATCATACGTCTCCCTGCGGTCCTTGAACCCTCGTACAGTACATGAGTTCAGCATCCTGCACTCAGCCAATGGGAGGGGTGAATCTCCGATTCTCCGCCATCAGCAATTCAGCATAACATCGACTCCGTCCCAAACTGGTTCCCTGGTAAGTCGAATATAATCTTAACCCACGGTTGACATATAGCTAACCCTTAATAATGGGGTTAATCAATATCCTAATTACAGTACACAGTAATACTAAAACAAATACATATAAAAAAAATAGGCTAATATAAACATAAAAATACATGGATTCCTATTAACGTATAAAAATAGATGAGCTAATATAAGTACAGAAATACAATGACAGATCAAATTATGACATTACAGTACAGTACCGAAATAATCTCTTAAGGCATCCAAAGATCCTCTCATTAAGTACAGGTACATATGTTACTCAGCAGTACTCTACACACAATTGGGAATACATAATTACACAGCATATCTATGGAGTCAAATCAATACAATAATGGCATAAATCAAAGGTAATTGTCATGGTCAAACTTAACAGGTTGGACTGCTCAATGCGGAGGGTGCTATACAAGGCTCAAACAAAGCTAAACGTTATTTCTACTGTAACTCGAGTAACTTATCCCCTGAAATCAGCTGCCAGAATCTCACTACAGCGTTCCATCCCTTGCAAGGCAACTCTGTTCATTAGACCATGTCAAACATAATTATATCATAGCAATCAATATTCATAATACACTCTAAATGCACAATAATTAATAATAGCCTACTGTACTTCCAATTAGGTGAAAGTTAGGTAGCCTAATCAAAAATGTAAAATCATATAACCTACCATAATAATTCAGCAAGTACCCATACCTAAACGGCCTTTTCACTAGTTAACTTTAAGTAACAATAGGTAAGAACAAATAATCATCTGAAATAAACCCGACCCAATGGGGGTCCGAAATTTGACGGTACTGGGGTTGGGAAAAGAGGACCTCTAAATCAAGATAGGGTAAAATTCTAGTTTCACGTACACAGCGACAAAAGGGAGGCGCCGTTGTAAAGGCATAGCTTTCCGACCAACTATGAAGATCAGGGAAATTGCTGGGTAAAAGATGTAATATAATGATAATAAACTACATTAACGACTTTAGCCTAACCTAACAACCTTACCTAACCTAACCTAGTATTATGTAATAGCTATGGTGCAGCATATGGGGAGATTTTTTTTTTTTTTTTTACAGTAGGTATAATTCCTTATAATGCATTTCCGCCGCTTTGGACATATATAGGAATTAAGTATGGTGTTATGCTCTGTTTTTCTACAGGTTTAACTTGGGTAATGTGAGTTCTAATTGACTGGGTATATAAGGCTGCATGCACAATACAAGATATGAGGAATAGAGAACACAAAGAAACACATGGTAGCAAGTTACACGATCACGTGTATTGATATACCACTGCAGAATACTTGTGTAAGACAATATAATAGAATCGAACAACACTAGCATAAGTGGATCTGGATGGAGCCTAGTCTCCCACTTCCAACGTTCAGGTATTAATCTTCTGATCACTGGCTTTGATTTAACAGGTTTATATACCGAAGACCATCAATGTTACTTATAGAATCATATTCACTGTTAGATTTCTTACTGGTAGCTCTGGTGCACAAGTAGTAGTTCACGGACTAGATTAGACACGCGTATTTTAGAGCACGGGAATTCTAGTAACCTCAGGGGGTACTGATCTAAGTTTTCTATTCTTGTCTCAGAAATACATAGAACGCAAATCAGTGGGCGAACCTTCAGATATCACTAGGGTTTCCTTCTAGGTAATAATATATGGGCATATGGTTGATTACGAGAGTTAGTATCGCCTGTTAAATAATGAACACTGATACGCTTAGCACTTCCTAATTGAATGGTTATATGAATTATACTGGGGCAAAGAGATAGCCACTTCGTAGAAATATTAATTAGTGAATCTCTAAACAGCACAGTAATATGTAGTATTGCTAAAGGGAATCTTAGGTAGCATCTGATGGGTCTGGTCCTGGTTATCTTGCGTCCATGATGTTGGGGGCTAACGACTGGTTCCGCGGCCGTCCAGGGGGCCCATATGTGTGAAGTTCTTAAATACGTGGGCAGGTCCTTCTATCCAAATCTGCCACGGAGTCTGCCGGCTCTGGGATCTCACTCCGGAACAACACAAGGGCAGAGCTAGAAGTTAACTGCAGGGTAGTGACCCCTGGTTGGTGTCTAGCTTTCAACTGATTTGACTGGGGGCGGGAGTTAGATTTATAGGCTCGGTTCTGGACCCTGTAGACAGTAGGGATCTCGAGTCTTATGGACTTAATTGAGCTCTCAATAGATATGGGGACTAGGTAAGATGGTATTTACTGTTGTGGCACAGGGCTATAGGAAGCCTTTATATTTTCATATAACTGAGCCTTAGTAAGAGGTACTATTTTGGCTATACTGGAAGTATTTAGGGGAGGGAGACTGGATCTACTTTGCGAGGAGGATGGGGACAGCTGTGATAGGAGCGTCTCTCTTAGATTGTGCAATCTTCATTCTATGGTATAGCTGAGGTGCTAATTTAGTGACCAGAGCATGCAAGAAAGGTAAATGGTTTATTGTGAGTAAATAGAGGTTAGTAAAGGTGTTAGTCATGCATGGTTAGTTCATTGATAGGAAGAATTCCTGTGCTACCTGGCAATGACTCGAAAGTCAAAACAGGGGCCAGGTATACCTCCGCGGGGGTGGGGGTCTCCCTCCTCGGGTGGGCAAAAAGGGGGAGCTGGGCGCCCTCTCTCTGTGATAGTCGTCCGGCGGCTGTGGCTAGGGGCTTGCCATATCACCAGTGTTTGTAATAACCCTCTGTGTATGAGACAGATGTGAGTGTCCTTAATACCAAAACCGAAGGTGCCTTAGCTAGCTGGTTTTACTCGGCTGGTTGTTAATTGTAGGGTTTGCTGGATGTGGTGGAGACTGGGTTGCTAACTCTGCCACATTTATCTGGAAGTATGGCAATAGAAGTTAGTTACTGGCGGGGCGGCTAGCCTCGCACCGACGACCATTGGGTGCAGGGTTGTGAATGTGTTGTAAGAGAATAGATGGCATGCAAGGGGCTAGTAAAGTTCTAATGTTCTGGCCTACTAAGTGAAGGTAGGCTGGATAGGAGTATATATATAAAAGGTTGGAGAGCGTTAGCAACGGACAATTCAAGGATCTTCAAGAGGTATGAGAGAGAGGCTAGGTCGGACAAGAGTCGAGAAGCGCGGGTGTCTTAATGAGAGGGGGGGGGAGAGTTCAAGGGCTACAGGGAAATTTTGCCCCTAAGGTCCCTGGGCGTGGGGGTGGCATTAGGCTACAATTGATATGGAAGTTTGAAAAGGCAGTAGAATACGTTAGCCAAATGCTACCGGGGAATGCAACTATGGGGTGGTATATGAGTCTGGAAAAGATAGAGTTATGTGATCAGTCCGAGGGTTATGGATACTATTAGTTGGCCCTGGGAACTGCGTTTTCTATTAAATATAAATATACCAACAACAGCGGCAGTTCGTAGGGGTACTTAGTTATTGTTTCGGGGTACTTATGACAGATACTGGTAACCAGGTTATCTTATACAATCTCTGGTTGGGGTAAGAGGTGTAAGACACGAAGTAAATTGGCGTAGTGTGGACTGTGGATACGAAGGAGGCAAGGGGAAGACGTATGACAATTGTGGAAAGTAAATGGAAAAAGGTGAACACAATGGCGGATAAAAATACTTAACCTAAGGATTGCATACATCGATGAACGATGACATTATAGTCGTCGTCCTAATAAGGTGATGAAACCTCGTTGATCTGTACTTGGCACAATACGACACAAGGACAGTGCCGCTATGTCGCATCAATGCTGGTGGCAGTTAATATTATAGACTTAGTTACTAGAGGAACAATGCAAGGGGCGACTGAGCACGGGTTACATATATCTATACTCGTCATGGAAATTGATATACGAGGTCTAGGGACAAGCGTGGGTGTTTTAACTTCTAAGATATATAACATCTACTTCTCGGATGTAAGAACATACATAGATATAATTATGGCTGTCTGATGTTGTAATGCCCTCGAAAATGTCCCGCACCCACAATAATACTAACCCGAGTTGACGTCAGGTATAGCGTAAAATAGTCGGAGATGGTAAGTCCAATAAACTCATCACGTGATAACACTACGAGACTATCACCTGGTTCTTAAAAATCGGACTAAGGTTGCTATACTTTTAGTACGTCCGTGGTAGTACAGTGGGTTAGCGCGCGGGCCTGGTGGTGATGGTTGGGTCACTAACCAGGGTTCGAACCCCACCCAAGGCATCTCAAAACCTGTGGGTTTATAGGGGGGTTAAATTCCCTTCAGAGGTTTGCACCCCCGCGGAGGTATACCAAACCTCCAGAAAACACACCCTACTAACCAAGTTCCGTAGGGCTGCCAGACCACTACCCTCCTCCTCCTCCTCCTCCTCTTCTTCTTCTTCGTCGAATTCTCCCCCACAAAGGGAAAGAAGACGAATAATCACCAGCAAATCACCAACCTCATCAAACAACACACGCCCCTACCCCCAACCCTCCAACTTAAATCTACACTCCTTACCCACCCGTCTAGCCCCCCCCGCATCCGCCCCTTTCCCCTCCACGATCCCCACCACCCCACCCACACACCGACCAACCTCCTCATCTCACCGAACCCCCAACCAACCAACCCCTAAGAAACCCCCCCCAAAGACATACCCGAGAAAACTCCCACATGGCATTTACCTATAAAACATGCTTCCCCTCACTATAAAACATCGTCGAGCGACTCAAGTCCCACGACAAACATCTACCTTCCCACCAGGACCGCTAGAGGTAGAATAATCAACAGACCCATCAGATTTAAAGACAGCGATACAAAAATAACACCCCGTTCTGACACTAAGGACCCAAGCCACACAACACACACACCCCCTCCTTCCCACACACTTCCTTCACCCACCTTACCTACACCGATTTTGCGCATTGCCTCACTATATATTCCCAACCTACAACACCGCCTAAGAAAACCAAATACAACCCAGACTCACATTCCCCCTTCATCCCCAGCCCTGTTGTCACGCGCGAATCCCCTTTCGGTTAGTAACCCATTCACCACACTAAACAGACTTCCTGTCAATCCCACACACACCTCACTCCGACCCCCACGGGGGAAAGCTACAAACCATTCATACGAAAGGTTAAAGTAAAGACCCCCACTGGACACTTGGCCCGTGTACCACACCCACACCAAGCCCGGGCAGCCGCCCGCCACAACACAGAGGACACATTCTTACAGGTATACATTGACCTGCAAAAGAAACCTGACCGTCGCTCTCGTGTTTGGTGGAACTTTCTAAATACCCTGAAAATGACCCACCATTACTATGATTCTTTTAACTTCACCCTTGAGGCTCGAGGACGAGCCTATTATGAAGGAGAGGGAAGTAAAATGCCCCAGAACAAGAAGCCCACCACAGAAGCCACGAGCGAACACCACACAGAAACACCCGGAAGAAAGGTCCACAGAACGAAAGGACCAGGTGACCGAGCCCGCCATTCCAGACAGGCCCAAGCCCGCAGGGCTAAACAGCTCCAGGACACACCCATTTACCTTTTCTAAACCGACCATTTTCCACACCTCACGTACACTAACCCCCTCGTGTCCTACACTTATTAACTACAAAGATGATGAACAGGAATATACATTCATATTAAAAACACCCATGCCTGTCCCGACGTTGAGCCAATGCCAACACATCAGACAGCCATAATTATATCTATGTATGTTCTTGCATCCGAGAAGTAGATGTTATATATCTTAGAAGTTCAAACACCCACGCTTGTCCCTAGACCTCTTATATCATTTTCCATGACTAGTATAGATATGTGTAACCCGTGCTCAGTCACCCCTTGCATTGTTCCTCTAGTAACTAAGTCTATAATATTAACTGCCACCAGCATTGATGCGACATAGCGGCAGTGTCCTTGTGTCGTATTATGCCCAGTACAGATCAACCAGGTTTCATCACCTTATTAGGACGACGACTATAATGTCATCGTTCATCGATGTATGCAATCCTTTAGGTTAAGTATTTTATCCGCCATTGTGTTCACCTTTTTCCATTTACTTTCCACAATTGTCATACGTCTTCCCCTTGCCTCCTTCGTATCCACAGTCCACACTACGCCAATTTACTTCGTGTCTTACACCTCTTACCCCAACCAGAGATTATATAAGATAACCTGGTTATCAGTATCTGTCATAAGTACCCCGAAACAATAACTAAGTACCCCTACGAACTGCCGCTGTTGTTGATATTATATTTAATAGAAAACGCAGTTCCCAGGGCCAACTAATAGTATCCATAACCCTCGGACTGATCACATAACTCTATCTTTTCCAGACTCATATACCACCCCATAGTTGCATTCCCCGGTAGCATTTGGCTAACGTATTCTACTGCCTTTTCAAACTTCCATATCAATTGTAGCCTAATGCCACCCCCACGCCCAGGGACCTTAGGGGCAAAATTTCCCTGTAGCCCTTGAACTCTCCCCCCCCCCCCCTCTCATTAAGACACCCGCGCTTCTCGACTCTTGTCCGACCTAGCCTCTCTCTCATACCTCTTGAAGATCCTTGAATTGTCCGTTACTAATGCTCTCCAACCTTTTATATATATACTCCTATCCAGCCTACCTTCACTTAGTAGGCCAGAACAACATTAGAACTTTACTAGCCCCTTGCATGCCATCTATTCTCTTACAACACATTCACAACCCTGCACCCAATGGTCGTCGGTGCGAGGCTAGCCGCCCCGCCAGTAACTAACTTCTATTGCCATACTTCCAGATAAATGTGGCAGAGTTAGCAACCCAGTCTCCACCATATCCAGCAAACCCTACAATTAACAACCAGCCGAGTAAAACCAGCTAGCTAAGGCACCTTCGGTTTTGGTATTAAAGACACTCACATCTGTCTCATACACAGAGGGTTATTACAAACACTGGTGATATGGCAAGCCCCTAGCCACAGCCGCCGGACGACTATATCAGAGAGAGGGCGCCCAGCTCCCCCTTTTTGCCCACCCGAGGAGGGAGACCCCCACCCCCGCGGAGGTATACCTGGCCCCTGTTTTGACTTTCGAGTCATTGCCAGGTAGCACAGGAATTCTTCCTATCAATGAACTAACCATGAATGACTAACACCTTTACTAACCTCTATTACCTCACAATAAACCATTTACCTTTCTTGCATGCTCTGATCACTAAATTAGCACCTCAGCTATACCATAGAATGAAGATTGAACAATCTAGAGAGACGCTCCTATCACAGCTGTCCCCATCCTCCTCGCAAAGTAGATCCAGTCTCTCTCCCCTAAATACGTCCAGTATAGCCAAAATAGTACCTCTTACTAAGGCTCAGTTATATGAAAATATAAAGGCTTCCTATCGCCCTGTGCCACAACAGTAAATACCATCTTACCTAGTCCCCATATCTATTGAGAGCTCAATTAAGTCCATAAGACTCGAGATCCCTACTGTCTACAGGGTCCAGAACCGAGCCTATAAATCTAACTCCCGCCCCCAGTCAAATCAGTTGAAAGCTAGACACCAACCAGTGGTCACTACCCTGCAGTTTACCTCTAGCTCTGCCCTTGTGTTGTTCCGGAGTTGAGAGATTCCAGATCCGGCAGACTCCGTGGCAGAGAAGACTGATAGAAGCATCTGTCCATGTACAAGTCCTAACGTGCACCTTATAACCTTCACACAAATTCGTGGGTATATAAGTGTGTAGCCAGCAACGATCATCAAGAGATCCGACTTGAGAACTTCCTACATTTTGGACCATCTGGACGGCCGAGGAACCAGTTGTTAGCCCCCAACATCACCGGAAGCAAGATAACCAGGACCAGATCTACCCATACTATTCAAGATTCATGTTACTAGTACTAAGTGTTATAGTACTAGCTTGATACTCACCTATTAACTTTCTATAAAGTGGCTAAGACCTTGGCCAGTGTAATTCATATTTAACCATTCCATTTGGGACGTACTAAGCGATCAGTGTTTTTTAATTAACAGGCGACCTTGACTCGTAATTACCTTATTCAGATATTAAAACTCTAGTGATATCTAACGTTCGCCCACTGATTTGTGTTCTACATATTTCTGCCTTAAGAATATCAAACTTAGTTCAGTACCCCCATGAGGTTACTAGAGATTTCCGTGTTCTATAATATACGCGTGTCTAATCCTAACTGTGAGTTGCTACGTGGGCACGTGACCAGCCAGCAAGAGGTAAAATCAGTGACATTGAATTATACGAATATATTGAGGTCTTCCAGTAAAATATAAACTTGCTAATTAAACCCGTGATCAGAAGAATATACCTGAACGTTGGAAGTGGGAGACTAGGCTCCATCCAGATCCGCAAATGCTAGCAGTTCCCTTCTATCATTTGTTCGTCTTCAGGAGACTGACTCGCTGGGGAGATCAACTTGCCACAGACACTGGTCACATAATCTTGGACCCCACCATAGCCCACGACTACATGATTGCCATCCACGAGGGAAACGGCATACACCTTGGACAAAAGAAAATGTTAAAGATCTTCACAGACCAATACTGGACCCCCAACCCCTCCAAAATTGCACAACGAGTGACAGAATCCTGCAAACCGTGTTTATTGGGAAAGGATAGATCACGCACCCCAGGCCCAGCTGGTACCATTTCTGCCAACAAACCGTTCCAAGTCCTATCCCTCGACATCATGGGCCCGTTCCCTTCTTACGCTGGCAACCGCTATATCGTCACATTTGTAGACGTATATTCAAAATTTCTAATAGCCTGCCCAGTTAAAGACCACACAGCCACCACAGTCGCCACACTGCTTGCCACCGAAGTGTTCCCTATATTCGGCCTTCCCCTTGCTCTTCTATCGGACAATGCCCCCGAGTTTAGTGGACACGTTTGGCAACAATTCACCCAACAATGCGGGGGGGGGGATATCCACCCTCGGCAGGGTTGGGTTATTGACACAGGGCCCTCCCGGTCGTCATCATGCGACTGTGTCAAGAGCATTGCAACGTCCCAAAGCTGCTTGTCAGTACAGCTATTTCTTTAGTAATATAAGGGGACTTCACTCTAACATCAATTCTGTACACCAATTTCTTCAAGCAGAATCCCCTACTCTCCTTTTTTTGACAGAGACTCAAGTAACATCCACATCTGACACATCTAGATTTAATTTTCCAGGTTATCAACTGCTCCAAAATTTCAGACCTAAAGGTGGTGTATGTTGCTTCGCAAAATCTGAAATTGCCCTGGAGGAGGTTACTAGTTTCAATTGTCCCTATTTTGATTATTCTATATACAAATTAATTTCTGCTGGTAAATTTAAATACATATGTTGCATCTACCGTTCCCCAAATACTCCTCCAGAGCAAAGTCTTTTTGATTCTCTGTCCTCACAACTCAGTGTCCTCAACTTAAATGCTTCTTCTGAATCACTGTGTTGGGTGATTTTAATGTCCATAATGTTGAATGGCTCACTCATTCAGCCAGGACTGATGATGCTGGTCTTGAATGTGAGCTATTTGCAGACTCATTTAATCTCATTCAACTAGTCAACCAATCCACCCGTGTACCAGATAATCCTAATCATAATTCCCACCTACTGGACTTATTTTTAACAACCAATTCAGAAAATTATGATGTTACAGTGAGGTCCCCACTTGGATCTTCTGATCACTGTCTGATACAGGCCACCTGTCTATCACCTACCACACCTTCCCACTCTGAACCTGTTTGGTGACTAAATGGCATTACGATAGGGCAGACTGGGAGGGTCTTCAAGGTTTCTTTATTGATATTCCCTGGACCTCTTTCTTTTCTAATGATGCACACTCCACCTTGAGCCACATACAAGATTTTGTAAAAATTGGAATGGAAACTTTTATTCCTCATCAAAAGTACAGTAAAAGATCTAATTCACCTAAATGGTTTGACCATAATTGTGCTAGAGTAACTGAACAAAAAGCAATAGCCTACAATGCATACACAAGATCAAAAACACATGAAGCCTTTAATTACTTTAGAAACATCAGAAATCATGCCAAAACTGTATTAAACCTAACTAAATCAAACTTTCTCCATAAGCAGGCAAATAAACTTCTAAATAATCCAAATGATAACAAAATATTTTGGTCTACTCTTAACTCATTCAAATCCAACTTCACTACTGCTTCATCCATTCCACCATTAAAATCTCCGACTGGCAATCTTGTAAGTGACCCACGAGGTAAAGCTAACCTTCTTGCAGATATTTTCTCCACCAACTCAACCTTAGATGAAATAAATCAAGATGTCCCTGTACTTAATTTTAATTCACCTGAAATTCCCTCACTTAAGATCCACACCAGACATGTCAAAACTATTTTGCAGAATCTCTCAGTAGATAAGGCTCCTGGTCCAGATGAAATTCCTCCAATAGTACTTAAGAATTGCTCCTTGGTGCTCGCTCCTGTATTGGCAAAATTTGTCCGTCTGTGTACTCATACCTCATGCTTCCCAGTACCCTGGAAAGAAGCAAACATCCATCCAGTTCCTAAAAAAGGTGCCTCTTCAGATCCATCAAACTACAGACCAATAGCTATAACTTCCACTCTTGGCAAAGTTTTTGAAATTATATTAAATAATCACATAATTAAGCATCTGGAGAATAATAAATTAATCAGTGATAGGCAATATGGTTTTAGACGATGTCGATCAACTGCAGACATTCTTTGCCTTCTTACGCATCAAATCAACCAAGCTACAGACCAACATGGTGAAACACATACAATAGCACTGGATATATCAAAGGCATTTGATAGAGTCTGGCATCAATCCTTATTGTCGAAGATGTCACACTACGGCCTTGCATCATTAGTTCCACTAATTTCTTCTTATCTTCATAACAGAAAAATATGTGTAATGGTAGATGGCCTTTATTCTCAATTTCACTCAATAAATGCTGGTGTTCCCCAGGGATCAGTTTTGGCCCCAACTCTGTTCCTCATTCATATCAATGATCTCATATCTACCACTCATAATCCAATACATTCCTACGCAGATGACTCAACACTCCACAGTTCCTTCACATTTACCAATTCTTTCACCCAACCCGATCTTATAAATTCAAAAATAAACACTGCAATTTCTCTGAACCAGGACCTTTCTAGAATTAATGAATGGGGACAAGAGAATCTAGTTTCCTTTAATGCACAGAAAACCAAGTACATTCAATTTTCTAACCGACAGAATCTCACTGACTCCCATATATTTTTTAATGATGTAAATATTCCCACTTCCCCTAGTATTGACATTCTCGGTGTAACATTAACTACTAACTTGAGCTGGACACATTATGTTAGAAGCATTGCTAAGAATGCCTCTAAAAAACTGGGACTCCTGTACAGAGTTCGAGAATTCTTCACTGACGAGCAGTTGGCCGTAATATATAAAAGTCATGTGCGCTCTCAGATGGATTACTGTTCACCTCTGTGGGGTGGAAGTGGAGTGGTTGCATTGAGGCAGTTGGACAAAATTCAAAATAAAGCTATTAGATTAATCAATAACCCTGCAATCACACAGGACCTTCCTACATTAGCCATACGAAGAAACGTTGCATCCCTTGCATTATTCTACAGATATTTTCACAGCAATTGTTCCGAGGAACTTGCTTCAATTGTGCCGCCTCTCCACATCTTTCCCCGTAGAACTAGGGCAGCTGAGAGCGCCCATGAATTTACACTTTCTCCTCCACAATGCAGAACTTCTGCTTATCAGAATTCATTTATCCCCAGAGCTACTACTCTTTGGAATTCACTTCCCTCGAATTGCTTTCCACAAACTTACAATCAACAAATGTTTAAATCCAGTTGTTACAAACATTTTATGAATGGAGGATGCCTTTAGGCACATGGACCTTTTTGTTTTATCTGTGTTTTTCCTTCCTCCGTTCATTGTCTCTTAAAAAAAAAAAAAAAAAAAAAAACACTCATCCCCGTACTGGCCTCAAGGAAATGCTATCTGCGAACGCAGCCATCGCACCATCAACAACCAGTTACGTACAAGAATGATTGCTCTTAATACCTCAGACTGGCCATCACAACTAAAGATAATACAGTGGGGTATGAACACCTGTCCTCGGGAAGACGGTATTTCCCCTCATGAACGTGTTTACGGTGTACCCCCCCTGTTACTGCCATTCCACCACCACGCTCACCTTCCCTCCACCACCTCCACAATTGACCCATTGCAACATCTGCAAAACACCCTCCATACCGCCCAGATCTGTCAAGACACCAAAACTGATAACATCGATGAAAAAAACCCTTTCGCCATCCATGACACCGTAATGGTAGCCAACCTCCCTATCACCAACAAGTTAGGCCCTCGCTATGTCGGACCCTACACCGTAATACAAGTCCCAAATGCCTTTCAAGTCACCATCGACTATCACGGCGTAACTCGCACGCTCCGAACTAGATTCGTCCGAGCGTTTAAACCTCTAAAGCCACAAGACATTACCCCACCCCACACATCCGACCCTAAATTAAATACCCCTACTCACCCCCTCACTCAGGCTACGAATATTCCCATACAAACCCCTAAGGACCTAAGCCCTCCAGCACCGAACCGACAAATCTTTTCTCACCATACCCTCCCAACTAACCTCCACAAACCCCAAGCCCCCAATATCACACCCAGCATTTCATTGGTGGCAGCTAGGGAACGTGACCAGGTAGCTACGTGGAGCACCCGTCACGCGAACCCTATACCAACAATATTGAGATTGCTGAGGTAATACAGCTACGATACCTTACGACCTTAAAATAGGCTAGGGACTAGCCCAGTTAACCCTTAATTAGTGGCTCACCACATAAGTCGAGTTAAATAAAGCTGGACTATGTGGCGGCGCTCGACATAGGTCGAGTGGCAATTTCAGCACGTAATGTTGCTGAGAGAGAGAGACAAGTGGTGGCAGGAGACTAGCGAGCGTATGACTGCTCCAGACCACCGCGGCGAACCTACTGACACGAATCTCAGCTCCCTTCTCCCTCTCTCACTCGCTACATACTGAATTATATGGGGAAAGTACCGAATTACATGCTTTTTGCACTCGCGTTGCACGGTTATTGCAAGAAAACTAGCCATCATAAAAGGATCGTTATGGTGTCATTCGAAAGCTCTGTTTATGCCCTTTCAGGGATAGGTACTTGTTTTACGTTCTGGGTCTTATTTAGGCATGAAAATTATCACGTAAACAGCCCTATTTTGGCTAAAAACACCCCGCTGTGCGGTACATATAAATAAACCGCATAGGCCGCTCGTAAGGTGTTAAAGAAGGATGTAATGTAATGCCCTCGAAAATGTCCCGCACCCACAATAATACTAACCCGAGTTGACGTCAGGTATAGCGTAAAATAGTCGGAGATGGTAAGTCCAATAAACTCATCACGTGATAACACTACGAGACTATCACCTGGTTCTTAAAAATCGGACTAAGGTTGCTATACTTTTAGTACGTCCGTGGTAGTACAGTGGGTTAGCGCGCGGGCCTGGTGGTGATGGTTGGGTCACTAACCAGGGTTCGAACCCCACCCAAGGCATCTCAAAACCTGTGGGTTTTTAGGGGGGTTAAATTCCCTTCAGAGGTTCGTACCCCGCGCCAGGTACCAGGAAAAGTTGATCCTAAAGGTAGCCTGGGGATATTTCAGGAGACCATGAAATTCCCTTCATACCCAGCATTTCAGATGTGTTGGCATTGGCTCAACGTCGGGACAGGGCATGGGTGTTTTTAATATGAATGTATATTCCTGTTCATCATCTTTGTAGTTAGGAGTGTAGGACACGAGGGGGTTAGTGTACGTGAGGTGTGGAAAATGGTCAGTTTAGAAAAGGTAAATGGGTGCAAGCCTGGAGCTGCTTAGCCCTGCGGGCTTGGGCCTGTCTGAAATGGCTGGCTCGGTCAGCTGGTCCTTTCGTTCTGTGGACCTTTCCTTTGGTGTTTCTGTGTGGTGTTCGTTCGTGGCTTCTGTGGTGGGCTTCTCGTTCTGGGGCATTTTATATGGTATATGACAACTCTAAAGTAGCCATAGAAATTTATGAGTATGCTGTGAAAGCGAAACTAGAATTAAACCCAAGATAACAAGTAACTCTTTACACTATAACCCAGTAAAAACATTTAAAATGAACAATAACCAGGCCTAGGAGACGTTAGTTATAAATACTTATCTGAATAGGCCTAACTTTGGAACGTCGGAGACACGAAAGGTAACCAAAACTCAAGGATACTATCTCAAACGAATGTCCTTTCCTGATTTACATGTTAAAATACAACCATATTTACCAAAATGCATGGTTTTATAAACTCAAAGTAATGAACAAGTTCTAAACATACAATACAACTGCTACATTAGTAATTTACTCAACCTGGTCGTCTCTCCGAAATGCGAGATGGTCTAAATCCTAAAATGGCGGTCAAGCTTCAAATACCGCATTTTCCTTTACCATCACTATCTCCGATAGACTGGAAATGGTGTCGTATTTCACACCCAAATGCCATAAAAGGGTGTCCAATATCAAGCCAACTCAACCCTGCTCCTACACAGGGTCGAAACTCAACCCGATTCAGACTTTCGGAACTTGATAACAGTTTTAAGACTTTGTGTATATATCCATATACAAATAATCGATTTGGATGTGATAATTATAAATGTACCATAGCTATATCCTCAGAATATCCGAAAGAAGCGTCATAATCCTATAGAAGGCCGATAACCTACCGGAGTTATTATATATAATACCTCAAAGTAAGCGATTATATTATAGGAATAGTCATCACAATTTTTTACAAATTCAACTAGATCAAAATAATATCGAAATGATGGATCATTAATTATTGATCTTGATATGTAGGCCTAAAGCGTGTTGTTTATAAACATTGGCCGCAGCCGCGGTGCCACTCCATTCGCGGCTAATCACGATTATATTTCGGTGTATTCTTACTTAAATGTATATCATTCGGGTTGATTAGGTTACACAATACAATATTACTAAGTAACAGTACACGCATATATATAAATATCATAACATTTGTGAATATAGGTTCGACCGCGCTAAGCACCACGGCTGCGTGAGGGCCAGTAGGAACCTATATATATATATCGAGGGGTGGGTGGGTGGGTGGGGCATCTAGCCTCGTGACCTTGACCAAGAGTCAAGTTCAGAAAATCAGTGTTCGTCACGGTAATTAATCCGTCACTCCTCAGAATTATTGAAATGTCTATGTATGCGAATATGTCTTGCTCTACTATTAAACAAATAACTATGTTTTATAATTTCACCTAATATGTAATGTCACAACACATCTTAAATTGTATATATTCAAATTATTGCCGATATGTTCTGTTGTCGATTATTCCAGTCCCTGACATACCTAATGATATTTGGTATATTACGCTATTTCGCTTTTATTTTGTCTTTATTTGCTTTGTAATAATTATTCTGCAATGCATATTTACTTTCATTCTTAAAAATAGTCAGGAAAGGTTGTCCATATAATGTATATATTTAAAAGTCTGGATCGCCCCTTGTCATTTTGTGCCACCACACTTTAAAGAGAGTGGGTTATCAGACTTTGGGGTGACACAAAATGCAGCTAAAAGCATTTTAATCAACTTCGTCCTCAATTCTACTCTTAACTGGTGTTCTCGCACTACCTCAGGATTATGTAAAACGGTGAAAGACAAACTAGCAAAATAGGCTAGCCTAAGTTTGGTCGGGAATTATGGAAAAACACAAGAATTGGAAGGCCATCAAATGGCGTCCCTCTGACTGAAATTATTACACACAAAGTTAATTTGACGTTAATTTGGAATAACAGTCTAAAATATCAGAAAAACACTTAGCAAAGGTGCACAGACTAAGTTTTACTGAACACAATGATAATGGGGGAATTTGTATGGTTGTAGGCACTTGGCAGGTGAGGGGTGCCTGTCGACCAACCCGATGGTAGGCTCGAGTTCACGAATTTGTCAATCACAGTAATACCTCCTACATTACACACCTAGTACTTACTTAACTGAATAAGCAATACCTATAACACTATAAACCTTAATTACGAACCTCTGAATGGAGGGAAAGGAAGCCTAAGTCCGGAGAAGAAGCGGGGAATGATGACAGAGACTGGGTGGGGGGTGGGTAGGTGTCTCTCTCGTAGGCCTGGGGTCACGACAGTGAGGGGCCGAGGGCCAGTGCCAGGGATCCCGCCAAAAAAGGGGAGGGTGACCACAAAGGGTGGCGTCGATTGGGTAGGAATTGGCGGTCTTTTTACACAAGGGGGCATTACTCTAAATTCGAAAAGGAAGGATTTTTACAGGGAATAACAAAAGGGGTGAAAAGGATAAATTAGGCTTGAAAGTATTGTAGATAGATTTGAGAATATTAGTTCTCCTTCTGATCTAGGCTAATTCCCTCTTTACATAGACAAGGGTTACTTAACCCTTCTTAAACGATACATTTCCCTTAAATATAGGGAAGAGTGAATGAAGGGGAAAAAGTCTTACAGTTAAGTCAAACCTTACAACATATACCAAAAGGGAAAGTACAATTTCTTCCCGTTACAATATGTTCACCCCCTTAAAATACCTTGTCTTGCCAGACTAAGTTTCTGAAGACCAACCGCACCCATAAATCTATGTATGTTCTTCCATCCGAGAAGTAATATGTTAAACCCCATGTCATAATTGATAAGAAACTATGATACCCACGGGTACACCATTGTATATATAACCATTATTCCTGTAAGACCTAGACCGAGATAATGACTTAAGATGTTAGCCACCATGCAGTAACTCTAATTCTTACCCCAACCAGAGATTGTATAGATAACCTTTTTTTACCATGGTCTAGACACACATCTACCACGAAACAATAACGAAGTACTCCTACGAACTGCCGCTTTTCTTTGGTCTATATTTCATAGAAAACGCAGTTCCCAGGGACAACTAGATCAGCAAGAAATCGTGTCAAATAATAGTGTCCATAACCCCTCGTATTGACGAGTAATAATACACCATGTTTTTCCCTACTTTTATCCACAGTCAAGCACACACCTACAGTTAACATCCTTTTCCCCACAGCCCACAGTCCACATGATTCTATCCTTTCCAGACTCATATACCACCCCGTATTTGCTCATCCCCCGGGAGCATTTGGCTAACGTACTTTCACTGTCATTAACCACCAAACTCCAATATCAACTGTAGTCTATGCCACCCCTACGCCGGAGACCTTAGGGTCAAACTTCCACGTAGCCCCCTGAACCCTCTCCCTCTCATTAACCCGGGAACTGAGGGGAGACCCTTAACCTCTGAAGTGCGCATGGGGGTAATTGGAAACGTCCCCCTGTGCTGACGTATTTGAGGTGTTTCCGCCACTAAAATATTCATTGTGCCATTAATAGCATTAATACTTATCCATATGCGCCTATTATGGGTTGATTATAAAGGTATTAACCTGAAACAACAATAAAACGAGTGAAAACAGCGTTTGGATGGTCAAAATCGGAGATATAGCCCGCGAGTTGTATAATGTATGGGTGAGGCAATCTGCTTTCCCGCCAATTTCCCCCAAGGCCACTGAGACACAGTCGATCGATACTCTCTCTCTCTCTCTTGCACTCGCTTGCTATCAGTGATGACCACACCCTCCAATCGGATTTCTAATGTTAGCACGAAAATATACCTCAGAATAAGGGAATAACAGGGAAAATAGGTGATAACTGAAGGAGAGGAGGAAAGTGGGGAAGGAGGGGAGGTAGAGGACTGAGATTTTGCATGGCCCAGGGGCCAAAAAAAAATAAAAATAAAAAAAAAAAAAAAAAAAAAATTTTTTTTTTTTCGATGTCAAAAGTTGATTTTTATTTTCTCTGACTCTTAAGAGTCTCCCCGCAGTGCGCCGGGGGAACTCTTAAGAGTCTCCCCGCAGCTCCCGGGTTAAGAGTTCCCCCGGCGGACTGCGGGGAGACTCTTAAGAGTCAGAGAAAAAAAAAATCAACTTTTCACATCGAAAAAAATATATTTTTGTTATTTTTATTTTTTTATTTTTTTATTTTTTTTTTGGCCCCTGGGCCATGCAAAATCTCATAGTCCATGAGCCAAGACCCGAATTTTGGGATATCGGTACCACCCGGGGTGACTAATTCTCTTAGGTGTTTTTAGCTTGCTACATGTCTCTAGTTTATGTTTTGATATGATAGCCCTTGCACATTGGTAGCTTAATGGTCGTTATCACTTCTTGAATAGACATACCCTACCGAAAATTCCGAATTTTTTTAAAATGTCAAATTTGGGGACAGGAATGCCTAAATGTCAACAAAATGCATATAGTAATTGTCACATTTAATACAAGTCCTGTAAATACACACTAAGCATGCCATGGGCTTGTACATACTATTATGGCAAATTACTACTCCTAAATATCATCTACGTCAGACTCGGAATCTGACTGTTGTGCCACCGGCTCTTCTTCAATAGCCTTGTTCTGACATGTCTGTAACCTGCACATGTCCGTGCATTTTAGACCATTGCTGAGGCAAGTACACTTAGGGAGTTCGCATGACCGCACACACTTGCAAGACAGTAGCTGCATAACAGCATCTGGTGCTGGTGAGCCTCGCATCCAGTTGACGGCAAGCTTACCGTCCTCATCTGTCATCCAACCGCAGTCTGTTGGGTTCGCAACAAATGGCTGGCTCTGAAGACTTCTCCTCCAGATCGCAGCCTGGTAGTTTGCACGCAGTGCATGCATGAAGAGGCAGTCCTCACAAGGAGGGAGTTGACTTGACTCTACCTCTCCACGTCTTGCACAGAACAGCTCATACCGAAGCTTGTTTACCTTAGTTGTGTGGGTAGATGGTAGGTACATGTGGCAGGTGATTTCCTGTAGCTTCTCAAAGAGTTCAGGAGACACTTCCCATGAGCGTCCAAGTTCGTGAAAAGCATGCTGGTATGTCTTGTCCATCTTCACCTGCTTGAGTGTCGTCATCTTCCCTCGGCCAGCGAATGCACTGACGGTATCACAGCCTGTAAAGGCATGCATACCAATCAATGAATCACACACGCTGCCTCCCAGTGTGCGGCTCAGTGTGGTGATATCCAGGAATCTTGTCCGGTTCTTCGTCCCGCACTTCTGGAACAGATGGGATGGGATCTTGTGGCACATGCCAAGACACAACACCATGACGTCTGTATCTTCTGCAGTGATGATGACAGACTTGTTCCCAGATTCTGCTGCATGAAGTGCATGGAGAAGAAGGCGTGTGTCTGCTTCTTCTTGAGTTGACTTAAGCTCAGGAGCCTCTTCCCACTGCTCTTTGGTGATCTTGAAGCAGCGCTGCTCACATGTGACATACAGCTCCTTGTCCTTGAGCTTCTCCCTGTGCTGTGGTGCCTTCCATTCTTCTACCAAGAACTTGATAAGACTTGCCTTGTTGGAGGAACTACCGAGTAACTTTCTCCACTGCTGGATGTTGTGCCCAGGTTGAATGTTCTTGAAATGAATTCCTGTGCCTGCACTTCTTTTGGCTCGTTCTGCATCCTTGATGGATGTCTCCTTGTAGATATCAAACACAACATCAATGCGCCTGCTCTTAGCACCTTCATGAACAGCGTGACTCAGTGCTGTACCTGCAAGCTGTGAAAAAGTTTTGTCGTTTCCCTTCAGTTTGTGGACCAGGCTCATCCCATCAATTATGGTAGCAGAGGGCTCGGGTATCACTTCTGCAGGAGAAACATTCCTCTCTAACTCCTTTGCGAGGGCAGCCTTGTTGGTCTTGCGGAGAGACCCATCACCGCTGGCAAGTGCCCAAGGCAAAGGCCCCAGGGGATGAGCCAAGACATCACTCATTTTGAGCTTTCTGTTCTCGGCAACAAGGATCATCTGGCCAAATAGGTTCCTGTCAGCCTTTAAGATAACCTCCTTGGCATGGTCTTGTGAGCGTGGCTTCATTCTGATGTTAGTGAACGTTCTCAGTTTCGTCTTCGTCATCGTGTCATGAAACTGTATAGTTGGCGTATCGATCTCCAGGCGCTCTTCCTTGAAGGCTTGATATGCATCCTCTCCTATTCTGTAGGCCCCTAGAAGGTCTTTGACAACTTCTGGTGGTGCCATAGTCGCAGTTGACAAACTGACAAGATCTTCTTGCTCTGCGTTGAAGGGGTTCAACCAGCTGGTCTCCATCAGTTGAACTAAAGATTGGACATCGGCCTCATCTCTTCTAATCCTGGGCATCTGTAGGTCTGGGTGGCTGAAGTCAGTATACTTTTGGCCTACTACCATAGTCCTGAGCTGCCTTAAGTACCTGCTGCGATACTCCGATGTCAGGTAGTACCTGGCGACAGCTCCGCCTTTCAGGCTGAAGCCTTTTGTGCCCCCTGGTGTCTGGGTGTCTTTGTTGATCGTCTCTTCGATTGTCTGGTCCACAGGGATCCGTCCAAAGGGATTCTTGCTACCGATCTGGACCGAAAAGCCACCTTGCATGAAGTGTTCATGGACCTCTGGGTGTTCAATGGGCAGTCGAGACATCAAGGCATAGTAGTAGGTTAGGAACCGGGCATAGTTCACTTTGTCATAGGCAAAACACCACGGTATCATCTGTCGGATTGCTCCTAGGTGGAGCATCCAGTTGCCTTCTCTGGAGGCTCGAATTAAGTCCAGCATGATCTCAACCATGTCCAGGTATGACATCCAGAATGCTGAGAGGTTGTGTTCATCTCTGAGGGTCTCAAGATAAACTTGGAAAAGCTTCATGATATGTGTGCATGATTCACTCTCCATCAGCTCTTGAAAGAGTCCCTGAGACACATTGCTGTGAAAGCTGTTGATGTCCTTCAGTGTTTCATCTAGATGGTGTATGTCCCTTGAATGGTTTTCTTCTAGCCATGAAAGGAAGCCTTTCCATGCAAGCCTCATCAGTGCTTCATACACGAGCTTGTGTAGTCTCACTGCTCTGTTGTACCTCTTGCCGTTCATCATTCCTGACACTGATCCTTCTGCGATGATACCTGATTCCACACACAGATCTCTAAGACCTGCATCTTGAAACCTCTTTCCTATGGTGGAGATGAGATTACAGATTGTGTGGAAGACGCCCATCCTGATGATAATGTTCTTGAACTTCTCTTGTTTCCAGATAACTTCGGCAGCTTTGGCATAGAGTGCTTGATCAAACACGCACACAATCTTGTTAAGCTGTAAGGACTGCATGATAGCATGCGTTTGTTCCAAGATTTCATTAACGGTGGACATTTCTGTTGCGGGAGCATTGATAGTGGGCAGGTAGCTTACAGTGTCCTGAACCACTGCAATGTCTCTGCGCATTTTGATGTTGAACCCAGTCCAACTGCTGATGGACTGGTCCTCATGGTCTGACATTCGAGTAAGAAGCCAGATATGGTTCTTTGTCTTTGAATCCTGGACTTCCTTGGTAGTGTCGACATACGCAGTCTCAATCCTAGGTGGCCCTGCCCGCCGCCCAACATTGTATATTGGCAGCATTGATGATGTCTGAGTGATGCTTCTTATCTTGGACTTGGTAATCTCTGGCAGGACTTTCTCTGGCACAGAGCCTGCAACCTTGGACTGGACAGCAATGCCATTGACTCTATGAGAAGTACCTGCTCCACTTAGGGTCTCTTCAAGTCGGTCAATGTTATCCCAGGCCAGGGTTGTGAACACACCAGGGTAGATGTTTGCTGGCAGTGGAATGTCATCCTTTGAGCATTCCAGCTTCTGGATACAAAGGGCTGTATCGATCTCCTCAAACATTGAGTAAGACACACAGTGACCAAGACGATTCAGAGTTCGGATCAGTTCTGTGTTTCCTGTCAAAGACTTTACAGCATTGGTCAGCAGTACGTGCTTGGGTGGTTTTGTCTTGCCACTGGTAACAGCAAAGACCAAGTCACTGCCAAAGGAAGTGGCAAGACGTTGAGCTCTTTCAGAGGGAGTTTCACACTCACACTCTCCTGTCAGCAGGGTGTGCAGGAATTGAGTGACTGCTGCAGGAATGACATTCTGATCTGTATCGGGAGGCCATGGCTGACTCACATCTTGTTTATTGATCTCATTCCTCAGCTGCATTCCTGCTTTGGTTAAGACATCTTCAGAGTTAGCTGCTCTTGCTTCTTGCAGGTCTTTTGCCATTTTGTGTGCTTGCCGGGCAAGGTCGTCCATTGAGAGGCTGCGTGGATAGATTAGAAGCTTTCCTTTCTCATCTGGGACAAAGCGTAGTGATTCTCCAAACTCGGTTTCAATCTTTCGGCGAACATGTTTCTTTGTCGCTGGTTTCAGTTGGATAATACCACGGGACATCATGGATCTCTCAAGCCTAGATGTGAGGTTTGTCATAGGCAGTACCTCTGGGTTGGGGAATAATTTGGTCCTTATATACTAGCAGAGTTCCTCGAGGGCTTCTGTCTCAACCTCTTCGTAGCGTGCTTCCTCGCTTTCTTCCTGATTTTCACCTGCACCCGACCTGGCGGCCGCTGGGAAATCATCTTTTGTGAAGAGTTTGTAGCACGACTTGTGGTAGTGACCCTCTGCAGCAACAAGGTCTCTGCTAACTAAACCAAGGATTCTCTGGTTGAGTTTCCTTATTGCTGCTCTGCGAATCTTCTCATCTGCTCGTAGCTCAACACACTGTATGAGTGGCTCCCTTGTCTTTGTTGTTTTTATGTACTTGCTTGACTTCTCGCAGAAGATACATACTTTGGCATACACCCTGCTAGTACTAGGGGCATCCCTTGATGCCCTCCTCCTGGGGTCGACGCTTGCTGATTCTATCTTGACACCCTTGGCAAGGATAGAATCCAGTGACTTCTTCATTGTAAAGAGACTACGACATTTACGGTGATAATGTATGTGTGGTATTCCTCCTTCTTCAAGGCCCTTGGCTGCTTCCAGGACTGGATCATGCTGCCTGATTTCTGCAGCCCTGAGCAATGTGTTCCAGGAGTCCAAATCCTGTGGTGACACCAGAGCATCGCTGTCATCATCAGAGCAGTGGATGATACAGTCGATCCGTGCTCTCTTCCTCGCAGATGGTTCCATCCTGCCGTCAAACAGTCGACACACACCTGCAAAAAATATCACCATTAAACCATGAACAAACAAACACATTACATGGAAACCACTCTACATATGTTTGCTCCTTCCAATAATAAATTATCCCCAAAATATAACAAAAAATCCCCAAATATGAAATAAACCCCTAAATATGGAGAAACTTGAAATACACATCGGAATAATTCTTGTAGAGAATCAAATAAGCTACAAGAGCTGTTAGAATATATTTTTCAATGTTCCCCATATTTAAGGATTTATTCTAGATTTAGAGGAAAATACACAAAATATAGAGTATATTCCGAAATATGAGGAAATTTGAAAAATACCTAAGAACAACTCTGGTAGAGAATATAATTCTACATAGGTGTTCAAAGTTTCGCGATGATTGTGTGATGGATTTTAAAGAAAATTAGGAAAACGCCGAGCGTCACGCTAAAAATCTTTATTTTTGGGTAGCGCCCCTATTGCATCAAAAAAATTAGACTAAGCTACCAGTGCGAGAAGGCTATCATATCTTAATGTACTTACAGTCACTCTATAAACATTTTAGTACCATTCGTGTTTAGTCACCCCAGGTGGTACCGATATCTGGCCTGGCTCATGGACTAGTCCATGAGCCAAGACCCGAATTTTGGGATATCGGTACCACCCGGGGTGACTAATTCTCTTAGGTGTTTTTAGCTTGCTACATGTCTCTAGTTTATGTTTTGATATGATAGCCCTTGCACATTGGTAGCTTAATGGTCGTTATCACTTCTTGAATAGACATACCCTACCGAAAATTCCGAATTTTTTTAAAATGTCAAATTTGGGGACAGGAATGCCTAAATGTCAACAAAATGCATATAGTAATTGTCACATTTAATACAAGTCCTGTAAATACACACTAAGCATGCCATGGGCTTGTACATACTATTATGGCAAATTACTACTCCTAAATATCATCTACGTCAGACTCGGAATCTGACTGTTGTGCCACCGGCTCTTCTTCAATAGCCTTGTTCTGACATGTCTGTAACCTGCACATGTCCGTGCATTTTAGACCATTGCTGAGGCAAGTACACTTAGGGAGTTCGCATGACCGCACACACTTGCAAGACAGTAGCTGCATAACAGCATCTGGTGCTGGTGAGCCTCGCATCCAGTTGACGGCAAGCTTACCGTCCTCATCTGTCATCCAACCGCAGTCTGTTGGGTTCGCAACAAATGGCTGGCTCTGAAGACTTCTCCTCCAGATCGCAGCCTGGTAGTTTGCACGCAGTGCATGCATGAAGAGGCAGTCCTCACAAGGAGGGAGTTGACTTGACTCTACCTCTCCACGTCTTGCACAGAACAGCTCATACCGAAGCTTGTTTACCTTAGTTGTGTGGGTAGATGGTAGGTACATGTGGCAGGTGATTTCCTGTAGCTTCTCAAAGAGTTCAGGAGACACTTCCCATGAGCGTCCAAGTTCGTGAAAAGCATGCTGGTATGTCTTGTCCATCTTCACCTGCTTGAGTGTCGTCATCTTCCCTCGGCCAGCGAATGCACTGACGGTATCACAGCCTGTAAAGGCATGCATACCAATCAATGAATCACACACGCTGCCTCCCAGTGTGCGGCTCAGTGTGGTGATATCCAGGAATCTTGTCCGGTTCTTCGTCCCGCACTTCTGGAACAGATGGGATGGGATCTTGTGGCACATGCCAAGACACAACACCATGACGTCTGTATCTTCTGCAGTGATGATGACAGACTTGTTCCCAGATTCTGCTGCATGAAGTGCATGGAGAAGAAGGCGTGTGTCTGCTTCTTCTTGAGTTGACTTAAGCTCAGGAGCCTCTTCCCACTGCTCTTTGGTGATCTTGAAGCAGCGCTGCTCACATGTGACATACAGCTCCTTGTCCTTGAGCTTCTCCCTGTGCTGTGGTGCCTTCCATTCTTCTACCAAGAACTTGATAAGACTTGCCTTGTTGGAGGAACTACCGAGTAACTTTCTCCACTGCTGGATGTTGTGCCCAGGTTGAATGTTCTTGAAATGAATTCCTGTGCCTGCACTTCTTTTGGCTCGTTCTGCATCCTTGATGGATGTCTCCTTGTAGATATCAAACACAACATCAATGCGCCTGCTCTTAGCACCTTCATGAACAGCGTGACTCAGTGCTGTACCTGCAAGCTGTGAAAAAGTTTTGTCGTTTCCCTTCAGTTTGTGGACCAGGCTCATCCCATCAATTATGGTAGCAGAGGGCTCGGGTATCACTTCTGCAGGAGAAACATTCCTCTCTAACTCCTTTGCGAGGGCAGCCTTGTTGGTCTTGCGGAGAGACCCATCACCGCTGGCAAGTGCCCAAGGCAAAGGCCCCAGGGGATGAGCCAAGACATCACTCATTTTGAGCTTTCTGTTCTCGGCAACAAGGATCATCTGGCCAAATAGGTTCCTGTCAGCCTTTAAGATAACCTCCTTGGCATGGTCTTGTGAGCGTGGCTTCATTCTGATGTTAGTGAACGTTCTCAGTTTCGTCTTCGTCATCGTGTCATGAAACTGTATAGTTGGCGTATCGATCTCCAGGCGCTCTTCCTTGAAGGCTTGATATGCATCCTCTCCTATTCTGTAGGCCCCTAGAAGGTCTTTGACAACTTCTGGTGGTGCCATAGTCGCAGTTGACAAACTGACAAGATCTTCTTGCTCTGCGTTGAAGGGGTTCAACCAGCTGGTCTCCATCAGTTGAACTAAAGATTGGACATCGGCCTCATCTCTTCTAATCCTGGGCATCTGTAGGTCTGGGTGGCTGAAGTCAGTATACTTTTGGCCTACTACCATAGTCCTGAGCTGCCTTAAGTACCTGCTGCGATACTCCGATGTCAGGTAGTACCTGGCGACAGCTCCGCCTTTCAGGCTGAAGCCTTTTGTGCCCCCTGGTGTCTGGGTGTCTTTGTTGATCGTCTCTTCGATTGTCTGGTCCACAGGGATCCGTCCAAAGGGATTCTTGCTACCGATCTGGACCGAAAAGCCACCTTGCATGAAGTGTTCATGGACCTCTGGGTGTTCAATGGGCAGTCGAGACATCAAGGCATAGTAGTAGGTTAGGAACCGGGCATAGTTCACTTTGTCATAGGCAAAACACCACGGTATCATCTGTCGGATTGCTCCTAGGTGGAGCATCCAGTTGCCTTCTCTGGAGGCTCGAATTAAGTCCAGCATGATCTCAACCATGTCCAGGTATGACATCCAGAATGCTGAGAGGTTGTGTTCATCTCTGAGGGTCTCAAGATAAACTTGGAAAAGCTTCATGATATGTGTGCATGATTCACTCTCCATCAGCTCTTGAAAGAGTCCCTGAGACACATTGCTGTGAAAGCTGTTGATGTCCTTCAGTGTTTCATCTAGATGGTGTATGTCCCTTGAATGGTTTTCTTCTAGCCATGAAAGGAAGCCTTTCCATGCAAGCCTCATCAGTGCTTCATACACGAGCTTGTGTAGTCTCACTGCTCTGTTGTACCTCTTGCCGTTCATCATTCCTGACACTGATCCTTCTGCGATGATACCTGATTCCACACACAGATCTCTAAGACCTGCATCTTGAAACCTCTTTCCTATGGTGGAGATGAGATTACAGATTGTGTGGAAGACGCCCATCCTGATGATAATGTTCTTGAACTTCTCTTGTTTCCAGATAACTTCGGCAGCTTTGGCATAGAGTGCTTGATCAAACACGCACACAATCTTGTTAAGCTGTAAGGACTGCATGATAGCATGCGTTTGTTCCAAGATTTCATTAACCTCTGAAGTGCGCATGGGGGTAATTGGAAACGTCCCCTAGTCCATGAGCCAAGACCCGAATTTTGGGATATCGGTACCACCCGGGGTGACTAATTCTCTTAGGTGTTTTTAGCTTGCTACATGTCTCTAGTTTATGTTTTGATATGATAGCCCTTGCACATTGGTAGCTTAATGGTCGTTATCACTTCTTGAATAGACATACCCTACCGAAAATTCCGAATTTTTTTAAAATGTCAAATTTGGGGACAGGAATGCCTAAATGTCAACAAAATGCATATAGTAATTGTCACATTTAATACAAGTCCTGTAAATACACACTAAGCATGCCATGGGCTTGTACATACTATTATGGCAAATTACTACTCCTAAATATCATCTACGTCAGACTCGGAATCTGACTGTTGTGCCACCGGCTCTTCTTCAATAGCCTTGTTCTGACATGTCTGTAACCTGCACATGTCCGTGCATTTTAGACCATTGCTGAGGCAAGTACACTTAGGGAGTTCGCATGACCGCACACACTTGCAAGACAGTAGCTGCATAACAGCATCTGGTGCTGGTGAGCCTCGCATCCAGTTGACGGCAAGCTTACCGTCCTCATCTGTCATCCAACCGCAGTCTGTTGGGTTCGCAACAAATGGCTGGCTCTGAAGACTTCTCCTCCAGATCGCAGCCTGGTAGTTTGCACGCAGTGCATGCATGAAGAGGCAGTCCTCACAAGGAGGGAGTTGACTTGACTCTACCTCTCCACGTCTTGCACAGAACAGCTCATACCGAAGCTTGTTTACCTTAGTTGTGTGGGTAGATGGTAGGTACATGTGGCAGGTGATTTCCTGTAGCTTCTCAAAGAGTTCAGGAGACACTTCCCATGAGCGTCCAAGTTCGTGAAAAGCATGCTGGTATGTCTTGTCCATCTTCACCTGCTTGAGTGTCGTCATCTTCCCTCGGCCAGCGAATGCACTGACGGTATCACAGCCTGTAAAGGCATGCATACCAATCAATGAATCACACACGCTGCCTCCCAGTGTGCGGCTCAGTGTGGTGATATCCAGGAATCTTGTCCGGTTCTTCGTCCCGCACTTCTGGAACAGATGGGATGGGATCTTGTGGCACATGCCAAGACACAACACCATGACGTCTGTATCTTCTGCAGTGATGATGACAGACTTGTTCCCAGATTCTGCTGCATGAAGTGCATGGAGAAGAAGGCGTGTGTCTGCTTCTTCTTGAGTTGACTTAAGCTCAGGAGCCTCTTCCCACTGCTCTTTGGTGATCTTGAAGCAGCGCTGCTCACATGTGACATACAGCTCCTTGTCCTTGAGCTTCTCCCTGTGCTGTGGTGCCTTCCATTCTTCTACCAAGAACTTGATAAGACTTGCCTTGTTGGAGGAACTACCGAGTAACTTTCTCCACTGCTGGATGTTGTGCCCAGGTTGAATGTTCTTGAAATGAATTCCTGTGCCTGCACTTCTTTTGGCTCGTTCTGCATCCTTGATGGATGTCTCCTTGTAGATATCAAACACAACATCAATGCGCCTGCTCTTAGCACCTTCATGAACAGCGTGACTCAGTGCTGTACCTGCAAGCTGTGAAAAAGTTTTGTCGTTTCCCTTCAGTTTGTGGACCAGGCTCATCCCATCAATTATGGTAGCAGAGGGCTCGGGTATCACTTCTGCAGGAGAAACATTCCTCTCTAACTCCTTTGCGAGGGCAGCCTTGTTGGTCTTGCGGAGAGACCCATCACCGCTGGCAAGTGCCCAAGGCAAAGGCCCCAGGGGATGAGCCAAGACATCACTCATTTTGAGCTTTCTGTTCTCGGCAACAAGGATCATCTGGCCAAATAGGTTCCTGTCAGCCTTTAAGATAACCTCCTTGGCATGGTCTTGTGAGCGTGGCTTCATTCTGATGTTAGTGAACGTTCTCAGTTTCGTCTTCGTCATCGTGTCATGAAACTGTATAGTTGGCGTATCGATCTCCAGGCGCTCTTCCTTGAAGGCTTGATATGCATCCTCTCCTATTCTGTAGGCCCCTAGAAGGTCTTTGACAACTTCTGGTGGTGCCATAGTCGCAGTTGACAAACTGACAAGATCTTCTTGCTCTGCGTTGAAGGGGTTCAACCAGCTGGTCTCCATCAGTTGAACTAAAGATTGGACATCGGCCTCATCTCTTCTAATCCTGGGCATCTGTAGGTCTGGGTGGCTGAAGTCAGTATACTTTTGGCCTACTACCATAGTCCTGAGCTGCCTTAAGTACCTGCTGCGATACTCCGATGTCAGGTAGTACCTGGCGACAGCTCCGCCTTTCAGGCTGAAGCCTTTTGTGCCCCCTGGTGTCTGGGTGTCTTTGTTGATCGTCTCTTCGATTGTCTGGTCCACAGGGATCCGTCCAAAGGGATTCTTGCTACCGATCTGGACCGAAAAGCCACCTTGCATGAAGTGTTCATGGACCTCTGGGTGTTCAATGGGCAGTCGAGACATCAAGGCATAGTAGTAGGTTAGGAACCGGGCATAGTTCACTTTGTCATAGGCAAAACACCACGGTATCATCTGTCGGATTGCTCCTAGGTGGAGCATCCAGTTGCCTTCTCTGGAGGCTCGAATTAAGTCCAGCATGATCTCAACCATGTCCAGGTATGACATCCAGAATGCTGAGAGGTTGTGTTCATCTCTGAGGGTCTCAAGATAAACTTGGAAAAGCTTCATGATATGTGTGCATGATTCACTCTCCATCAGCTCTTGAAAGAGTCCCTGAGACACATTGCTGTGAAAGCTGTTGATGTCCTTCAGTGTTTCATCTAGATGGTGTATGTCCCTTGAATGGTTTTCTTCTAGCCATGAAAGGAAGCCTTTCCATGCAAGCCTCATCAGTGCTTCATACACGAGCTTGTGTAGTCTCACTGCTCTGTTGTACCTCTTGCCGTTCATCATTCCTGACACTGATCCTTCTGCGATGATACCTGATTCCACACACAGATCTCTAAGACCTGCATCTTGAAACCTCTTTCCTATGGTGGAGATGAGATTACAGATTGTGTGGAAGACGCCCATCCTGATGATAATGTTCTTGAACTTCTCTTGTTTCCAGATAACTTCGGCAGCTTTGGCATAGAGTGCTTGATCAAACACGCACACAATCTTGTTAAGCTGTAAGGACTGCATGATAGCATGCGTTTGTTCCAAGATTTCATTAACCTCTGAAGTGCGCATGGGGGTAATTGGAAACGTCCCCCTGTGCTGACGTATTTGAGGTGTTTCCGTCACTAAAATATTCATTGTGCCATTAATAGCATTAATATTTATCCTCTGCCTATTTTGATTATAAAGGTATTAACCTGAAACAACAATAAAACGAGTGAAAACAGCGTTTGGATGGTCAAAATCGGAGATATAGCCCGCGAGTTGTATAATGTATGGGTGAGGCAATCTGCTTTCCCGCCAATTTCCCCCAAGGCCACTGAGACACAGTCGATCGATACTCTCTCTCTCTCTCTTGCACTCGCTTGCTATCAGTGATGACCACACCCTCCAATCGGATTTCTAATGTTAGCACGAAAATATACCTCAGAATAAGGGAATAACAGGGAAAATAGGTGATAACTGAAGGAGAGGAGGAAAGTGGGGAAGGAGGGGAGGTAGAGGACTGAGATTTTGCATGGCCCAGGGGCCAAAAAAAAAAAAAAATATAAAAAAATATTTTTTTTTCGATGTCAAAAGTTGATTTTTATTTTCTCTGACTCTTAAGAGTCTTCCCGCAGTGCGCCGGGGGAACTCTTAAGAGTCTCCCCGCAGCTCCCGGGTTAACGGTGGACATTTCTGTTGCGGGAGCATTGATAGTGGGCAGGTAGCTTACAGTGTCCTGAACCACTGCAATGTCTCTGCGCATTTTGATGTTGAACCCAGTCCAACTGCTGATGGACTCCTCATGGTCTGACATTCGAGTAAGAAGCCAGATATGGTTCTTTGTCTTTGAATCCTGGACTTCCTTGGTAGTGTCGACATACGCAGTCTCAATCCTAGGTGGCCCTGCCCGCCGCCCAACATTGTATATTGGCAGCATTGATGATGTCTGAGTGATGCTTCTTATCTTGGACTTGGTAATCTCTGGCAGGACTTTCTCTGGCACAGAGCCTGCAACCTTGGACTGGACAGCAATGCCATTGACTCTATGAGAAGTACCTGCTCCACTTAGGGTCTCTTCAAGTCGGTCAATGTTATCCCAGGCCAGGGTTGTGAACACACCAGGGTAGATGTTTGCTGGCAGTGGAATGTCATCCTTTGAGCATTCCAGCTTCTGGATACAAAGGGCTGTATCGATCTCCTCAAACATTGAGTAAGACACACAGTGACCAAGACGATTCAGAGTTCGGATCAGTTCTGTGTTTCCTGTCAAAGACTTTACAGCATTGGTCAGCAGTACGTGCTTGGGTGGTTTTGTCTTGCCACTGGTAACAGCAAAGACCAAGTCACTGCCAAAGGAAGTGGCAAGACGTTGAGCTCTTTCAGAGGGAGTTTCACACTCACACTCTCCTGTCAGCAGGGTGTGCAGGAATTGAGTGACTGCTGCAGGAATGACATTCTGATCTGTATCGGGAGGCCATGGCTGACTCACATCTTGTTTATTGATCTCATTCCTCAGCTGCATTCCTGCTTTGGTTAAGACATCTTCAGAGTTAGCTGCTCTTGCTTCTTGCAGGTCTTTTGCCATTTTGTGTGCTTGCCGGGCAAGGTCGTCCATTGAGAGGCTGCGTGGATAGATTAGAAGCTTTCCTTTCTCATCTGGGACAAAGCGTAGTGATTCTCCAAACTCGGTTTCAATCTTTCGGCGAACATGTTTCTTTGTCGCTGGTTTCAGTTGGATAATACCACGGGACATCATGGATCTCTCAAGCCTAGATGTGAGGTTTGTCATAGGCAGTACCTCTGGGTTGGGGAATAATTTGGTCCTTATATACTAGCAGAGTTCCTCGAGGGCTTCTGTCTCAACCTCTTCGTAGCGTGCTTCCTCGCTTTCTTCCTGATTTTCACCTGCACCCGACCTGGCGGCCGCTGGGAAATCATCTTTTGTGAAGAGTTTGTAGCACGACTTGTGGTAGTGACCCTCTGCAGCAACAAGGTCTCTGCTAACTAAACCAAGGATTCTCTGGTTGAGTTTCCTTATTGCTGCTCTGCGAATCTTCTCATCTGCTCGTAGCTCAACACACTGTATGAGTGGCTCCCTTGTCTTTGTTGTTTTTATGTACTTGCTTGACTTCTCGCAGAAGATACATACTTTGGCATACACCCTGCTAGTACTAGGGGCATCCCTTGATGCCCTCCTCCTGGGGTCGACGCTTGCTGATTCTATCTTGACACCCTTGGCAAGGATAGAATCCAGTGACTTCTTCATTGTAAAGAGACTACGACATTTACGGTGATAATGTATGTGTGGTATTCCTCCTTCTTCAAGGCCCTTGGCTGCTTCCAGGACTGGATCATGCTGCCTGATTTCTGCAGCCCTGAGCAATGTGTTCCAGGAGTCCAAATCCTGTGGTGACACCAGAGCATCGCTGTCATCATCAGAGCAGTGGATGATACAGTCGATCCGTGCTCTCTTCCTCGCAGATGGTTCCATCCTGCCGTCAAACAGTCGACACACACCTGCAAAAAATATCACCATTAAACCATGAACAAACAAACACATTACATGGAAACCACTCTACATATGTTTGCTCCTTCCAATAATAAATTATCCCCAAAATATAACAAAAAATCCCCAAATATGAAATAAACCCCTAAATATGGAGAAACTTGAAATACACATCGGAATAATTCTTGTAGAGAATCAAATAAGCTACAAGAGCTGTTAGAATATATTTTTCAATGTTCCCCATATTTAAGGATTTATTCTAGATTTAGAGGAAAATACACAAAATATAGAGTATATTCCGAAATATGAGGAAATTTGAAAAATACCTAGGAACAACTCTGGTAGAGAATATAATTCTACATAGGTGTTCAAAGTTTCGCGATGATTGTGTGATGGATTTTAAAGAAAATTAGGAAAACGCCGAGCGTCACGCTAAAAATCTTTATTTTTGGGTAGCGCCCCTATTGCATCAAAAAAATTAGACTAAGCTACCAGTGCGAGAAGGCTATCATATCTTAATGTACTTACAGTCACTCTATAAACATTTTAGTACCATTCGTGTTTAGTCACCCCAGGTGGTACCGATATCTGGCCTGGCTCATGGACTATCAGTCCTCTACCTCCCCTCCTTCCCCACTTTCCTCCTCTCCTTCAGTTATCACCTATTTTCCCTGTTATTCCCTTATTCTGAGGTATATTTTCGTGCTAACATTAGAAATCCGGTTGCAGGGTGTGGTCATCACTGATAGCAAGCGAATGCAAGAGAGAGAGAGAGAGAGTATCGATCGACTGTGTCTCAGTGGCCTTGGGGGAAATTGGCGGGAAAGCAGCTTGCCTCACCCATACATTATACAACTCGCGGGCTATATCTCCGATTTTGACCATCCAAACGCTGTTTTCACTTGTTTTATTGTTGTTTCAGGTTAATACCTTTATAATCAACCCATAATAGGCGCATATGGATAAGTATTAATGCTATTAATGGTACAATGAATATTTTAGTGACGGAAACACCTCAAATACATGCGCACAGGGAGAGGTGTCTAATTACCCCCATGCGCACTTGTTAGGTTAACCCCCTACGCTCCTCCACTCCTTTCCGACCTAGCCTCCCCACCATACCTCCTGAATATCCTTGATTTTTCCATTGCTAACATTCTCCAACCTTTCATATATATACTCCTATCCAGCCTACCTTCCCTTAGTAGGACGGAACAACATTAGAACTTTACTAACCCTTTGCATGCCATCTATTCCCTCACAACCCATTCACAACCCTGTACCAAATGATCGTCAGTGCGAGGCTAGCCGCCTCGCCAGTGACTAACTTCTATTGCCATACTTCCAGATAAATGTGGCAGAGTAAGCAACCCAGTCTCAACCACATCCAGCAAACCATGCAATTAACAACCCAACCGATTAAACCAGCTAGTCAAGGCACCTTCGGTTTTGGTATTACGAACACCCACATCTGTCTCATAAACAGAGGGTTATTACAAACACTTGTGATATGGCAAGCCCCTAGCCACAGCCGCCGGACGACCATCACAGAGAGCGGGCGCGCACCTCCCCTTTTTTACCCACCCGAGGAGGGAGACCCCCACCCCTGCGGAGGTATACCTGACCCCTGTTTTGACTTCCGGGTCATTGCCAGGTAGCACAGCAATTCTTCCTATCAATGAACTAACCATGCATGACTAACCCCTTTACTAACCTCTATTAACCCACAATAACCCATTCACCTTTCTTGCATACTCTGATAATCAAATTAGCACCTCAGCTATACCATGGAATGAAGACTGAGCAATATAAGAGAGACGCTCCTATCACAGCTGTCCCAGTCCTCGCAAAGTAGATCCAGTCTCCCTCCCCTCAATACTTCCAGTATAGCCAAAATAGTACTTCTTACTAAGGCTCAGTTATATCACATTATGAAGGCTCCCTATAGCCATGTGCCACAACAGTAATCACCACCTTACCTAGTCCCCGTATCTATTGAGAGCTCAAATAATTCCATAAGACTCGAGATCCCTATGGCCTACAGGGTCCAAAACCGAGCCTATAAACCCAGCTCCCGCCCCCAGTAAAATCAGTTGAAAGATAGACACCAACCCAGGTTGGTCACCAGAGTCGACCTCGAGCTCTATCATTGTTGGTTGCTGAGAATTGAGTTCCAGAGCTGGCAGACTCCGTGGCAGATTTGGATAGAAGGACCTGTCCACGTACTTGAGAACTTCCTACATATGGACCACCTGGACGGCCGCGGAACCAGTCGTTAGCCCCCAACATCACGGACACAAGATAACCAGGACCAGACCAATCAAATACTATCCAAGATTCACTCTCTCAGTACTACAGTGTTACAGTGCTATTTAGAGATTCACTTATTAATATTTCTATGAAGTGGGTAGATCTTTGCCCCAGTATAATTCATATATAACCATTCCATTAGGAAGTGCTAAGCATATCAGTGTTCATTAATTAACAGGCGATATTAACTCTCGTAATTACCCATATACCCAGATAGTATTACATAGAAGTGAAACCCTAGTGATATCTGAATGTTCGCCCACTGATTTGCGTTCTATGTATTTCTGATACAAGAATATAAAATATCAGTACCCCCTGAGGTTACTAGAATTCCCGTGCTCTAAAATATGCGTGTCTAATCTAGTCTGTGAACTACTACTTGTGCACCAGAGCTACCAGTAATAAATCTAACAGTGAATATGAATCTATAAGTAACATTGATGGTCTCCAGTATATAAACTTGTGAATTAAAGCCAGTGATCAAACGATTAATACCTGAACGTTGGAAGTGGGAGACTAGGCTCCATCCAGATCCACTTATGCTAGTGTTGTTCAATTCTATCATTTGCCTTGCACGAGTATTCAGAAGTGTGTATATCAATAAACGTAATCGTGTGTCTTGTTACCGTGTGTTTATTTTGTGTTCTCTATTCCTCATACCTTGTTTTGTGCATGCAGCCTTATATACCCAGTCAGTTAGAACTCACATTACCCAAGTTAATCCTGTAGAAAAACAGGGCATAACAGTAACAGTGATGACAATGCCCTGCTACCAACTCGCTAATGTTAGCACGAAAATAAACCACAGAATAAGGGAATAACAGGGAAAATAGGGGATAACTGAAGGAGGGGAGGAAAGTGGGGAAGGAGGGGAGGTGGAGGAGTGATATTTGGCATGGCCCAAGGGCAAAAAAATAAAAAAAAATAAAACAAAATATGTGTTTTTTTTTGGGGGGGGTTTTAAATGGATTTTTGTTTTCCCTTACTCTAAAGAGTCTTCCCGCAGTCCGCCGGGGGAACTCTTAAGAGTCTCCCGGCAGTTCCCGGGTTAATATTAAGTAATTTAGTACTGTATAAGATTACCTTGGCCAAGTTAACCCTCTCACGACCATATGACGCAGAGGTTGCCAGATTAGCAATACTAAATAGAGTTCTCTCACTCTTATAATTACCTCTCCAATATTAGTTTTCTGCCCACAGCTAACTCAAAGACAACTGCAGAGGTTGAAGTAACTAAACTAAAGGTTTCTAAATACCCCTGATGGTAACAAAGGCTTTAAAGTATCCCTAATAGGCTCAAAATTGCATCAAGAACGTGAGAGGGTTAATTTAGTTATAAAACCTTGTAGAAATATGTTTAGAAGAACTGTAAAGAGGATCAGTTTAAATATTCCCGCGACCGCATACGCGATCCACCGTTTGCTTTAGGGTCGTTAATTTCTTGATATTATGTTCACTAAATTGTTGTGAAACTATGTTTACCTTGATAATTATATAATTTAAATGCTGATTATTATTTATATGATTTCGTGAAGAGGGAATGAACCCTCGGTAACATATTTGTATATAGTTGAAAGTGAATTCCAGGGATGAAACCTATGGAAGACCATGACCGCCACCGGTACGCGCAACTTCTGGCGTTACACGTAACTCCCATAGGTCCTCTTAAGCCTACTTTATTGTGATAGTAAGTGTTATGCCCGGTTTTTTCCTGGGGTTTAATTGGTTTCGATCAAGTGGGCTCTTCCTAACTGGAGAAGTTATGTTGTTTTACCACAGACACAGAAAGACAATAGAGGATAATTATCACAAGACGTGTATTCATATTCCGTTTATTTGCACAAGAATATCGCATACGTAAAAGCTAGAACAATAATGGTCAAGAACAAAACAATTAAAGTGAACGAACGAGGCTCCCCTACGTCTGACTCGCAAGACTGGATTGTTCTATGTGGTATCTAAGTAAGTATTAGGGACCGCTTTCTAACTGAAAGATTACACTTGTCCTGTATTTATTTCAGAGATAAGAATAGCACTCCTTTCAATCGAGGATTTACACTTGTGCCTAGAAAGGTTATATAGTAATTATATATGTGAACTATTGGTATTTACCTGCGTAGAGTGGTTCTGTATTTGGGAGCTAAACGTAATTATTTTCCTGAGGTTAAATCACTGTGGTGCTTACGCATAAGTTAACTTGTATTTATTTGTTATTAATTTTAGAAGAATTATTATCAGTACTTCCCTAATTTCTTTGAGTTTCACTAGAGCTTCCTTTCTCTCGCTTTTATATACGTGCGTAGTATCCGATGTTTCCAGAATACCTTTTATCATATACGCAGTAGATATATTTTAATTACTTTCACTTTCGATCTTTATATACTTTCTCTCTGACAACACGCCAAGTATAATTTCTTTTCACAGTTAGATCTTCTATAACTTTTACGGTATAATAACTTCACTTTCGATGTGTAGAATAATTAATCCAATGGGTGTAGAATTAGTAATCCAATCTGGGGTAGATCCGCTGGCCGTGGGGTTGTCCTGACGCCACTGGGTTCCCACAGTGTAACTCGAGCACTTTGGTTTGGGACCTTAAATAACTAAATTGCCTAGCCCAAGCCGTGACAAAATAGCATCGAGCGAACGCAGGAGTGAACTCCTGTCTACTCTGGTCTTTATAAGTACTTTGATGAATTTCTTGTGGTTTGGTCTATCCTGGATAAAGCTAGTTAGCACCTGACTGTCTGCTTATATCCACAATAGCGCCGGGGTTGAGGTAGGCTGAGAATATTAGATTACTTCACCCAGAAGGCTCTAATAAACCAGCTTGTTGATACCCACTAAAAATAATTAGTATAATGGGTGACTACAGTCTCGTAATTGTGTCTACGCCTTGCGATCAACTGAACCAACTCTTCAACTGTGTCCTCAACTTTCGAATCTGTCCTTTTACCCGGGGTGTCAAGAACAGCTCTAGATTGAGATACTTAAATAAAATTGGTGGGAGTATATCTGCACCTTTTTATCTGGCCAGGTCGGTGGGTGGATTAGGGGCCAAAATGGCACCTAGCAACTGGTAACTTGGGATGGTTACTTCCTTGTGGTTTGGAGTGGGGGGGAACTGCCTAGACCCTACCCTCTTGTTTCTTTTGTCCCAGAGTGGACGCGGGGGCGGGTAACAAGGGCGGGGGTAGATACGGTGTTGGTGGTGCCATTCTTGTTGTCGCCTGTCTATCTCACTTCTCTCTTTTTCTGGTGCTTTGGCATTGTCCTGGTTGACGATTATATCCTTTCCTGGTGTTGGAGGACAGTCCCTCTCTTTGGTAACAGCCCGAGCACGTTTGTCTGGGCTGGCTGTTGTGTCCTTGATGAGTTGGGGGTCTTGCCTTTTACGTTTCTAGCTGTTCTTTTCCTGGACCTTGGAATTGTTGATGGTGATGATTAAGTTTCCTTCTGGTGTTGGAGGACGTGTCATATTGATGGTGGCAATTCGTGTTCCGGATCTGTAGGATATATCATTGTTGGTACAGGGAGATGAGTGGTTTCTCCCCTGGCGGTGTGGAGGGGAACCCTGTCTCCATTGCGTCACCTGGTGGTGTCCGCGGGTCCTTTCGTTCCTGGTTCTTTCCTCTACTCGGCCATGGTTTCCCATTCTTCCACTGTGATGAGGAGGTGTGGTAGAATGAGAGGGAAAACGGCTTGATGGTGGTGAATGTTTGGATAACTGTTTCTCCGTTATTTCACTACCTTCTTCCTCGTGAAAGTCACGACCTCGTGACTGCAAATAAAAAATCCACAGGTTGTGGTCACGTAGATAATGTTCGCAGTCAGCTAGATGTTTCCACCAAATTGATGACCTGTTGTCGGCTGGTCTGTCCATTGCAGTAAATATTTTCAGGTAGGATTCACGTTGATAGTTGGCCAGTGCTTTGTTGAGTAAGTCAGGCCACTGCATCCTTGTTACTTGGTCATTGGCTCGGACCCACAAAACTTTCGTGATGAACTTGTCATGTAGAGGGGTTGTGGGAGGCTTGGTTTGGCTTGCTTTCTCAGAAGTCGTCATGTTTTTTCTTACAGAGGAGGTGAAGTTTCGTGTTGACACTGTCGAGGGTAGAGGGGAAGTGAGGGTGGTTGGAGAGGACTGTGGTTTCCTCCCTCGGTCAGCTGGCGAGGGTAGTATAGCAGTTGACCACAAAACGGGAATAGGGGTGTCCGAATTCGTGGGTGCTGGCATAAGATATTCTTCAGTAACATTTGCTATCCGTATTTCTCCGGCTAAGTGCGTGAGGTTGCGTGAGGTTGAGGTGGTTGTGGGTCCTTTAAGACCCTGAGTGGGGTTGTGAGGTTGGTGACGAATTGAAGAAAAACGAGCCGGGGGTTTTGACAGACGGCCTGATCTGGTTGTGATAGTTGTTAGCACTGGGGTTGATGAGGTTGTGGAAGACGTCGACGGTGATGGTGATACTGGTGGGGGGTAGTTGGAGATCCTCTGGGGTTTGGGGTTTGGGGTTGAGGGGTTGGCCTTCTTAGGTTTAGTGATCAGTAAATAATGAGGGCTAGGCTTGATACTTGAGGGGTATGGTTTATTGGGTGGGGCCAGGCGTCCAGGAGGGGATAATGGGGTGTGTGAGGTGGAGGGGTTTGTGAGGGGTTTTGCCATATGGCTTTTGGGGCGGGAGGCAGAGTGGGGTGTTTGTTTACTAGTTGACGTATATGAGGAAGATGACGGGGGGGTAGGGGAGGGAGAATTTGAAGATGAACTTGATGTTGAAGAATATTCATCTTGTTTACTACTAGAAGGCTTGTGATGATAGGCGGGTGCGGATGTGGTAGACGTGCTTTTAGGCCTACGACGACGGGAGAGTTTGGCCGGAAGTCTCGAATGCAGGGGGTGTGTTGGACGGGGTGGGGTGGGCACGGCTCGGGGTTTGTCTGGTGAGGGCGAGGGGTAAGTTTGGGGGTTTTTATGGGAGGGGGGATAGGCCATAAATGTGGTCGATGGATGGGGAGGAATTGGGGGGGACTGTAGATTGCAGGGGGGGGGGAGGTGATGGTGGGGGTGGGCGTGAATAAGAAGGGGTTGGAGGAGGTACAGGTGGGGAATAAATATTTGTTGGCAACTCACTATCAGTGGGGCGTGATGAGGGCTTCGTCGATTGTATTGGGTTAGGAGGCTGGTTGGTCCAGGAGTTTTCTTCATCCTTAATTAGGGGGCGATAAATCCTCACAAAACGGTTTCGGTATGGCCTAGTCACTCCGTGATAATTAATGATGACTTGATAGGGATTTGGCACTTTGATGATCTTATAGGGGCCCACATATCTAGGTCCTAGTTTGTTTATCACTGGTAACTTGGCAACCATCACTTGATCGTCGATGGCATAGGGGTTTTGAGGTGGAGAGACGTCCTTGGCGGTATCTTGGCTTACTTGTGCAGTGTTGAGGACGTTCTTGAGGTGTTGCAAATGGTCGATGTCCAAAGTAGGGGTTGAAGGTTTAGCTAGCGTCCTAAAAGGTAGGAGTAGGGGGGCCACACCATAAATCCTTTCGTGGGGCGTGATGCCATCTTCTCGAGGACAGGAATTCATACCCCACTGGATCATTTTCATTTGAGCTGGCCAGTCTTGAGTTTGGAGGGCGATGAGTCTTGTTCTTAGCTGGTTGTTGATTGTCTTGTGGCTTCTCTCACAGATGGAATTCCCTTGAGGCCAGTATGGGGAAGAATGGGACACCTTGATGCCGCATAGCTGAGAAAAACTTTTCCATACTTTACTGGTGAATTCTGGTGCGTTGTCGGAGAGAATGATTTCTGGCAGACCAAACACT
Organism: Paralithodes platypus; assembly: GCA_032716605.1. Lineage (NCBI taxonomy): Eukaryota > Metazoa > Arthropoda > Malacostraca > Decapoda > Lithodidae > Paralithodes > Paralithodes platypus. Next base: position 3,228,473 of record CM064533.1, on the reverse strand, counting down.
GCCAATATTTCCGTGGTTAAGACTTCTGCCACGGAAAGTGCGCTATGATCTTTGACAGGGCAGGCTATGATGAACTTGGAATATACGTCTACGAAAGTGACGACAAATCTTTTCCCATTTACTGAAGGGAAAGGACCCATCACGTCCAGGGACAGAGTTTGCCAGGGTTTAGCAGCGGCAAGTTTACCTGCAGGCCCGGGTGTCCTGGTTCGGTCTTTTCCTAGGTTACAGGGTTTACATGCTTCTGTGATTTTCTTTGTCAGTGCGGTGGGGCGTGTGGTCCAATAAATCTGTTGAAAGACTTTGAGCATTTTTGCTTGTCCAAGATGTATCCCATTTCCTTCATGGATTATTAACAAAATTTCTTGGGCTGTTTGGGGGTCCACTGCAATGTGACCAGACTCGGTGTACAGCTGATCACCGACGCGCTGCAAGTTGTAGAAAATCTCTCTAGGAATCCACTTGGGTTTTTTCTTGTTGAGCCAGGAATGTAATAGGGAGAGTTGATTTTCCTCTGTCGATGAATGAATCAGCTAGGGCGAACGTAAGGTTGGAGGGGTTACTGTGGTATCGTCTTGGCCATAGAAAACGTTGGAGGGAGGAGTAACTTGGTTAATTTGTTGGTGAGGGTTACTTGTGCCATTTGCACAGCAGCTTTGGGCGACGTTCACAGTTTTGACAGGTAAACGTGACAGAGCGTCTGCATTTGTGTGTAACTTCCCGGGGCGATAATGGATTTCGAAATCAAATTCTTCTAAGGTTTCTCGCCAGCGGACAAGTAGGGCAGAGTTGGTTTCTGATTTCCTGAGCCATTGTAGAGATTGGTGGTCCGTGATTATGTCGACTGTAGTGCCGATCAAAAAGGAGCGGAAGTGATTTAATGCCCAGATTACACCCAGGCACTCTCTCTTGGTGGCTGCATAATTACGTTGGGCTGGGTTGAGGATGGAGCTGGCGTAAGCGATGACGTGTTCTCTGCCGTCTTGCATTTGGGCTAGCACTGCGCCTATTGCATACAAGGATACGTCCGTATATAGGCGGAATGGCTGCCTGTAGTCTGGAAAGGCCACGGTTGGGGCTTGCACCAGGTGAGTCTTTAAGGTGTTGAAGGCGGTGTCTCTTTCTTTGGTCCACACGAACGGTTCTTTCTTCTTGGTTAATTCGTGTAGTGGACGTGCGATTTCAGCAAACCCGTTGACAAATCTCCTGTAGTAGGTGGCTAAACCCAAGAAGGAGCGAACGCCCTTGACGGTGGTCGGAGGAGTTTGTGCTTGAATTGCAGATAGTTTCTTTGGGTCAGGGGAGATGCCTTCGGCTGAGATCACATGGCCTAAGAAATCCACTGATGTCCTAGCTACTGAGCATTTAGATGGTTTGAGTTTGAGACTTGCTCCTCGTATTCTGAGCAACACCTGACGAAGGCGCTGAAGGTGTTCTTCCCAGGTCTTACCGTAGACTATGACGTCGTCCAAGTATGCTAGGCATGTTTCCCAGGTGAGGCCCTTGAGGACTGATTCCATCAGGCGTGAGAAAGTGGCTGGACCATTGCAGAGACCGAATGGGAGTACATTGAATTCGTACAGGTTTCCGCCACTGGTGGAAAATGCAGTCTTTTGTTGGTGGCTGGTCTTGATGGGTACCTGCCAGTATCCTGCCTGGAGGTCTAGAGTAGTGAACCATTTCGATCCATGCAGGGAATCTAGAGAGTCATCGATTCTAGGCAAGGGCGTGGCGTCTTTGATGGTGGCGTCGTTCAGGCGTCTGTAATCCACACAGAATCTTGTGGATCCGTCCTTTTTTCGTACTAGGACGACGGGAGAGGACCAGGGACTGACAGAGGGCGTGGCTATCCCGGCGTCCAACATTTCTTGTACTTGTCTCTCTTCTTCCTGACGTTGTAGAGGGTTCTTTCGTCGTGAAGGTTGGCGGAGGGGAGGTCCTTCGGTATGAATACTGTGTTCTACCACTTTAGTTTGTCCAATTTCCAAATCAGATTGGGCAAATACATCTGTGAATTCTCGGAGGAGGGAGGAGAGTTGTTTACGTTGAAGTTTTGTCAGGTGAGGTGGCATCGTGGGCAGGACAGGGGGCAAACTTGGTATGGAACTTGTAGGTTGGTAATCTTCGAAGGTCTCTAAATCTCCAATGACAAGGCCCTTGGGTAGGGTGAGGGGTTCATCGGAAATATTTGCAATCATGGTGGCGCCCATGGTGGGGGGGACGAGGGCAGGTTGTATCCGGCATCTCCCTGCTTGGAGGTGAGTCTGGTTTGGTGAGAATATCATGGTGGAGTTTATGGGTTGGTGTATTGGCACCCATTGTTGGTGTTGAGCTGGAATTACCACTTTCTGAGATGTCATAGCAGGGGTCATCACGGTGGTAGAGGCCGTTGGTGGGGTAGGTGGTGGCAGATGAGTAGGCTTTGAAGTGGGCTTAGGTTGGATGTTGGATGTTGGATGTTGTTGAGAGGATTTTGGGGAGATTTCTGTGATTCGAGGGTGGAGGCTTTTCTTCTTTGTTTTAAATGTAATTAAACGGTCCCCGCAATCTAGTTGAACTTGCAATTTTTCCATGACGTCTAATCCCATGTAGCCGTCATATAGGGTGCAGTTGGAGTGGAAAATTACAAAAGGGTGGTGACAGTTGGCCTCGCGCTTGGGGGTCGTGACGGGCAGGGGCGTGGTCTCTCCTCGAATAGCTAAAGGTGTGTCCCCGGCACTGATTAAGTTGTTTTTGAACGCGTGCAGTGCTCCAAATCTTTTGTGATGCTGTTTGTAAAAAGAATTAAACAGGCAAGACCGTGCGGCTCCTGTGTCGATGAGAAGACGCACAGCGACGCCCTTTATCTTAGCTAGGTGATAGATGGGTGGAGTACTCCATGGTACAGACTCCCCCGCCGAGGCCATAATGGGCGGGGGAGGCTTTAAAAACCCTGGGATGGGTCTTCCATCTCCTCGTCGTCCTCTTCTTCTGGGTTGTCTTCGATGGCTTGAATATGGTCCATTATCTCTGGGGGACAGTGTTCTTCATCCGTATACGCGGTATCCACGTCCTGGGATTGCTCGTTGGCTGCTAGGATCCTGTTGAGCGACATTCTCTTCTTAGCTTGATCCCTTATATCATGGATCGGGCAAGCGGAAGTACAGGCCTGGAAATCGTATGGGTTTATCATAACGATGGGGCTGTCACGGTTGTTTTTGGGGGGCCCGTTTTGTTGAGGGCCTCGGTTCCGTTGTTGGTAGTTCTGGTAAGGACAACCGGTGTGTTGGCGGTTAGGGTAGATTCGCCAATTTCCTTGTGGGCGGCCTGACGATGAGGGTTGGGGGCGGCCTTGAGATGAGTATTGTGGTCTGTTTCCCTGGTAATTTGATTGTCCGGGTCTTTTGTTCCCCGGTGGTTGTGTGGGGAATTTCTTTATGGCTCCAATCGTAGAAGTTTGTGGCTGATTTTCCAGCAACTTGCGTATGGTAATGAGGTCCGTTACGTACCCTACGGGATCGTGGAGGGCGAAATGTTTCCTGACACTTGCTGGCAGGATTCTTAAGAGCACGCAGAATATTTGTTTTTGTCGCTGCTCCAAGGTGTCTAGGGGGTAAGCGGTTTTCACCAACTCGCTCATCTCCCCCAGGGTCACGTCCAGATTCCCTCCATACGTGGCTGCGTTGATTTTGTTGATGGCTGCAACAGGGCCCAGTGATGGCTTTACAGCGTCTATCACAATTTTCCGGAAGTTTTCCCAAGTCAACTCTCGGGTTATTTGTCCGGACACCAAGGGTGTGGCCTTCCCTAGGTGAATTAATGCGACAGAGATCTTCTCTCGATCTGTCTGATACGCCAGGTCTAGTACTGGGTGGACTATGTCTAGGTACGTGCGAATATCGAATGTCTCCTCCTCATACTTGGGTATGGGAATGTGTGAACGTGTTGCAGTCATGATGACGTATGTGCTCTATCTCTTCCCTGAGTACTGTGCAAAACAACTTCCTTCCCGAATCAAGAACCACCAGCTGCCGCCAATGTTATGCCCGGTTTTTTTCCTGGGGTTTAATTGGTTTCGATCAAGTGGGCTCTTCCTAACTGGAGAAGTTATGTTGTTTTACCACAGACACAGAAAGACAATAGAGGATAATTATCACAAGACGTGTATTCATATTCCGTTTATTTGCACAAGAATATCGCATACGTAAAAGCTAGAACAATAATGGTCAAGAACAAAACAATTAAAGTGAACGAACGAGGCTCCCCTACGTCTGACTCGCAAGACTGGATTGTTCTATGTGGTATCTAAGTAAGTATTAGGGACCGCTTTCTAACTGAAAGATTACACTTGTCCTGTATTTATTTCAGAGATAAGAATAGCACTCCTTTCAATCGAGGATTTACACTTGTGCCTAGAAAGGTTATATAGTAATTATATATGTGAACTATTGGTATTTACCTGCGTAGAGTGGTTCTGTATTTGGGAGCTAAACGTAATTATTTTCCTGAGGTTAAATCACTGTGGTGCTTACGCATAAGTTAACTTGAATTTATTTGTTATTAATTTTAGAAGAATTATTATCAGTACTTCCCTAATTTCTTTGAGTTTCACTAGAGCTTCCTTTCTCTCGCTTTTATATACGTGCGTAGTATCCGATGTTTCCAGAATACCTTTTATCATATACGCAGTAGATATATTTTAATTACTTTCACTTTCGATCTTTATATACTTTCTCTCTGACAACACGCCAAGTATAATTTCTTTTCACAGTTAGATCTTCTATAACTTTTACGGTATAATAACTTCACTTTCGATGTGTAGAATAATTAATCCAATGGGTGTAGAATTAGTAATCCAATCTGGGGTAGATCCGCTGGCCGTGGGGTTGTCCTGACGCCACTGGGTTCCCACAGTGTAACTCGAGCACTTTGGTTTGGGACCTTAAATAACTAAATTGCCTAGCCCAAGCCGTGACAAAATAGCATCGAGCGAACGCAGGAGTGAACTCCTGTCTACTCTGGTCTTTATAAGTACTTTGATGAATTTCTTGTGGTTTGGTCTATCCTGGATAAAGCTAGTTAGCACCTGACTGTCTGCTTATATCCACAATAGCGCCGGGGTTGAGGTAGGCTGAGAATATTAGATTACTTCACCCAGAAGGCTCTAATAAACCAGCTTGTTGATACCCACTAAAAATAATTAGTATAATGGGTGACTACAGTCTCGTAATTGTGTCTACGCCTTGCGATCAACTGAACCAACTCTTCAACTGTGTCCTCAACTTTCGAATCTGTCCTTTTACCCGGGGTGTCAAGAACAGCTCTAGATTGAGATACTTAAATAAAATTGGTGGGAGTATATCTGCACCTTTTTACCTGGCCAGGTCGGTGGGTGGATTAGGGGCCAAAATGGCACCTAGCAACTGGTAACTTGGGATGGTTACTTCCTTGTGGTTTGGAGTGGGGGGGAACTGCCTAGACCCTACCCTCTTGTTTCTTTTGTCCCAGAGTGGACGCGGGGGCGGGTAACAAGGGCGGGGGTAGATACGGTGTTGGTGGTGCCATTCTTGTTGTCGCCTGTCTATCTCACTTCTCTCTTTTTCTGGTGCTTTGGCATTGTCCTGGTTGACGATTATATCCTTTCCTGGTGTTGGAGGACAGTCCCTCTCTTTGGTAACAGCCCGAGCACGTTTGTCTGGGCTGGCTGTTGTGTCCTTGATGAGTTGGGGGTCTTGCCTTTTACGTTTCTTGCTGTTCTTTTCCTGGACCTTGGAATTGTTGATGGTGATGATTAAGTTTCCTTCTGGTGTTGGAGGACGTGTCATATTGATGGTGGCAATTCGTGTTCCGGATCTGTAGGATATATCATTGTTGGTACAGGGAGATGAGTGGTTTCTCCCCTGGCGGTGTGGAGGGGAACCCTGTCTCCATTGCGTCACCTGGTGGTGTCCGCGGGTCCTTTCGTTCCTGGTTCTTTCCTCTACTCGGCCATGGTTTCCCATTCTTCCACTGTGATGAGGAGGTGTGGTAGAATGAGAGGGAAAACGGCTTGATGGTGGTGAATGTTTGGATAACTGTTTCTCCGTTATTTCAGTAAGGACAGTTTTTACAGCCTGCCGATAACTAAAATTACTTGATATAGCCTAGGCCTAGCATGATAGGCTATTACCTGATTGTTTACGGCACACACAGGCCACAGCACTATTGTTTTACAAGCCTACTTTAGTGTGATGGTAAGGAAAGTTTCTACAGGCTGCCGATAACCTAAATTACTTAATATAGGCCTAAATCTTACCTGAATCATTGTTTATAGTACACACACACAGGCCACAACACAGCTTTGTTTATGTCCTCAGAAAAACACAATAATGATTGGTCTAAAATGTAATGTCGTCAGAGTTACGCACTGTGGATTGGCTATGATCGATGACGACAGAGTTACGCGATGCTGGTTGGGTGGCTGTTCTTAACGCGCTGCTAATTGGTTCCCAGTGCGTGACGTCAGAATTATGCGGAACATGATTGGCCAAGAGAAGTTGCGCGTACCGGTGGCGGTCATGGTCTTCCATAGCTCTCCCTTTATATACATCTGCCCTTCATCTAGTTTCCCGCCAAGTGAATAGGGAACAAAGAAATAGTTAAATTAACCATAAAGAAAAGAAAACTATGAAAAAATTCTAAAGTTTGCAACAGTACACACAACCTAAATAGTCTCATTGGTTCACAAAACAACTTATGACTAAACATTTACTAGAGTCTCAAACATTAAGTGGAAGGAAATAGAGTTCATGGAGCTTCAATGGTCTCATAAATGGACTCAAACATAAGGTTGACATGAATACAGTTCATGAAGCTTAATGGAGATCATACAACTATGAAACTATAAGCCTAACTGAAAACAAAGTTCTATCTAAATTAATATATTTATAGGAATATGTTACATCTCCCCTCCTGGGGAGCTCGGAGGCCACCGATGCAAAGAGGAGAAAAGCTGACAAGGAGGGACGCCAACACCACATCCTTAGCCTGTGATGTTTGCTCTTGATAAGTCTCTGGTTGGAGTTTTTCATGCACTGAAGGAAAGTGATGGGGTTGTGATCAGTCTTCACCCGGATTGGGTACCTGGAGTCACTCAAGAAAAACTGGAATTGATCTAAAGCTTGAAGAAGGGCTAAAGTTTCCTTTTCCACTGTTGAGTAATGCCGCTGATGGGACAGAAACTTAGAAGAGTAGTAACAAACAGGATGGAGCACTCCAGTGTCGGGATCAGCTTGCAGGAGGACAGAGCCGACACCAGTGTCACAGGTATCTACATGAAGGTGGAATGGAATGTTGAAATCTGCCGCACGTAACACAAGCGCTGACGACAGGAGAGACTTAATGCAGTCGAAAGGTTCTTGTGCAGTAGGAGTCCAATGGAATGTTACTTTCGGTGAGATAAAATCCGTGAGGGGACTGGCTACTGAAGCAAAATTTCTACAAAAACAGCGGTAGAAGCCTGCCATCCCAAGGAACCGTCTTAGACTACGATGATTCTTGGGAGCTAGAAAGTCAATAATGGCCTCTACCTTGGCTGATCGGGGAGCAGTGCGACCTTGCCCAAACACATGTCCAAGATAGGTTATGGTTGCTCGGGCGAAGTCACATTTTCCCAGATTGATTACCATGCCAGCTTCCTGTAATCGCCTGAAAAGTTGAAGTAGTCATTGTAGATGATCTTCCCAGGAATCTGCCACCACCACCAAGTCATCCAAGTAGGCTTGAATCCCTTCGAGGACATGAGTAACCATGTTGATGATGCGCTGAAAGGTAGATGGGGTGTTTTATGACCAAAAGGCATGAAGCGATATTGCCACAGTCCATCAGGGGTCACAAACGCTGAGATCTTCTTAGCTCTTGGGGTCAGCGGGATTTGATAATAACCCTGTAGTAGATCAATCTTTCTGACATAGGTAGAATCTCCCACAGAGTCTATTATATCATATAGTTGAGGTTGAGAAGTTGAATTTCATCCTTTTCTTAAGACATAGGAGTGTAATTTATACAAAGTTAGAAAATTAAGAGTGTCAAACCAAAGCTTTAATCGATAGGTAAACTAACACCGAAGTCGAGCTGACCTCGGTGGAAAATAAACAATAGACTGTTCTAGTAAAAGGTTAGGTAGAAATATTGCGTGACAGTTTATAGTTAACAAGTTTTAATTAATTCATAATCATAATTACACTTATTTACAAAATAAACTGAAATTGAAAAAGTAATACAAAGAGTTTCTCGTAGCTAAGTTATTTTGGGCGGAGTTGTCTATATACTGTATACTGTATATGAGAAGGAGTCTATACCACACTGGAGGGTATTATATATGGAAGTACTGTACATAAGGCCTAAGCTGGACGTTAAGGAGAACAAGTTAATGAATTCAAATAATGATACTTTGCCAGACTTGCAGGTACTTAAGTCTCCACGCAGTGTAGGTATGAAGCAAGACTATACCCAAGATTGGTATGATTACAAAATTAATAGTCCCAGTCAAGTATTAGAATGCACAAGTAAAAGGGTGGAAGGCTAAGACTTGAGCTTGTATAAGTAGAGGTATAACAACCACAAAGGACAAGTGATGAATAATGATGTGAAAGATAGCTGACTTGACAGTCAACTATACTCGACTGGGCTAGATACAGAACATAACTCCTTTAGCTTTTTTTAGTTAAAATACAACTTCAGAGGCTATCAACCCTATTGGATTATTAATTAATCTCTACAATATATACAATCACCGGGTTCTGGTAGGAAATTGTTCACTCTAGTGAGGTTACCCTATCGGAAGGTTGTTGCCAACAGTCCCCAGATACCGGTGTATTCAATTTATTTCTCGCAGTAGCCTCGACTTATGTCTATTTAACTATGTCATGTCTGCAGAGTCTCTGGATAACGTTCAATTTATTATTAATAGCGTTATTAGTAGGCTACAAGGTAGGGATTATTACGAATTAATGGGGACCAAGGATAGTCAATATAATGTCTTTGTGGGGACCCTCCCCTTGTCCTTTGCGACCGTGCTGCCATCTCTCGAACGCGCGGATCGCTATTTTCAGATTTGTGACGTCACGCTTTTGCCTCTAGGTCATATGTACTCTATGGTACATAACCTCCCCACTGGTATACTTCTGGAGCCACTAGCCACATCCGACATCGTCAAGAAGAAGAGGAGGGAGCATAACGTTTCCACTCAAGAAAAAGCAAGAATTTTACTACAGTAGGCTATTATCCTTTTCATAAGTTTTATAAGTGTAGGCTATGTGGTGTGATGTTACGGTAGAATTTTACTGAAGTAGTGCGCATTTGACAGATACCACCACGTACTTAGGCCTATTAGAACATAAGAAAATGGGAGTCTGCAGAAAGCCGATTGGCCTAAGCAAGATCCCTGTCCCACACAACCCCAGTTAAATTACAAAGCCCAATTATAGGCTCAACACTCTAATACCCTGAGGATCATCTTACCAAAACGGTTAGAGATTAACGCAGGATTATGGGGGTATGCAGAGTGCTGATTGGCCCAACCCGGCTGATCCCCCTTCGGCCTTCACACCCAACCCTTCTCGTCCGTATGCTTATCCAATTTTATCGGTTGAAAGCCACAGTTGCTCGCGCGTTTGGGGCTAGCAACACGTATTATGAAAAACATGCATCCTCCTTCATTCACTGTCCCCCCCTTCACTCACTCAACCCCACAATTTGCCGGAGGATAACAGGTTTTTCACAATACGTAGACGGAGGTCTTAAAAAAAAAAAAAAAAAAAAATTATCTTCAAGCTCCCTACCGTTTTAGACCCCACTATAGCACTTGGTAGTCCATTCCACCCATCTACAACTCTGTTACCAAACCAATATTTGCCTATATCTTTTCTGAAACTAAATTTATCTAATTTGAAACCATTAGGCTAGAGATTTAATTTACGTGTCCACGCATCCATCAACAACCCTTTTCTGCTCTAATCCTAGCCTAGTAATAGAAACGATTTAATAAAGTTTTGGTACGATTTTACCTATAGGACACGCATTTGACAGGTACCACCAAGGATTTAATACATAGGCTAGGCCTATTTGTTTTCGGTTTCCACGCATCCAACACCAAGCTAGCCTAGCCCTTTTCTGGTGTACGAAACACTAAAAAAAACAATGGGGACACTTTAAGGTAAATTGATACGGTGTGACAGTCACGAGTTTTAGAATGTGTGTTTTGTTTTTTTGCATTTTTTCTTTGATATAGGCCTAGCCTACAGTGTTGTTTTACCTAACTAAGAAACCTAACCTAAAAGTAATACGTGGATAGAAACTAGCCTAAAATGTACGCAATTACCAAAGCAGCACTGGATCGCGCAACTGTAAGGTCCCCCGAGTAAGGTAGGAGGGAGAAAAAAAAATTATAAAGCAGAAATCCCGTAAAACAGGACTTGTCATTATGCAGACAAGACTGTTTTACCCTATATCTCCCTTATAATACATTTGGGAAAAATGTTATTTTAATACCACAAATTTTCCGAGTGTTTTTTATAAAAGAAATTGGAAAAACTCCATTTATTGGTCACCAATTTTCCCATGGATTTTTTTATTTTTCCCTGTTAGTTTTCATCAATATATAGTGTTTAGAAATAATTAGAACCCTCGGCGAAACCGTTTTCCCCATTATACAACGATATTAAGACACGTAGAGGTAGATGTGCTGGAAAGTGTGAAAAGGAACAACTTGAGATGGTTCGGCCATATGGAACGTATGGAAAGCGAGAGAATGACTAAGAGGGTGTACGAGAGCGAGGTGGAGGGACAGAGGGGGAGAGGTAGACCGAATATGAGGTGGAAGGATGGAGTGAGGAACTACATGAACGAAGGCGGTGCTGGTTGGGGGGAGGGGCGTCGACTGACTGGGGACAGAGGTGCATGGGGGCGGTTCGTTCGTGGCCACCCCTTCGGGGATCACGGCGTCAGGCAATAGATAGATAGATAGATTAAGACACGCCGCCCGATAGTGGGGAGGGCTATGAAGTAGAGGGAAAATGAGGGGTTAAATGCATAAAACGGCGATACAAATGTATTCAAGCAAAACTTGGCTCGGGTTTGAAGGTATTTCAAAGGCCTAAAACCCAATATTTCGAAAACCCGAGCCAAGTTTTGGCCAAAGCTGGCTCGGATTTTGCGAGTTTGTAGACAACAAAATGACAGTAACCTCATTTAGAAATTTGGCTCAGGTTTCCCAAAATTGCAAACCCATAAAACCCGAATTTTGGAAAACCCGAGCCAGCTTTTGGCCAAAGCTGGCTCGGATTATGCGAGTTTGTAAACAAACAAATGACAGTAACCTCATTTAGAAATTTGGCTCAGGTTTCCCAAAATTGCAAAGCCATAAAACCCGAATTTTGGAAAACCCGAGCCAGGTTTTGGCCAAAGCTGGCTCGGATTTTGCGAGTTTGTAGACAAACAAATGACAGTAACCTCATTTAGAAATTTGGCTCAGGTTTCCCGAAATTGCAAAGCCATAAAACCCGAATTTTGGAAAACCTGAGCCAAGTTTTGGGAAAAGTTGGCTCTGATTTTGCGAGTTTTAAGAGTAAACAAATTACACTAACCTAATTTCAATTTTTGGCTCATGTTAAGCTATCATAGTGTTTACAAGCCTATACCCCTTTGAAAGGACATTAGCCTAACCTAACAACCTTACCTAACCTATCCTAGTATTATGGGTGGGGGCTGCCGCCCCCACACCCCCGCTATTTGCATCTTTGACAGATTGTTTGTGTATTTGTCTGTGAAAAGGGGGTAATTGTTTAGTGTATGGCCTGCTAAAGAAAATGGATTTTTTAGCACAGACTAAACCAAATGTTCACTACTGTATTTACATAGCTGGTCATTAACCTAACCTAACCTAACCTAACCTAACCTAACCTAACCTAACCTAACCTAACCTAAGGTAATCTGGGCATCCTGGGGGCTGCTGCCCCCAGACCCCCGTTGGTCTTGGGATGAAAAGTGATAAAATACACATAATTATCTCTTACCTCATAATTCAAAGTTTTGTATTTGGTTTAATATACACTTCCCAGGTCATTTGAACAGTTCTATTGCTTCTATATCATATAATACACCATAGAATACGTTTTTAATAACTAGAAAATAAGAGGACTTCGATTAAACAATTACGGAAATACCTTAAAACACGAGCCAAGTTTTGCTTAAATAATTTTGTTTTCGCCGTTTTTAAACCCGCAAAAATATGAAAGCGTAATTGCATACCTTATTGAGATGTGGAGGGAGTAGGTGGGGAAGAGATGCGTCCACGTTTTCGACGAGGAGTTACGACGAGTAGTAGTTTTATTTAAAAACCAATAATGACCGCATCGCCACTGGTCTGCCGTTTCATAATAGTAACATTCGTTTGAGCAGAGTTTGCAGGAAACAGAGGTAGGCAAACAACCATGGTCAGTAAAAACCTTAAGGGCTGCACTATTGTTCCTTGTAGTGTCAATAATCACTGAATGTGGGAGGGGTGAACAACCATTACAAGCGGCGTCCATGACTAAAGTGAGGAGAGACTTAAATGAAGGCGTGTATCTGTGATTGGTTCAGTGCAATGACGTAATCAAGGTCAATAAACTCACCTGATAGGTTGCTGGTTGTATGCGTGACGGAATCTATGAGTTTAATGACGTGGTCAGAAAAAACCCCCAATAAGAATCCAGAAGTGTTTCGTGACGTATTGCGCAGGAGTTAGGAAATTAAACTCAGTATTTCCAATGAGGATTGGCAGATGGCGTGATAGTATTACAAAAGTTGAAGGGTAGAGCTCTCCAGTTCACGAAAAAATGGCGTCGCTGAAAGCCGCGCCGTCTATAAGAGAGTATTGACAACCGTTTTACGGTAGGTAGACATGTTGTTACCGGTTTTTTTAATAGGTTTTGCCGAGGGTTGAAACTAATTTTAATATGATGCTTAGAGCATATAGATTCCATATCTGTCTTCAAATATGTCAAAATAATTGGTGACCAATAAATGGAGTTATACTAAGAAATTGTTCATTTGCATCAATATATAGTGTTTGTAATTAATTAGAAATCTCGGGAAAACCTATTTTCCCCATTAGGCCTATTGTTGAGACACGCCCCCGATAGTGATTTGAAAAGACATTAGCCTAACCTAACAACCTTACCTAACCTAACCTAGTATTATGGGTGGGGGCTGCTGCCCCCACACCCCCGCTGGTTGAGTACTAATCCCTTAGTAAAAAAAAAAAAAAAAAAATAGATTATACAAAGGTGAAGTCGATGAAGTCTACGGTGTTTACTCTGCAATCTTCAGCTTTGATTGTACATTGATAACGGGAAAGTACCGTATTGACAACCTTGTTACGAAAATTAAATTTTAGTACCATACTTTTATATTAGGTTTTTCCGAGGGTTTAACACATTTTCATATGATCTTTAGAGCTATCGATAACTGGAAGTACCGTATTGACAACCTTGTTACGAAAAATAAATTTTAGTACCATACTTTTTTATTAAGTTTTGCCGAGGGTTAAAACAAATTTTCTTATGATCTTTAGAGCATATAGATTCAATATGTATCTTCAAATATATCAACAAAATTTGTGGTATTAAAATAACATTGAACCTACATTTGCGACGGGAAGGACATATAGGACTGAAGACTATTATATAACATACCTATAGGCTACACAAACATCGATGGGGCTTGTAACTGTCAAACCGTAAAATCTTACCCACTTTAATATTAATGACATGAGACAAAATATAGCCTAGGCCTAAACAGAATTCGGACAAACTGGATTTTAGATTACGTATGGGATATGATCTAAATGTATAGCCTACTATAGCTTTGGGTAGCATTCAAGGAGACTACTGCAGGACTCTTCTTCTTACCTCTGACCGGGTATAGGCTATCCTAGTGTTTACTAGCCTAGGCCTATACCCTTTTGAAAGGACATTAGCCTAACCTAACAACCTTACCTAACCTATCCTAGTATTATAGGTGGGGGCTGCCGCCCCCACTCCCCCGCTTTGACTTAGATTTTTGGTGTATTTGTCTGTGAAGTGGGTATTTTTCAAGTTGTTGATAACGAAAATCCTCCATGCTGACTAGCCTATATAGAGAAAAATATGGCGAATCTATTGGTGCCTATTTTCCCTAATAAATTGTTTCTCATAACGTCACACTAGCCTAGTGTCCTTGAATATTATCTAGCTTTGTATTAGAGTATTAGTCACCACAATATAGCCTATATCTTTACCGCTGCAGATTAAATTATTTTTCCTTAGACTTTGTGGGTTAAATAAGGGTGATGGCGGCCATCTTTGATCAGCTGAGAACTAATATTTTTAATTTTTTTACCGTAGGCCTAGTTTTAGTATTTTGTCATATTCTATATCAATACTAACCCTGCGGGGGTCTGGTTAGGTTAGGGTAATGACAAAATATGGTTTTAGGGAGCATGTTTTAATATTGCAAAATAATGGGTAGGCCTAAATATGAATTTCCAGAAGGAAAAACACCTTAAAACACACTAATCAATGAAGAAACTGATGAGAAAAAGGATTATAATACAAAAAACACGTACGTGACCTAAAATCCAATTTGACCGAGAACTCGTTACTTATTACCGAAACTACCACTAATTATTTCTCCATATTTGAAGGCTAGCCTATTATAGAATAAGGATGAGTCAATATTGAAGCTGCACCACAATATTGGTAGAAAATCATTTGACATGCCATTTTATTCTACATATTTACATAATCAGATGTTTTAGGAAACTATTATTACTACTATTCTATAGGTATTTACTTTTTAATTAGGTTAGGTTAGGTTCTTAAATCCGAGCCAACTTTGCCAAAACTTGGCTCGGGTTTTCAAGAAAATGGGTTTTATGGGTCTCAAAAATGCAAAAACCCAAGCCAACTTTGGTTAATATACAGGAGACGCAACAACGTGTTTTTCAGGTATTTTTTTTGGTATTTTGATTTTGTTTTTGGTGTTTTAGTGGAATCTAGTGATGAAATTGAATGGGAATTAAGCATTTACCCATTATCCATCAATCTAAAGACACGCCCCCCGATAGTGGGGAGGGCTATGAAGATCAGGGAAATTGAGGGGTAAAAAGCTTATAGAACACTATAGAACACGATAATACACATTTGTAACCCAAATTTGGCTCGAGTTTGTTCAATTTCCAGACCCATAAAACCCGATATTTTGAAAACCCGAGCCAAGTTTTGACGAAACTTGGCTCGGATTTAACAAATGTAAAAATGAAAAAAACACAGTAACCTTGGTAAAATATTGGCTCGGGTTTTGTCAATTTCCAGACCCATAAAACCCGACTTTTTGAAAACCCGAGCCAAGTTTTGACGAAACTTGGCTCGGATTTAACAAATGTAAAAATTAAAAAAACGCAGTAACCTTGGTAAATTATTGGCTCGGGTTTTGTCAATTTCCAGACCCATAAAACCTGACTTTTTGAAAACCCGAGCCAAGTTTTGACGAAACTTGGCTCGGATTTAACTAATTTAAAAATGAAAAAAACACAGTAACCTTGGTAAATTATTGGCTCGGGTTTTGTCAATTTCCAGACCCATAAAACCTGACTTTTTGAAAACCCGAGCCAAGTTTTGACTAAACTTGGCTCGGATTTAACTAATTTAAAAATGAAAATAACACAGTAAGCTTATTAACATGTTGGCTCGGGTTTTGTCAATTTCCATACCCATATAACCTGACATTTAGAAAACACGAGCCAAGTTTTGACGAAACTTGGCTCGGATTTTACTAATGTTCATGTTAAAATTACACAGTAACCCTAATCAAATCTTTGTTTGGGTTTTCATAAGGTTAACATTAGCCTAACCTAACGAAGTAAGAATGGGGTTAATATTAGCCTAACCTAACAACCTTACCTAACCTAACCTAACCTAGTAAGAATGGGGTTAACATTAGCCTAACCTAACCACCTTACCTAACCTAACCTAGTAAGAATGGGGTTAACATTAACCTAACCTAACAACCTTACCTAACCTAACCTAGTATTATTGGTGGGGGCTGCCGCCCCCACAGCCCCGCTGGTTGGGTACTGGCTGAAAAACTTATTGTTTTACAGTAGGCCTATGTATTTTATTTTATTTTTGTTCTCCCTTATAATACATTTCAGCTCTTAATGACATATATAGCAATGATGTATAGCCTATGCTCTACCTGACCTATTAGGCCTAAAAAGATCGATGGGCTAACTGTCGGTCCAAAACATCAGTATAACCAACTAGCCCTTGCATGCCAGTTTAATCCTATGCGAAAAAATCTTTTACTTTATGTTACTTTGCGATGACCCATTAAGATTCCCGAGCTAGCTGTGGTCCGGCTCCTTTATGTTGTCCCAACTAACCTTAATGAACAGAGGAGGTACTGGGCTGCCTGGCTGGCCGCTGGAGGCTCGGTCACCACTCATCTTGGTCAACAGCTGGTGGATTTTTGTTTCAAATTTTTCCATGTAAAACAAGTGTATGTGCATTTCAAAACCAGCTGTCCTCGTCAGCTGTATTTGGAACACTGGTTATTGCACTTTGGACAGTTTACACTTATTGGAAGGCGAAAAGGTCTTAAGCAGCCTCAGTGTTTTTAACCCTTGTCTAGCGGATGCTCTGTGGCCGTTTTGGGCCTTTTCAGGCCATTCTGACTGCTATATCAACCATCAGTATGAAAGGAACTGTATTGCGCCGAAAACTAGGTGGAAATCGCTACACAATGACGCCACATACAGCTACGTAGCACTCGTGGAGCACTGACAGTGTTACCTCGAAGATGGAAGTTTAGCTGATTTTGCTACATTGCTCACTTTTAGCGAACTATTGGTTACACTGTCATCCTCACGCGCGGTGGGGGAACTGGAGTTAGTGTGGGCCGGGAGGCCACAGATGTCGGACGTATGGATCATTACTATCCCACCCATTTTCACTCGATTTCCACCCTTTTTTCACCCGTTTTTTGCCAGTTTTTTCAACTCCACTTATGTTGCGCGCCGCTCTTTAAGGGTTAAAGACGGTGGAAAAAGCTTTGATCGGCTCACACCCTCTACACAAGCTGGCCAGAGTCAAACTGACAGCTTATATCCTGGGCCACCTGTTTTCCAAATCATGGCATCACCTGATTGGTCGATAGACATCACGTGTCAGTGAACTCGAGTACTCTTGGCATGAATTAGGTAGGGTGATTACTTTGGCCACGACGCCACCAGTATAGTTCATTGCATTCGCCACCAGATGTCTCAGTTGTTGACTGACAGTCACGCAAAAGAAGTCTCCCAGATGAAGACGAAAAAGAAGAAGTGTAAACAAACCCTTAAAACGTAAATATCCATATAATATGTATTATGTTAGTTTCCCGGGAATGACACCTACATCAACAATTTGGAGAAAAATCGCTTAATCACATGCTATTGAGCTTAATTTTTTACCAATATTGTAGCGCCTCCTGTATATTGACCCCAACTTTTTATTTACATTACTCTCCATTTTCAATAAAAAAAACGTCAACTCCGAGCCAACTTTTTACCCAAAATGCGTTTTATGGGTTCCAAAATTAAAAAACAACAGCCAAATTAATATATATATCTACTTTACCCCACTATTTCCCTGATCTTCATAGCCCTCCCCACTATCGGGGTGCGTGTCTTTAGATTGTTGTGGCAATCGGTAAATTATCAATTCCTAATAAAAAAAAAAAAAAAAAAAACTCAAACAACAAGAACCAACAAAAAAAAAACATAAAAACACGTTGTGGAGTGTCTTCAATAATTACCTAAGGATGTTGCAAAGATCATATTAAAATGTGTTTCAACCTCCGGAGATACATTTGATGTGCACTAGGCTATATAAAGTACAGTACTGTACTGTAAAAACAAAAGACCGTAAAAGTTTATCACCAACCATTTACGAGTTTTTCAGGTAATTTTTTTTATTTGATATAGCCTAGGCTTAGGCCTAGGCCTAATGTTGTTTAATAGCCTTCCGAGGACCGTCGCATTTTAGTATTTTCAACATTAACCTAACCTAACGGCTAGGCCTAGTGTTGTTTAATAGCCTACCGAGGACCGTCGCATATTAGTATTTTCAACATTAGCCTAACCTAACCTAACCGAAAACTAACCTGTCTCGCTGACGGTACCCAGCTCACGTTCCCTGTTTATGGGTACGCGACGGTCTAAACCCAGCTCACGTTCCCTGTTTATGGGTTCGCGACAGTCTAAACCCAGCTCACGTTCCCTGTGTTATGGGTGAACAATCCAACAGTTTCTCGTATTTCACTTATAGTGATTTTGCGACGGTAATTACGTGAACACCAACAAAGTATCGTTCATGAAAGTGATAGCCTAAAACACTGATAATCATCGATGGGGCCCGTAACTGGTTGGTCATAAACCAATATCTAAGACTCTCCCTATTGACGGCAGTGAAACTTATTAACCCATCAGACCCGGTTGGGCTCTGAGAAACCCATAACAAATGCGCCCGGTAGGGCTCCGAGGCTCCGGCAGCTTGAAAGCCTGTAAGCTTGTTTTGAAAGGCGTCCGTCCGACGCATGTAAACAACAGCCGGTTGGACCGACGCCGCGCATCTCCGACCACAAGAAGGAGAGGCGTCGCTTGTTCTTGTGTGCCTGTGTGTTATTGTTAAGTAGCCTAGTGAAAAGTGGCTGACATCGCCACAAAGTTCTCTCCACGGAAATCGTCATCACATCAAAAGGCTAAAACAACATCAAACATGCTCCACTGAGCAAAGGGGACAAAAAGGAAATGAGCGAACTCTTAAGAAGGCAGTATGAAATGGCATTCAGTGAGCCTGATGAAACAAAAGTCATCAGAGACCAAAATATATTTTTCATGGAAACCTCCCCCACGGAAACCCCCCAGATGCTGGATATTGATTTCGGTCCAAAAGACATAGAAGAGGCCATTTCCAACATGCCATCCCACTCGGCACCAGGCCCGGACTCATGGAATTCGATCCTAATGAAGAAATGTAAGGAAAACCTCTCAAAACCCCTGGCTATAATGTGGAGGAGTCTAGACACTGGTGACATACCAGATAGCTTGAAAAACGCAATAATTGCCCCACTGCATAAAGGAGGGAGTAAAGCACTACCAAAAAACTACCGCCCGGTAGCTATAACCTGTCACATCATTAAAGTTTTCGAGCGAGTCCTGCGAAGCAAAATTTCAATATTCATGGAGGCAAATGAACTACACAACACCGGTCAACATGGGTTCAGAGCGGGAAGATCATGTCTCTCACAACTTTTGGAACACTATGACAAAACAAAATTTAAAGCGCTAGAAGAAAAGAAAAACGTGGATGTCATTTACACCGGTTTTGCTAAGGCATTTGATAAATGTGACCATGGTATAATAGCCCACAATCTGAAAGCTAAAGGTATAACTGGGAAAATCGGACGGTGGATATACAATTTCCTCGTAAACCGAAAACAATCAGTAGCAGTAAAACAAGTCACATCTGAGCCTTCGGATGTCAAAATCTCAGTGCCCCAAGGAACAGTGCTAGCGCCCCTTCTGTTCCTCATACTAATTTGCGACATAGATACCAACACCAGACACAGTACGGTGTCGTCTTTTGCTGATGACACAAAATTAAGCAAGATAGTAAACACACAAGAGGACACGGGCCGACTGTAGGAAGACATGAATGTAGTGTTCCAGTTGACCAGGGAAAACAACATGCAATTCAATGAAGAAAAATTCCAATTAATACGGTACGGAGATAATAATGGTGTTAAAGAAATTACAAATTACTTACCAGAATCTAACCACATAATAGAACAGAAAGACAGTGTGAAAGACCTTGGGGTATTAATGTCTGAAAATATGGGTTTCAAAGTACATAACCAGGTCAAAGTGGCGGCTGCGAAACGTCTAACGGGTTGGATTCTGCGTACTTTTAAAACACGCGGTGAATTACCTATGATAACGCTCTTCAAATCTCTAGTGCTACCGCGGCTTGAATACTGTAGCGTATTAACATCCCCATACAAAGCAGGTGAAATAAATGACGTAGAGAGTGTACAAAGAAATTTCACTTCGCATATAAGTTCGATAAAACATCTACACTATTGGGAGCGTTTAAGAGCACTGAATCTGTACTCACTGGAACGTAGAAGAGAACGTTACCTAATAATATACACGTGGAAAATCGCAGAGGGTTTAGTACCAAACCTACATACTCCGATAGTCATGAAATTCAGTGATAGGAGAGGCTGGGAATGCGAAATCCCCCGGATGAATAACAGGGGTGCTATGGGCTCTCTGCGAGAGGGCTGGTTATCACACAGAGGCCCACGTCTCTTCAACAAACTCCCACGGCGAGTAAGAGACATGAGGGACATCTCGTTAAACAACTTCAAGAGAGCCCTAGATGTTGAACTGCAAAAAGTGCCAGACGAGCCCATCCTCGCAAGGGAGCGAGCTGTCGCTTCAAACAGTCTACTGCACCAAATCACCACCCATAATGAGGGGCGTCGCGCTCCTTGGTGCCGCTAGAAGAGTGGCGAACACATCAAAAGGTAACTGAACCAGTTGACTTAGAGAGCTCTACTCAACGCCATTCTACAGGTACGAAACACATCTACGCTTGGGGATGCGCGGGAATGCGGAAGCAGTCAAAATAACAAAGATGTGGTAGCCTAGGCGTAGACATTTTTCGGCCAAAACCCCCGGGTTTCGGGGAAATTATAGAATACAATAGCCGGGGCTGGAGGGTTAAGCCCCCTACTGTTAAAATAGATGATGATTTCAATAATTCATGGGGGGAGGTGAGGGGGGCAAAGGGGGTTGAGATATTTCGCAGCAAGTGACGTTTCGCCACAGGTACGGTCAGAAGGTACGGTCAGAATCGGTTATGCCTGTTCACAGCAAATGAATGAGACGGTTCGCAGCAAGTTCGTTTCACCATCCAAAATATGATTATGCATTCAGTGCTTCCACAGCTTTTATTCTGAATTCCTTAGATTTCTAAAAATCCTTATTTTTACCTTTCTTAGTAAATATAGGCCTATTTATATTTTGTATTTCAAATACAAAGGATATTTAGCGATATTTTTCTAGTGTAACTATGCAGGTTATTACCGTACTATCTATGATACATTCTAGCGCATTCCTAATGTCAGTCTAGCGTATATTTGTGTCTTAATTACCATTAATTTTCCTCTAATTGGTGTAGTGTACTGGGTTTAGTGGTCTGGTCATTAGCTGACATTAACTCGTCCAGTATATTATTTTGTGGCAACTATTAGCCTAGACTATTGTATTCAGTTTAAGAAAGACATCAATTATAAAATCATCTATGTCTCGGTCTATCGTGGTGCTTGACAGTTTTAGTTTCTGTATGAGTTGTCCCGTGACTTCCTCGTTTAATGTTTAGGCTATCATGTAATACCTGTTTTAACCTTTTTAAATTATGATACGATGACCCATATTACTTCTACTTTCTGGCTGAAATTAGACTGTTTTATTCATATAGGCCTAAGTAAATATATAGCCTATGGAATGAATTGAAATAATGTTTATCATTTGAAATGCATCAGAAATGTAAGAGATCCTTACTTAGCTGTATAACATCATCCAGTGATGTTTTAATCGCATAAAATGTATCATTTTATAATAAAATACCGGTAAATTAAGAAGCTGCATATTGGTGTTTAACCTATTTCTTAACCCTTCCTACCCGGCCTGTCTTACCTAAGGACGGTCGCCCGTACCCGGGCGAAATGGCTGAAAAACGTCTAGGCCTAGGCTACCGTATTTATGTTTATTTTCACTGCTAGAACTTTCCCACTCATCTATAATCGTAGTTCGCTTACCTTAGTGATCGCTTACCTTAGTGATAGTTTAAGAGGCAGAGGAGTCAATGCTCATAAAGGTTGCCTCTTCTCAATCTTTCAGTCTCATACCGGTCATAATTATTTTTAAAAACATTTACACTCTGACTCGTAACTACTTCCTCTGGGAGACTATTCCAGTTGTTTACAATCCTAGCACTAAAAAAGTTGTTCCTCTTCGTGGTTCTGTGCCTGACCTTGGCCAGCTTCAGTCTGTGTCCTCGGGTGTTTGGTTGGTTTTCTCTTGATGCAATTGTCAAAAAGTGCCCGTCCTTGACCGCATCTATGCCATGAATTATCTTGTAGGTCTGGATCATGTTTCCTCATTTCCTTCTCTGCTCCAGTGTCGTTAGTCCAAGACGCTCCAGTCGCAACTCATATGGCATTTCGGACAACTCGGGAACCAGTTTAGTGGCTCTCCGCTGTACTTGTTCCAACTTGTTGATGTCTCGACGGGTATATGGAGACCATGCCTGGATACTGTATTCCAGTCGAGGTCTGATTAGGGATTTGTACAAAGGGAGAAACATCTCTGAATCCATGTATGTATATGTTTTCCTTAGAAGTCCTACCAACGAGTTGGCACTGGCTGCTGCCTTGGCCACTTGTACTGCTGGCTTCAAATCCGGGGTGACAAAAATTCCTAGGTCTTTTTCCTCCTCTGTGGTGGTTAGCGGATTATTCTTCATGTGGTATTGGTACTCTGGGTTCCTCCGTCCCATGTGCATGACCTTGCATTTCTCCTCATTAAATTCTTGTAGCCACTTTTTACTCCACTCTTCCAGCCTGGTAATGTCCTCCTGTAGTCCTTCTCTGTCCAGCGGGGACTTAATTCTCCTGTACAGCTTGGCGTCGTCTGCGAAGAGCTTGCTGTCTGACTGAACTGTATCCATGAGGTCATTTATGAAAACAAGGAAGAGAACTGGCCCCAGCACACTGCCTTGAGGTACTCCACTCCAGACCCCCAGCCATTCTGAGGGTGCGCCCCTGTTGACAACTCGTTGAATTCTCCGACTCAAGAAGTTCTTGATCCATATTATGATGTCTCCTGATATCCCGACTGCCTGTAGTTTCTTGAGTAGACGGAGATGGGGGACAGTGTCAAAGGCTTTTCTGCAGTCTAAGTAAACCACATCAACGTCATCCCCCTCGTCCATGGCATCTTCTAATTCCTCAAAATATTCGAGCAGCTACGTTGCGCAGGACCTCCTTGATCTGAAACCGTGTTGGGAACTGCTGAGGAGATTGTTGTTTTCCAGATGATTCACTATCCTTTGCTTTAGCAATTTCTCCATTATCTTGCATGGAACTGAAGTAAGGCTGACTGGGCGGTAGTTTAATGGATTTGACTTGTCACCTTTTTTGTATATTGGAGTGACATTTGCCTTCCTCCAGTCCTCAGGTATAATTCTGTCGGTGAGGGTCTTTCTGAACAGCAGCCAGAGAGGAAATGCAAGCGAGGATGCGCACTCCTTTAACACCCTCAGGTGAATCCCATCAGGTCCTGGAGCAGAGTTTTCTCTCAGGCCTTCCAGACATTTTCTTACCTCGTCCTCGGTGAAATCACAGTGACCTATCCCGACACCATCAAATTGGTTTTGAACATTCGGAATGTCCGTTTCTGGCTCTCGTATGAAGACCTTTTGGAATTCTTTATTTAGGAGTTCATTTGCCTCCTGGGGGGTGTTTGTTAAGGTTCCATTGGGGTGTTTGAGCTTGGACACAGCCTCTTTGATCCGGGTTTTGCTTCTCGCGTATGCATAGAAGGCACGTGGTTTTTCTTTGACTTCCTGTGCAAGGGACTTTTCAAACTGATAAACTGCCTCTCTGACTGCTTGTGTTGACTCGTTCCTTCTTTTGCAGTACGCTCTGTATCTTGCTCTGTTTCTCCTCTGTCGGTATCTCTTCCAGGCATCCTCTTTCTGTCTTATTTTACACAGAACTCTCTGTATCATCCATTTGGGCTTTGGTTTCGTTCCTCTCCGAGTTGTCTGAAGCGGAACGCAAGTTTGTACTACCTTGTTGTATACTTCCAAGATGCCTTCCCAGGTCTCCTCAACACTGCTGTTCCTCAGTATCTCCCAGTCAACATTGCTGAACATATGGTTTGCTTGTACATAGTCACCCTTGTGAAAAAGTTTCTTATTACCTTCATCATCACAGTGCAGAGCACCATCCACAGCCATTTTGAAAACTATGACACTGTGATCACTGGCTCCAATTGGAGCTTTGTACTCTATGTTACTTATCTCTAATTCATTCTTGGTCAGGATGAGATCTAAAAGTGACGGGGTATCGCTTCCTCGGGCTCTAGTGAACTCTGCTACATGCTGGTGGAGAAAGGCATCCTGGCAGGTTTCGTAGAACTTTGTTTGTTCGCTCCTTGGTCCCCCGTGTACGTAGTGATTTTCCCAATCAATTTCCTTAAAGTTAAAATCTCCGCAAATTAG
The DNA here is from genome assembly GCA_032716605.1 of Paralithodes platypus. NCBI lineage: Eukaryota > Metazoa > Arthropoda > Malacostraca > Decapoda > Lithodidae > Paralithodes > Paralithodes platypus. The sequence continues at coordinate 3,204,099 of CM064533.1, read as the reverse complement.
CACCTGATTTACTCCAATATTGCATGCTTCAAGCAAGGTCTGCCTGATACTGCTATTGTAGTCTTCTGTTGAGTTTGGTGGCCTGTACATACATCCCAAGAGGGTAGAGTTTCCTCCAATACTCAACTCACACATGACAGCTTCAACATTTTCCTGGACGTTGTATGAACACTGCGATGAAGGTACGTCCCTTCTCACCAAGATGGTGATGCCTCCTCCGCCCCCTGTTGCTCTGTCCTTCCTGTATACCGTGTATGATTCACAATCGAAGTACCAGGCAGACGATTCCTCTGGACTTAACTTAGTCTCTGAAACAAATATAATATGTGGTTTATCCTTACTTATAACTAATCCTAAGAGATCACTTTTATTTTTGGTATTAACCCCATCTATATTAGTGTATATACAGGTGAGCTCCTCTATTGGGTTTACTGCATTGGTGGTGGAAGCGCTAGGCCCGAGTTCTGGTTCTGTGGGGTAACCGGTGGGACTGCAGGGTGGGCTAGTCCGGACGGGGGCGTTCCTGATTGGGTCACGGTGGTTGGACTCCGTGGAGGTGTGGGGACACGTCCTGTTCGGCCGGCTTCCTGTACCGTGACCAGCTTCAAGTATGGTTTTCAATCTGTATTTTGGCGTTGAGTAGAGCTCTGTAAGTCAACTGGTTCAGTTGTGATGTCAATTTCAGTGGAGCAAATATTGCAGAGATGTTGCCAATATGGGGGCTTTTCAAACACTAATTTCGTCTGACGTCAGAACAATAACATTGAAGAGTCTTCTCCTTCTTGTTTTCGGAGGTGCGGTGACGCAACGCTTGGGTTTGTTGACATACGTTGTACGCACGGCGTTCAGACCAAGCTTAATTAGGCTATTAAGCTGCCGTCTTAGGTAAGGACGGCCAGGTAGCGGCCCTTCTGCCGAGCTGTCCTTACCTAAGGTAGCCCGGGTAGGAAGGGTTAAGTACTGGTACTATTAATACATACTTTAAAATGTATATTAATACAAAAATAATAAAAAATCCGTGTTGGTCAGTGTCAATTTAGCTATTTTCCAACGACTCTAGTGGTATTTAACCCCTCCAACCCGGAAGGGCTCTTGAACGCCCATAACAACCTCGGCCCGCGCAACCCGGAAGGGCTCTTGAACGCCCATTGCTTGCGTGCGTGCTTTCGAATTTTCGGTATCGTGGGACGGTAGGTGGCGCCACCAGGCGTAAACTACGCCACAGCAACAGTATCTACCCCGACGCCATCATGGACAGTACGCCAAATAGTGATTCCGCTGTGTCCGATACCGTGCTTCCTACGACGCCCTTGCTAGTTCGTCGCGCCTTACCCCGACGCCATCGCCTAAATGTGTTATCTCCCGGAGGTATTGAGACGACATTGAGACTTTATGAGCGAGCTGATGCCAAGCATAATGTTGATGATGAAGTCAGTGACGACTCCAGTAATTATAAGTCGAGTGATTAGGAGTGACAAAGAAGAGCAATTCCTGGGATTTGCGAGAGAACATGAGAGTGATGAAGGTGATGTACCAGTTGTTGAGGAAGCTGGTTTACCTAAAGACAGTGAACTTGAGAGAGTGAGTGAGTGGGAGAGTTCAAGGTCACTCACCAAATTTCGCATAAGTGACACGACGCCAAGCCCTTCCCCAGGTAAATCGCCTTTCAAGCTACATTTGTATAAGCAGAAAATACTTGAGAAGGCGGCCGCGGCAGCTAGGGAACAAGCAAAACTACTTGGTGAGGATGAGGCTGTGAGTGAGGGTCAGCGTGGTGACCCTTCTCGTCCGCCATTGTCTCCCTTATCTACCCACGCCACCCAAGATGACCCGGATGCCCCGCATTCTTCCCCACCACCCCCACCATTGCCAAGGGTTGAGGACCCCCCACTTTCGGCCTATTTGCCTCCTAGGTCCCCCGACAGGAGACATACTGCTGCCGAAAAGGGGAAAGGTAGGAAATATACCAAAAAAAATAAGAAAAGTAAGAGAGTTTTGTTCGAGGCTCCCGCGGCGTCCACCCCGGCCGGCCCCAGCCATACGTCCCCGCAACTTTCCCCACGGTCCTCCCCACCTCTCCCGCCTTCAACATGTCTTCCTGAAGAAGTCTTTGAGCTCACATCACCAATACCTGGGCCTAGTGACAGTGAAACATTGCTTTCTGTCACTCGTCGCAGGCAAAGGAGCCCAGGACCTCGGGGGGACACAGCCTCACCTGCCACTCCTTCCCCACCTCGCCCACCCGCACGCCGCCCACGCATCACTGGTTCCCCGCCAGATTATGTGGGGGCCACTGATGATGAAGGGCACCTCTCTGAAGACTGGCCATGATTACATAGGTCCACCGTCAGGGCAAGATGACCACTCTGACGATGACTATATGGACATCGACGACCCTCGACCCATCCGCTTGGCCCGGCGTCGTGCTGCCCGCCGCCCTGGCCGACGCCCTGGCCGCCCTAGGGCGCGCGCCTCCCGAGTTGGCCGTGGGCGTGCTGGGCCACCAGCTGGAGCTCCTCGTCAGCGTAGACAAGACCCATTCTACGTTTTTCAGTGGCAAGACGTAGTTGATGAGGATGGATACAACCCTGATGTGCCAGCTTTTGATGAGGTACTGGAGGGTTCAGGCATTACCCCCAATTTTCCTGCAGGCCCCAATGCTCCACCACACGAACTATTTGAGGCCTTCTTTGATGAGGAGGTGGTAGGCTATGTTGTCAAAGAGACAAATAAGCAGCACCAATTCCAGGTCCACTTTTTGGGAAAGGTGACCAAGGGCCACATGAGGCAGTGGACCCCAGTGACTCATAAAGAGTTCATGGTGTTCCTGGCACTCACCATGCTAATGCCTCATGTCAAGAAGCATAGGTTGCCTGAGTATTGGATCACCAATGATCTGATATCCACCCCTGCCTTCGGGAAATATATGTCTCGCGACCGGTACCTTGATATCCTCGCAGCGCTCCATCTTGTCACCAACCTTGACGTCCACCTCCCAGACAAGCTGTGGAAGATTAGGACGTTGTACGAGATGATGCGAGAACGCTTCACCTCCTACTTCAAGCCCTTCCGCAAGGTCGTCATTGACGAGTCTCTTGTGCTGTTCCGGGGAAAACTCAGCTTCCGGCAGTACATCCCCTCAAAAAGACATCGCTTTGGCATAAAATTCTTTGTGCTGTGCGACTGCCAAACTGGCTATGTCCTGGACTTCCTGGTCTACAGCGGGAAGGAAGGGGACTTGCTTGTGGACCCCCTCATTGGCTTTGGCGGAGCAGTGGTGCAAGCCATGATGGACCGCTACTTTCACAAGAATCACGTCCTCTACACGGACAATTATTACACGTCCCCCACTCTCTCACAGTACCTGCATGAGCGCAAGACGGGGACTGTAGGCACAGTACGAGGGAAAAGGAAGGGCATGCCACCTTTCCCTCCAAAGACCAAAAAAGGTGATGTGTTCCGGAAGAAGTCGGGGCCCATTCTGGCTATCCACTGGCACGACCAGCGGAAGGTCAACCTCCTGACCACCATCCACAAGGGGGAAATGGTGGAGACTGGCAAGGTGGATCGCCGCACCCAGGCCAGGGTGACCAAGCCCGATGCTGTCCTGGACTACAACATCAACATGAGGCTGGTGGACAAGTCCGACATGCAGATAGGCTTCATTGACTGCCTGCGTACCTCGTGCAGATGGTACAAAAAGTTCTTTCTGCATATGGTGGACATGTCAGTTCTGAATGCCTACAACATATACAAGCTTCGGAATGTGAACACACCCATGAAGTTCAATAGCCTGCGGAGGTTCCAAAAGCAGGTGTTGACGGAGCTCCTGGAGAAGTATGCTACGCCACAGAGGGCAGTGGCACATCCTGGGCCCGCCGTTATTGACCGCTTGCAGTGTGCTCAATACTTGATTAGGCACAGGCTTGGTTCCCTGCCTCAGAATGAATCAGGAAGAACACAGCAGAAGCGGTGCCATGTCTGCTACAACAGCAGGGTGAGGCCGAGGTCAGGTAAAAAGTCAACCATGGAGTGTGTGGAGTGCAAGGTGGCACTCTGTGCTTTAGAGTGCTTCTTTGATTACCACTCCAAGCTGGAGTTCTAATAATCATACTGAAATTGCCAAATAAAATGACAATATGTACACTATAATTATATATAGGCAAAAAGTGGAAGAAAACCAATTTATTGTAATACAAAAGTCATGTATTATGAGAACATTGATACAAATACAATTACACCATAATAATATGTGAAAGTAACACATATGTATATACCAAGTGACATTCATATGATTAGAACCTATAGAAATATATAAATCAGTGAAAAAAGACAATAAATTGTATATAAAACGTTTACAAATCATATAACTAAGTGAAAGTGACACAAGACCTAATATTTGATGGCCAAAGTATAATAAATACCTGTGATAACGAATAATCAGTGCCTAATACAACAATAACCTACCTCAATTACTAATAAAATGTACGGTATCGAGTGAAAATGAGCATTATCAGTGACAGTGACACTCTCTAAAGCATATTTGTCAAAGTGAAAGTCACACAAGACCTAATATTTGATGGCCAAAGTATAATAAACACCTGTGATAACGAATAATCAGTGCCTAATACAACAATAACCTACCTTAATTACTAATAAAATGTACGGTATCGAGTGAAAATGAGCATTATCAGTGACAGTGACACTCTCTAAAGCATATTTGTCAAAGTGAAAGTGACACAAGACCTAATATATGATGGCCAAAGTATAATAAACACCTGTGATAACGAATAATCAGTGCCTAATACAACAATAAGCTACCTCAATTACTAATAAAATGTACGGTATCGAGTGAAAATTAGCAATATCAGTGACAGTGATACCCTAATAAACATATTTTATATAATTGGCCTCAAAATAACTAGAAAATATCAAATAAACATCACATTCTCAATATCAAACACTAAAATCGTCTAAGGGAGATAAATACTTTGGCGCGACGAGCGGCTAGGTGCGTCGTAGCCATGGCCGGGGCGACGCGTCCGAACGCGGGAAGAATTTTCCGCCGAAAAGCACCCGCGCTCACCATTATGCAACCAGAGGGGCTAGAGACCTCTACTCAACGCCATTCGACAGAGGAAGGTTTGTGGAACATTATTCTTTTTTATTCACAACATTACATGCCATATTCATTGACTTACAGAGTAGTTAACATAGGCCAAAGATCGTCAAAACACCCGGTACCGGAGCACAGTCGCAAGCTATAGCCCCCGGGGCTGGAGGGTTAAGCATCTTGATTTAGTAGCCCTGGTGTGGGTCGGTTCGCCGCAGTTCCAATTAGCGTCCGGGCTCGTTCGCCGCGGTAAAGCGAACCGTCACTTGCTGCGAAACGTCTTGCTCCCGGGCAAAGCACCCCCCTCAACCCATCCTGTATCCAAAGGCAACACAAATTGTAGGCCTAGGCTATATTTACTCTGAAAATGGCTTGACCCTCTCACCACGGAAGGGCTCTTGAACGCCCATAAAAAAGCATATAACAGGTACCCGGAAGGCCTCTTGAACGCCCAGTGGTTGAAAGCCTGTGAGCTTCGTGTGCGAGGCGTCGGTCCGACGCATGTAAACAACAGCCGGCTGGACCGACGCCCCGCATCTCCGGCCACAAGAAGGAGAGCGTCGCTTGTTCGTGTGTGCCTGTATGTTGTTGTTAAGTATCGAAAAGTGGTGTAAAGTGGCTGTTTTGGCCATAAAGTTATCTCCAATGAAATCATCATCACAGCTCAACCAGTTGACTTAGAGAGTTCTACTTAATGCCATTCTACAGGTAAATAACACAGCTACGCTTGGGGATGCACGGGAATGCGGGAAGCAGTCTGATTAACGAATATACGGTAGCCTAGCCTAGACGTTTTTCGGCCAAAACACCCGGGTTTCGAGGAATATATATATAATACATAGCCGGGGCTGGAGGGTTAAGCTACATCTGAGTGTTTTAAGATTGTTGGATAATATGACTTGTATGACTTATATGACTTAATATGACTTGGAGCAATGACTTAACAGTAGAGCCAGTGATTGTTGCTGTTGTTCCCCAAGCTGCCTGGCCGAACAGCCCCAAGGCCCCGAGCAAGACCAAGGCCATAACCGAGCGCCCCCACAGAACCCTCCCAGCCGACCACAATAAAGCATGGGTGACCGAAGCCACTCCATGGTGGGGAGCTCAGAAACGCCCGGGAAACCAAAGCCCCACCCAGGGCCCTGTGCCCCTCAGCAATTATGAAGAGAAAGCTGAGGGGCAGTGATAGCCACCAGTGATAGTGCTCTTCAGTTTTCCATACTTTATGACAGAAATATCTACCCATCAACAACAAAACAGTGCAGTGTTCCACATAAGCATCCAGTGCACTTATTGCAGAAAAAATTACCAAGAAAAATTGTGTGATTATTAAGTAATAAGTGAAAATAAGTTCATCCCACTCTCAAAACAAAGATGGCGTCCAAGATGGCGGCGGTCAGCTGTTCAGAAGAAGAAGATGTAAACAACAACATTGAGTGTGCTACATGTGGACTCTCCAGTGATATGGACTACTCCATTAGTTGTGATGACTGCAGAAAATGGCTACACTATGAATGTTGTGCTCTACCAACCTTTCAAATATTTTGTTATGCTGCCTCAAAAAGAAAATTCACTTGCCACCCATGCACCCTATTGAGGTTTGGGGACGAGGACACTGAGGAGTGGCTAAGCAATGCAGAGGAAGCTAAACACAGGCAAAGAACTGTAACTAGGGCAGAACTGAAAAAGAAAGGTGCAATCACCAAAGACACACTTCTGACAGTTAAGGCCAGGCAAATTGGCTCAAGTCAAGCTCTGCCTGAAGACAAATCTGAGGATATCTTGACACAAACCGAGGCAGCTCAGACCCTAACTACACCAGAACTACCAAACAATTCTGATGACCCCAATAGGAAGCAAGAGGACAAGACTGTTGACCTAGGATTAGGGAATACACCAGCAGACCTCAATCTATCGGTCGAATTGGCTCTCAGTAGGCCTAGGCCTAATTCCCAGACCCAAGGCCATGAATGCAGCCTTGCTAGAACTAGGCCTAGCCCAAGACAGAAATCCTCAGATTCCTCAGTATACCATCATTCCCATGTCACCAGAATCTCACCACAGGACAGGAGAAATGGCAAGTTGACTCAGCTTGCCCAAGAAACCCCCATATGTAGGTACCACAGACGGGGAACATGTCGGCATGGCAAATTTGGGACAAAATGTGAGTACCGTCATCCTAAGGTCTGTCGTAAACTCCTAAATCATGGGCCAAATAGAGACCAAGGATGCCAACTAGGGAAAAAATTCTCATTTCTCCACCCTAAGATGTGCGAGGACTCCATCTCCAAGCAGGAATGTTTGAATAGTAACTGTAAATTACCTCACATCAAAGGGACAAAGAGACACCAAGCCAAGCAAGATGTAAATCCAGTACCGGTACCTGCCACCGCTCAAGTGCCCCACATGGCCTTGAAGAAAGTCGACGCTCTCCAGGATTCAAATTCAGCCCCTGCTTTTTTAGAATTAATGATGGGGGTGAAAAGGACCCTCGACACGCTAACGAAAGCCATGGAGTCACAAGCGTCCATAATCAGCACACACCTAATGGGCAATCAACACATACCCAAATGTTTCCATGGCTAAATGCCATGAAATCATGCTAGAAAATGCAGTGATGGGCAATATTCAAGGTCTATTCCCTAAGCCAAATAAAAGCAAGATCCCCTTCATTGCTGAGCTTGCTGAAGAAAATGACCTAATGTTCATTGCCCTGACAGAGACTCATCTCAAAAGTGAGGTGAGTGATGCAGAAATAATAGTGTCAAATTACACCTACAGAGCAGATCGTGAAAATAGAAGCCATGGTGGAGTCATCACATTTTATGTAAGAAATTACCTAGCCTCAGATACAAAACCAATATTAGTCTACAGTAGGCTCACATATCTCGATCAATCTCATCTCGATATTTCGCATCTCGATGCCACCTTCAAGCTCTCCCCAATCACAAATCTCGATGAAAAAACGTTAATCTCGATAGCTAAATATCGATGCTAGATGCTTATATACTAATATAAACAGATTAATCTTGACCAAATCGATGTGTGAACCTCACAGTCATTGTGTTTTGTTCACCTGTATACTAATGTACCGCCAGTATCGATCGTTTTCGGGCGGTAGTCTAACCTGACTCATCTCTGCCGCTTTTATTTACGTAGTAATATAAATTACTTTACCATGTTTTAATATACATTATTATTTGTATGAGGAAAATCTAATATATAATAATAGTAAAGACAAAAGAAAACTTGATTAAACTTTATACCATGGAAAACTTATTGAAGTCGGTAGATCTAGCGGCCACTTGGTGTACCAGTCACACGTCCGCCATTCGCTTGAAAACTTGTATTGTGAAGTCGTCTACTTGGACCTTTTTTTATCGCATTCATAAAATGCCGGTACTAGTGGTGACAGGGTGAGGGAAGCAATTGCAAGAATTGATGACGGTGACTGTGCGCCGGGTGCGGAGACGCAGTAACCTAACTGCGTTCGCCTCGGAACCAACAATCAACCACACAAACCTCTTTATCAATAAATATAAGGTAAAAATAAAACTCTTTCATTATTCATTTTATCTATTTTAACATATTATATATATTGCATGTGATTGTGGGGGGCAAATGTGAAAATTGACAGATTTGATGTAGGTTAGTCGGCAAGTGGCTGGAACCGATTGTATTTTTTCCCATAAGAAGTTAACTTCGCATCTCGATATTTCGAATCTCGATCGGTATTTGTGGGAACCAATTATGATCGAGATTGGAGATTCCACTGTACTCTGATACTCAAGTAGAAATGCTGGCTCTCCACATTAAGTCACTCAATGTAATTATTCTCAATTGCTATCGCCCCCCATCATGCACCCTTGAAAGTTACAATAATTCACTCAGCAGAATCGACAAGCTAATCGACGATATGCCAACCCCAACACCAGACATCATCATCTGCGGAGACTTCAACTTTCCTATCATCCATTGGCCAGAAGGAAAGGTCTCAGGAAGTACCAGAGAGGAGCAAGCACAAGCCAGGCTTCTCCTTAAACTCTCTAACAAGCTTTTCCTCACACAACTGATAACCAAGCCTACCAGAGTCAATAACACACTCGACCTCCTCTTCACTAACAACCAGGATATAGTTGCCGACTACTCAGTGGAGAAGACAATATTCTCTGACCACAGCCTTGTAACTATACACACTATGTACAGGAAGGCTGGGGCTCAAGCTGAAACTGTAACTCCGCCAACAAAACCAACAAACCCATTCTCAAATTTGAACTTCTTCAGTGAAGCAATTGACTGGGTAAATCTCCAAACTTCCCTCTCCCAGACAAATTGGGACCTGATCCTCCATGACAAGGATCCAAATGCCATGCTTGACACCATCCTCAGCACCCTACTGAAGGAGTGTCAGCATCACATTTCCCAAAGGAGGAAACCTTCCAACGCTCGGCACCTCAAAATTCCGAGGGACCGAAAAATCCTAATGCAGAAAAGATCATCACTCAACAAACAGCTCAATAACACCCAAAACAAAATGAGGAAGCTTGCACTATCTACCAAGATTGCAAGCATAGACACTCAAATTAAAGCATCCCATGAGCGTCAAAAGCAAAGAGAGGAAGATCGTGCAGTACTGAACATCAAGCGGAACCCCAAATTCTTTTACAGTTACTGCAGGCGCTTCTCAAAAATTAAGATGCAAGTGGGGCCATTAAGAACAGAGGATGGTGAAGCTGTAAACGACCCCAAAGATGTATGTCGGATCCTGCGAACACAGTACGAGAATGTCTTCAGCACACCACGGCCAGCAACTGCAATCCAGGACCCCAAAGCTTTCTTCACGGAAGACACTCCACAACCGACTCGACTAAGTGATATTGAACTGACTGAGGCAGACCTACGAAAAGCCATCAAAGAACTGAGAACGAATGCAGCTGCTGGTCCTGACGGAGTACCAGCCATACTGCTGATTAAATGCTGTGATGCCCTGATTCCTCCTATCTGCAAGCTTTGGAGACACTCAATGGACACAGGCACAATTCCATCCTCACTAAAACAGGCCATCATTACTCCAGTCTACAAGGGTGGTGAAAAGAGCCTGGCGAAGAACTATCGACCGGTAGCTCTAACATCCCACCTTATCAAGATATTTGAAAAAGTTCTGAGGAACAAGTTTGTCAACTTCCTGGAGAAAAGTAGTGTCTGCACCATCAGTGCATAGTTTCAAAGCACGGTATGACAAACATATCTTAGGAGGCGGGAATTAACGAGCATGCTCACTCCCGCAAATACAACTAGTGTAGTGTAAGTGTAAGATCCCTGGGGGACACCACTCTTGACTGATCCCCACTCGGACTTAGTACCAATTATGCTGACTCTCTGCTTCCTACCAATTAGCCATGACCTAATCCATCCTAACAACGCCCCACCTATTCCATGCGCCTCAACCTTTCTCATCAATCTCTCATGAGGGACTCTGTCGAAAGCTTTACTGAAATCTAAATATATATCATATGATTTGTCATTATCTACTGCTTCATATACCTCTGAGAAAAAGCTAAGCAAATTAGTAAGGCAAGAATGTCCCTGAGTGAATCCATGCTGAGAAGAATTGATTAAGTTAAATGTTTCTAAGTGGTTTCTCATTTTCCTAGCAATAATTGACTCTAGTAGCTTTCCTATGATTGAAGTGAGACTAATCGTTGAATAATGGGGGAAACGTTTTTTCCGAGGTTTGTAATTAAATACAAACACTATATAGAAGGGTTAATGAAAACTAACAGATTCCAAAAATAAAATCCATTACATAAAAATGGAGTTTTTCCGGCTAATGTCCTTTCAAAGGGTATAGTAAACATTAGGATATACCCGGTCAGAGGTAGGCGATACACCCGATAACAACTCTTACCAATCACTTAAAAGTACTGCGGGAGACCGAAAACCACCTCCACACTCCGCCATTTAAAGTCGACCGCCAAGGCGGTTAGTAGGCTAACTTCGAGCGTAAAGTAAACAAAGCGACGTTGCTTCCACGAACGTAACAAGAGTTCTCGGAAAATATAACCGAAACTACCATTAATTTTCCCATGGTTTTTCTTTTTGGTTTTACGTAGTTTTCATCATTAGGCCTATACAGTAGTTGATATTAGTTACAATTCCCGGTAAATGTAATTTCTCCTATTACTTGAATCTTACTTGAAGTCATCTAGAGGTCCCGTCCTCACAGTCGTGGTCCGCCACCGCTGCGTCCGTCCCGTGCGTCCCTTCGAAGGAGGTCCGTCTGGTCCGGTATAGAGTTTGAGGCCGCCCGGCAGTTAGCAGTGTATCCAGACACTGGTGGTTCATCTGGGAGGGTCTTTAGAAACTTGTCTAATAACCCTTTGAACCTGTCTACCGGGCAACCTACTATGTCTCGCACTTCCTTGGGCAGCGAGTTGAAATTTGTTGGTCCATTGTGGCCTAGGCTGGACGCGAGGAGGGATCTCACTCGTTCTGGTGCCTGTGTTGGGAGGGATCTCCTCTCACACTTCCTTCCAGTCCGACCATTTTGTTTTTCCTGGAGTTCATTACCAGTTGGATCTGGAACCAGCTTCTCCAGGATTTTCCACACATAAATTGCGCAGTACCTGTCTCGCCTTCTCTGCTGGGAGTACAGCCCTAGCTTCTTGAGCCGGTCCCAGTAGCTAAGGTCCTTCATCCCCCGAATGTTTCTAGTGAAGGACCTCTGGACGGACTCAAGATCTCGTATGTACCCCTTTTTGTGTGGCGACCATAGTTGACTACAGTAGTCAAGGGAGGGTTGTACCATAGACCTCCAGAGAGTTAGCATTGTTTCTTGTTCCCTGGAGTTGAACGTCCGTAGGATCCATCCGGCCATTCCCTTGGCTTTCTTGACAGCTGCAGAAATGTGGTGTTGAAATGTGGCATCGTCGGACAATTGCACACCTAGGCATCTCACATGTGGCTTGGGGGTGATGTCGTGGCCGCCTGCAGTGCGTAGTTTGGTGGTGTCCTTGAGGGTTTGGTTCGGGCCACATCGTAACGCTTCAAACTTTTCTTCGTTGAAGGTCATGATGTTTTCGTCTGCCCATTTGTAGATTTTGTCGAGGTCATCCTGGAGATTATGAATATCCTCTTCATTTCTGACGACACGACTTATGTTCGTATCATCAGCAAAGGAAGAGATAACTGATTGACCAACTCCCTAACCTAATAACCTTACCTAACCTATCCTAGTATCCCCACTGGTTGGGTAGGCTATTAAAATTAATAAAGATTGACGGGCGCCGAAAGAAAAAGTCGATGAAGCCTACGGTGTTTACTCCGCAATCTTCAGCTTTGGCTGTCGATAACAGGAGGTAAATATTAACTTTTTTACAACAAGTATATACACACTAGGGGGCATTGAATTCGCCACCAGATGTTTCATTGTTGACTGAGAGACACGGGAAACAGGTCTCCCACTGTAACTAAAAAAAATACAAATGACGGCGAGAACAGAGAGCGGCCATTGAAACGTAAATACCTATAGAATATATTGTATGATGGTTTCCTGAAGCTGACACATATATGAATATCTTGGAAAAAATATATTTAATCACATACCATTGAGATTAATTTTTTACCTATATTGTCGTGTGTGCTACATATTGACCCTAAATTTTAATTTAACCCGGGAACGGCGAGAACTCTCTTAAGAGGTAAGGCCCCAGTAGCACTTAAAACAAGTGAAATGGTGATTAAGTGAGATAATTCCCCTCCATACCTTCTATCACTCCTCCACATGTATCAAAATCCCCTTCCTTCACCCCTTTCCCCCCTCCCCTTCAATTATCTGCTATTTTTCCTCTTGTTACTATATTTATTGGTGTATTTATGGTGCCAATATCTCCAAGCCTCCAATTAGGGGAGGTGTGGTGGAGTGGTCTTGCCACTGGCCTGGTAATCCAAAGGTCCCGGGTTCAAATCCCGATGTAACAATGGGAAGATATTATTGGGATGGAATTTGTGCTGTACCTAGTATCAGTGCATTACCGTGCAAGCCCACTGAAACGTCAATAAAATACCCTCATTGTTCCCTGAATTAAATAGCACTGTATGAATATTCCCATATTCAAAATATGCTATAGGGGTGCAATGCCTGGTGAGTTATCTGCTCAACAGGTGGCGTTGTGTGTGTGTGAGAGTCCGAGTGTAGGGGGTGAGACAGTGAAGCACGGGACCGAGGTGGCTTCAGAGATGGGGTCGTTTCGGGCCATGAGTGAGCACCGTGCCTCATGTGAAGGCAAGATGGCAGGTGCTCGTTGTACTCTACGTGCTTCACATGTCTCACTCCCTAGACTGGAACAAGACCTCACGGGCTTCACTGTTCTTCATTGTAAAGCGGTGAATGTTAAGGCTCTCAGCCTATGCCCGAGAGGAAGTAAGTTGGAATATAGAAAAAAAAAAAAAAAAAAAACGATCCTAGTGTCTGGTGTTGCGTGTGTCTATGCGTGGGAAAGACAGAGAGAGAGAGAGAGGCGTTTGTCTATGCGTGGGAAAGACAGAGAGAGAGAGTGTGAGTGAGTGAGTCTGTCTCCAGGCACCGAGAAGGGAGGATATACGTCGCAGCTGCCTCACATTTCATGAATGACCGCTCGGCAATAATTAACAAGCTCTTTAGCGGAATGTATGCAATGGCCGGGAATATGAAAGTTCCTCTGAACTACTTGGATAAGAACATGTTAGCAAAAATTATAAAAAGTATGATTAGACCAAGATTGGAGTATGCAGCAGTGGTGTGGTCCCCGCATCTTAAGAAGCATATTCACAAGTTAGAAAGAATCCAGAGAGCAGTTACTAGATTGGTTCCAAGTCTCAGAGAACTGCCATATGAAGGGAGGCTAGACAAATTAAATCTACCGAGTCTAAAAGAGAGGAGAGAGAGGGGAGACATGATAATGATGTACAAATGCACCCTAGGGCTGGAGAGGCTGGATAGAGAGGATATAATAATTATGGATACAGGAATAACTAGAGGCCACAGCTACAAAGTAAAAAGACCTACCTGCAAGAACGATATCAGGAAGTTTAGCTTCCCCTATAGATGTATTGACAAATGGAATAGGCTGGAGGAGGAGGTGGTAGGGGCAAGGAACATCCATATTTTCAAGAAAATATTGGATGAAATTAGACTGAGAGACGGGACAACACGAGCTTAGCTCAACTCCTGTAAACTACAATTAGGTAAATACATTTCATGAATGACCGCTCAGCAATAATTCACGTTTTTGACCATCCAAACACTATTCTCACTTGTTTTATTGTTGTTACATGTTACGATTTTCATATTAAACGTAAAATAGGCGCATATGAATAAGTAATAACGATATTTATCGTAAAATTACGATTTTAGGTGGGAATGGGGCCTAATATCGTCGCTTGGCGGTAGGGTGTCCATTACACATAGCTCGCCTTTAACCCGGGAATGGCGAGAAAGCTCTTAAGAGGTTTTACTTGGTAACGGCGGAAAAGCTCTTAAGAGGGCAGGCCTAAAAAAAAACATTTTAAAAGGCCCCAGTAGCACTTAAACAATTTTTTATTTTTTGTATTTTCTTCCCTCCATACCTCATATCACATATCCACATGTGTCAATATCCCCTCCTTCCCCCCCCCCCCCCCCTTCAATTACAGTCGACCTTCGATTTAACGGACCCCGATGTAACGGACTTCGGATTTAACGCACCCTGTCCGTAGCCGGACAATGGACCCAGCAACGGACAAAGTCCGTTGCTCGAAAAAAAATCCGGTAATTGGCTGGCTTGGCGCACCAGTTTCCCGGCAAACCCCTGTATTTCTATGTTTTTTATTTGTTTATCTCGGTAATGAAAGAATATTTTTATTAAAAAAACTTTATTTTTATGTGCAATATGTAAGGAAAGACATAAAAACACCCGGAAAGTTAAAAATCTTCATTTTCGAGGCATATTAGGGCTAAATCGGCGATTTTCGAGAGCGATTTTCCAGCAACGGACATTTTCCAGTAACGGACACCGTCTCCCCCCTATTAGTCCGTTAAATCGAGGGTCGACTGTATCACCTATTTTTCCTCTTATTACCATCTTTATTGGTGTATTTATCATGCCAATATCTCCAAACCCGGTCTAAACCTTGCTCATGTTGCTAGAGAGAGTATATGATGCGTGAGTATGAGGGAGGGGAGGTTCAGGGTGGCTGTAGGCTTCAGAGAGGGAGGTTGTACATCGCGGCTGGCTCACAACTCATGACTGGAGCGGCTGACTATAATTCGCTATTTTGACCAGAAAAATTATATTCCCACTTGTTTTATTGTTGTTACAGGTTACTATCTTCATAGTAAAGATAAAATAGGCGCATATGAATTAGTAATAACGATATTTATCGTAAAATTACGATTTTAAGCGGGAAAGAGGCCTAATATCTTCGCCCAGTTGCATGATGTCCACTATATACAGCTCGCGCTTTATAGGTTAAGGGCTTAACCGCTAATATTGGGAAATTAGCTAGATGCGCGAAGTAGCCTACTAACCTCGAGTGCTATGTCAACAAACGATCGACGTTACTCCCGCGAATGCAACTTTTCCACCGAGTTATCTTTATATTTTTTCTAATATTCATATTAACCCTCCAGCCCCGGCTATGTATTATATATATATTCCTCGAAACCCGGGTGTTTTGGCCGAAAAACGTCTAGGCTAGGCTACCGTATATTCGTTAATCAGACTGCTTCCCGCATTCCCGCGCATCCCCAAGCGTAGCTGTGTTATTTACCTGTAGAATGGCATTAAGTAGAGCTCTCTAAGTCAACTGGTTGAGCTGTGATGATGATTTCATTGGAGATAACTTTATGGCCAAAACAGCCACTTTACACCACTTTTCGATACTTAACAACAACATACAGGCACACACGAACAAGCGACGCTCTCCTTCTTGTGGCCGGAGATGCGGGGCGTCGGTCCAGCCGGCTGTTGTTTACATGCGTCGGACCGACGCCTCGCACACGAAGCTCACAGGCTTTCAACCACTGGGCGTTCAAGAGGCCTTCCGGGTACCTGTTATATGCTTTTTTATGGGCGTTCAAGAGCCCTTCCGTGGTGAGAGGGTTAAAGTGTCCCCATTGTTTTGTTAGTGCTTCGTACACCAGAAAAGGGTGTAGCTTGGTGTTGGATGAGGGGAAACTGAAAACAATTCTGTATTCATGTCTTGGGCCCCTACTGAACACAGTCACTATCTCTGTGGTCAGTGAGTGGCCTTACCTGGTAAGTAGCCTACCTGTCAAATGCGCGCCCCTACAGTATAGTAAAATCTTACTTTTTTTTGCCCCCTGCTGGCAATATATAGCCTATGATGATGACAATAAGTCTAGGGGGGATGACGGGGGACAAAGGCCCTCCTCAACACATACTGTATCCCGCGGCCTAAATTTTAATTGAACCGCTTATATGGGAAATTAGTTAGATGCGCGAAGTAACCTAATGAAACATCGAGCACATTGTAAGCAAACAATCGACGGTACTCCCGCGAACGCAACTTTTCCACAGCTTCTTACCAACCAGAAGGCCCTACTAGAAGACATCAGCTAGGGCAAAAACGTTGATGTGATATAGGCTACCAGATTGTTGGGGTATCGGAACTGCAATTAAGAATTAAAATGGCAATAAATACTGCTTTCCTCACTTTCTATCACCATTTTAAACCTTAAAAATAAAAACAAATAAAAAACCCAAAATAGAATTAGCCTACCTATCTGGTAAAATATGCATTTCCTATCCGAATTTAACCCGGGAACGGCGAGAACACACTTAAGAGGTTTTGGTGGGCAAGGGTGAGGACCCTCTTAACCCTCCAGACCCGGTTGGGCTCTGAGGCCTCCATAAAAAATACACCCCGCACTACCCGGTAGGGCTCCGAGGCTCCAGCAGCTTGAAAGCCTGTAAGCTTGGTGTGCGAGGCGTCCGTCCGACGCATGTAAACAAAAACCGGCTGGACCGACGCCGCGCATCTCCGACCACAAGAAGGAGAGCGTCGCTTGTTCGTGGTGCCTGTATGTTATTGTTAAGTAGCTAAAAGTAGTGTAAAGTGGCTGTTTTTGCCACAAAGTTATCTCCAATGAAATTGTCATCACAACTGAACCAGTTGACTTAGAGAGCTCTACTTAACGCCAATCTACAGGTACGAAACACATCTACGCTTCGGGATGCGCGGGAATGCGGAAGCAGTCATAATAACAAAGATACGGTAGCCTAGGCGTAGACGTTTTTCGGCCAAAACCCCCGGGTTTTTGGAATATATATGGAATAAATAGCCGGGGCTGGAGGGTTAAGAGGTAAGGCCTAAAAAAATAAAAATAAAAAATAAAAATAAAAGGCCCCAGTAGCACAAAAAAAAAAAAATCTCCATGCCTCATATCACGCCTTCACATCTATGAAAATCCCCTCCTTTCCCCCCCCCCCTCCTTCAATTATCACCTACTGTATTTTTCCTCTTATTACCATCTTTGGTGTATTTATCATGCCAATATCTGCAACCCGGTTCCAGGGTGTAGTCATGTGTGTTACGTAAGGTAGAGACTGGGAGAGTGTGAGGGAGTAGCTCAGTACTGCCTCAGCCCTCGAGAGAAGAGGGTGTGAGGCCGGCTGGCTCACAATTGATGAATGAACTGCTCGGTAATAATTCGCGATTTTGACCATCCAATCGATATTCCCACTTGTTTTATTTTTGTTACAGGTTACTATCTTCATATTAAACGTAAAAGAGGCGCATATGAATAAGTAATAACGATATTAATCGTAAAATTACGATTATAGGCAGGATTGGAGCTTAACCCTCCAGCCCCGGCTATGTATTATATATATATTCCTCGAAACCCGGGTGTTTTGGCCGAAAATCGTCTAGGCTAGGCTACCGTATATTCGTTAATCAGACTGCTTCCCGCATTCCCGCGCATCCCCAAGCGTAGCTGTGTTATTTACCTGTAGAATGGCATTAAGTAGAGCTCTCTTAAGTCAACTGGTTGAGTTGTGATGATGATTTCATTGGAGATAACTTTATGGCCAAAACAGCCACTTTACACTACTTTTCGATACTTAACAACAACATACAGGCACACACGAACAAGCGACGCTCTCCTTCTTGTGGCCGGAGATGCGGGGCGTCGGTCCAGCCGGCTGTTGTTTACATGCGTCGGACCGACGCCTCGCACACGAAGCTCACAGGCTTTCAACCACTGGGCGTTCAAGAGCCCTTCCGGGTACCTGTTATATGCTTTTTTATGGGCGTTCAAGAGCCCTTCCGTGGTGAGAGGGTTAATATTGCGCGCTTGCCGGGTTAAGTATGGTATAGCTTCAGAACTTCATAGCCTACGTATCTGGTAAAATATGCATTTCCTATCCGAATTTAAGTATGGTATAGCTTCAGAACTTCATAAAGTACAATCTAGAATGGTAATTAACCCTTTCCCTGCGGGAGATGTTACGGAACGCCATGGCAATTTACAGTGGTGATGGGCTGGTCTATCAGAGTGAGAGTTGAGCGTTCTCTGCCATACCCATATAGCTTACTCTGACTGTTCCTTTCGCTTATATATTTTTTAGATCTCAAATGGCGGCGTCTCTTCCGTGGATTGACCTCTCTTCTGCCAACCTACAGTCTGGGAGCCAAAGCGTCACATTTTTCCTTTGCCCCTCAACTTTCCCTTCATAATTGTTAACTCGTAAAGTGCTAAGCCCCTGTAGTATACACCATTCCCCCATGCGAAGGTATTCTGATTCATTCCTCACTAAAATTGTTAATTTACCATATATATAATTAATACTTATCCATATGCACCTATTTTACTTTTAATATGAACACATGAACATGGGAAAGCAATAAAACAAGTGGTAGCAGCAATTGGCTGGTGAAAATTGTATATTTTAGCCCCTCAGTCGTAATCTGGCCCAGACTGGCGAGACAGGCACACCCTCCCTCTCTGGTGTCTCTCGTGGCACTGAGAGACAAGGGGTGGACTCAGACTGGCTTGGAGGGTCGGAGTTACACTCCTCCACCCTCCTCCCTCTCCCACTTGTCCTCCCATGAAAAAATTCGATAAATATCTAGAATAATAGAGAAAATACCTGATAATTAACTCCTACACATGTGTAGGAGTGGTAGCAAGTAATGGAGGGAAATTATCTCACCTAAACACAAATGTTTTTTTTTTTTAGTGCCACTGGGGTGTTTTAAATATTTTTTGTTTAGGCCTAGGTTTT
Source organism: Paralithodes platypus (assembly GCA_032716605.1). Classification (NCBI taxonomy): domain Eukaryota; kingdom Metazoa; phylum Arthropoda; class Malacostraca; order Decapoda; family Lithodidae; genus Paralithodes; species Paralithodes platypus. Next base: position 3,184,719 of record CM064533.1, on the reverse strand, counting down.
TATGAGTCTTCCCGCAGCCCCCCAGTAGAACATCTTATGAGTTTTCCCGCAGCTGCCGGGTTAAGGGGCACAAGGCCCTGGGTGGGGCTTTGGTGTCCCGGTCGTTTCCGCACCCTCCTCAGCCCCTCGCCTGGTAGCGGCTTCGGTCACCTAGGCGATTTTAGTGGTAAAGCTGGGAGGGTTCTGTTGGGGCGCTTGGTTAATGCCTTGGGGCTGCTCGGCCAGACAGCCTGGGGAACAGCAACAACAACAAAAACATAAATTTACAGGCTTTTAAAGCCTCTTAAAGCCTGTAAAATCGAGTGCGAGGGAGCGGGAGCACGGTAGGCCACACGTCCTTCTCCCAGCCAGGCGGCCGCGGCACTGAAGGCTATGAGTCAGTTTCACGAGATGTACAGTGCTGCCAAAGGCAAATGTAGCGAGACATTAGCGAAAATTGCTCATTTTAGCGAATATCTATGGTGGCGCTGCGGGTGAAACCCTGTGAGCTACGAAGCTCGTTTTGGTGTCATTTTGAAGCTATTTTCTAGTTTTCGGCTGAATACATTTAATTTTATTCAGACACTTGCCTAATCAATCAGGAGTGCCTGAATGAGCCCTAATATGGCGGAAATACCGCAGAGAAACGGTTAACTGTGTTGGTGGTGTAATGGTTTAGATACTTATGTTCTGGGTGTGGTGTCCCGAGTTCGAATCCCGGCAGGATCATATGCTTTCATTAGTTTATTCAAGTGCATTGGGGTTTGTAATGGAGGATTAATGTTAAGAACGAGGTGTTCCTTAATAGCTACGGTATCCTAGAATACAGTACCGGTACCTTTCACCGTGGGCTATTGCCACCATACCTTACTTGATCGTATAGCTGTAGCTTCACACTTTCCTTCATTTTATAGCTATCCTAGAGTACATTGGAATCACAAAAGTCTTCACAAAACTATTTCAAACTATTATTTTATTTATAATTTTTACTTTAATTCCAGGTGCAGTATATTGTAACCTATTCAAAATGGTGGTCCGCCAGTATAATGATGAACTCAAGTATTTGGAGCGTTTGTCCAGCCATTGCTGGCGCATCAAGAAGGGGTTCCAACCAAATATGAATGTAAGTACTGTAATAAGTCTCCCTCTCTCCCTCCCTCTCACCCTCTCTCTCTCACCCTCTCTCTCTCTCCCCCCCTCTCTCTGTCTCCCCCCCTCTCTCTGTCTCCCCCCCTCTCTCTGTCTCCCCCCCTCTCCCCCCCCCCCCCCCCCCCCCCTCTCCTCTCTCCTCTCTCTCTCTCTCACACCTCTCTCTCTCTCTCTTCCTCTCTCTCTCTCCTCTCGGTCCACTCTCTCCTCTCCCATCTCCCTCCCCCCTCTCTCCCCCTCTCCCTCTCTCTCCCCTTCTCTCTCTCTCCTCTCCCTCCTCATCTCTCTCTCTCTATCCCCTCTCTCTCCTCTCCCCTCATCACCTCTCTCTCTCTCTCAACTCTCTCTCTCTCTCTCTCTCCCCTCCCTCCTCTCTCTCTCTCTCTTCTCTCTCTCTCTCTCTCTCTCTCTCTCTCTTCTCTCTCTTTCTCTCTCTCTCTCTCTCTCCTTCTCTCTCCTTCCTCTCTCTCTCTCTCTCTCTCTCTCTCTCTCTCTCTCTCTCTCTCTCTCTCTCTCTCTCTCTCTCTCTCTCTCCTCCAAATTTGCCTACGACACCAAAATAGGTAATGCCATTCTAAGTGAATAACATTGTAGAAACTTGCAAGCAGATCTTCAGAAGATTGAAGACTGGTCTGTCGAGTGGCAAATGCCATTCAATGTTGACAAATGCCAATTAATTAAAAGTGGCATTATAAGAACTTTGAACACACTCGGGGGGAGCAACTCTCGCCGAGGGCGCTGAGGAGGCCGAAACAACTCAAGGTAAACCTTTTTGGCCAGAAAATAGTTTAGAGCAGGAGCCCGGGGGGGGGGGGGGTCTGGTTAGCTGGAAGGGTAACCAATTTTCTTTCTCACCAAAGTATCACATATCAATGATAATGTATGGAACTGGACGACTGGCAGGCTTGCTGTGGTGGATGTGGCCATGAGAGTGGATTATATCCACTCCAAAAATTATCTAGATCAGCTTTGCACAGTAACCCATCCTAAACAACTGTAATAGACATTCCATAACCCAATGTATGAAACATGGTTGATGACAGTCATTTTCATTGGTGGGTTGCACCTGCCAGCCACCATTAATTAGCCCCTCAGAGCTGACCTAGATCAGCTCATGAGGTAACCACTTCAAATCACTTGTAAAATCTTCTGCAGGGTCCCAAATATCATGAATGGCCACTTCCAGTAAATTCCAGTAGTTGGGTACCCCCGCCAGCCACGCCCCAAAATTGCAAAACCCCAGAAGTGACCTAGATCAGCTAATGAGGTAACCTCTTCAAATCACTTGCAAAATCTTCTGCAGGGTCCCAGATATCATGAATGACCACTTCCAGTAATTTCCAGTGGTGGGGTACCCCCGCCAGCCAAACCCAGAACTGACCTAGATCGACCCATGAGGTAACCTTTTCAAATCAATTGGAAAATCTTCTGCAGGAGAATGTGAGGTATAAACATTATAACTTTTTGTTATATCAGGATTTTTACTGGGTTTGACTGGCTATTTTGTGGAATCAATCTCAACTGGGCAGGAAATGAATTTACACATACAGACACACACATAAACATGCAGGGGTAAAATTACAACACAGAAGGACATTATTTTATAGTTGTTGTTGTTCCCCAAGCTGCCTGGCCGAACAGCCCCAAGGCCCCGAGCAAGGCCAAGGCCATAACCGAGCGCCCCCACAGAACCTTTCCTGCCGACCACAATAAAGCCTGGGTGACCGAAGCCACTCCATGGCGGGGAGCTGAGGAGGGTGCGGGAACGCCCGGGAAACCAAAGTCCCACCCAGGGCCCTGTGCCCCTCAGCAATTTTATAGTTATTATATTCAATATAGCGTACAAATATTATGTGGCTTATATGGCTAATATTTCCGCCCAACCACCACCAACGGACGTAAAGGGAGTTCAATCTTTCCTAGGCATGGCAACCTACTATCGTCGTTTTGTCAAGAATTTTGCTACCATCGCCAAGCCTGTATACAAGTTAACAAGTCTATCAGAGTGAGAGCTGAGCGATCTCTGCCATACCCATAGCTTACTCTGACTATTCCTTTTACTTATATATCTTCTAGATCTCAAGTGACGGCGTCTTTTCCGTGGATCGACCTCCTTACTGCCAACCTAAAAGTTGGCAGATTGGGAGCCAAAGCGTCACATTTTTCCCTTGCCACTCAACTTTCCCTTCATAATTGCTGAGGGGCACAGGGCCTTGGGTGGGGCTTTGGTTTCCCGGGCATTTCCGCGCCCTCCTCAGCTCCCTGCCTTAGAGTGGCTTCGGTCACCCGGGTTTTGTTAGTGGTAAGCAGGGAGGGTTTTGTGGGGGCGCTCTATGGCCTTGGCCTTGCTCGGGACCTTGGGGCTGTTCGGCCAGGCAGCCTGGGGAACAACAACAACAACAACAAGTTAACAAATAAAGACGAACTATTCCGATAGATGTCATCAAGCCTTCCAGACATTAAAAAGAAAAATTAGTACAAGCCCCAACAGTCACTTTCCCTAACCCTTCCGTCTCTACACCGACGTCTCACTTATAGACATCGCAACCGTCCTCAGCCAAGTTCAAGACTGACAGGAACACATTATCGTCTGTGCAAGTTCAACACTCAATGAGGCGCAGAATTGCCTATCACCACCCAAGAGTTAAACAGCTTAATCTCTCCAGAACACTCCGCAAGGTTAAAGAAAACATCCGCCGCCCAACCGACAGAAAATGGCCAACAGACCCTAATGCAGGCCTGGATAACAAAGATAAAACCAACCTGGATTCCCAGGCAAGTTTTCAACAATTTGCAACGTGCCGGGGACCAACATTACACAGAGTCAGGACAGATGGAACTCGTCAGCCTTGGTCGGCAACTCATCTAGGGGAGACAACCTTATACAAATCCGGGTGGATGGGACTCGTCAGCCTTGGTCGGCACCCTGTCTAGGGGAATAAACCTTATACAAATTACCGAAGGGCGGCACGCTCATCGGTGCCACTTGCTCGTGGCGAACTTTACAATAGATACAATAGATAGATTGGCCATAGATCCCGACACCACCCAGGACAAATTCATAATCATCCACGAAGGCAACGGATTCTACTTGAGACAAACGAAAATGCTGCAAGTTTTCAACGAGGTCTACTGAACAGCTAATCCTTCTGTCATCGCCAAACGAGTGACCGAAGCCTGCCGTCCCTGCTGTTAAGGAAAGGACAGGACCAATATCCCCGGACCAGCTGGGAAAATCGTGGCCATCAAATCCTGGCAACTGTTATCAGTGAATGTGATGGGCCCGATTACCACCAAATCTAACAAGAAATACATCAACTCGTTTGTTGACACCTACTCAAAATTTGTGATTGAGTGCCCCACCAAAGACCACACTGGCCCTCATAACAGAAGTATTTCTGAATTTCGGCCTCCCCCCAAGCCTTGCACTCTGACAACAACCCCGAATTCTCTGGCCAGATTTGAACACAAATATCTAACATCTTTGGGTACCAGATATCACACACCTCAGCATGTTGGCCTCAAGGAAACACTGTTTGCGAGCGCAGTCATAAAAGCATAGCAAACCAACTTTGGACCAGACTCCTCGCCCTCAACTCTAACGACTGGCCTGCACAAGTAAAGATCATACAGTGGGGTATGAATACTTGCCCGAGAGACGACAGCATTACCCCCCACGAAAGAGTATTTGGAGAAGCGTCTCTATTGATGCCCCTCCATCACCTTGCCCAACCACCAACGACTCTGCATCTCTCTAAAGACCCTCTGAAACACCTCAAGAACCATCTACACCAGATGTACCAAGATCTATAGAAGGATGCCTCACCACCAGAAAACCCTTTGCAATCGGGGATCAAGTAATGATTGCCTAACTACCCATTACATCAGTTCTTACACCATCACAAAATTCCAGAACCCGGGTTCCAGGTCATAATAAACTATCACGGCAGGTCAAGAATTTATCATAACCGTTATGTAAAAATATACAAACCTTTTTCCTCTGAACCTGCTATTAATCCTGATAATCCGAAACACGATCAATCATCTCAAACTGACCACTTCAATGTTCAAACTGATCTCACGTCACGAAAGCATCTCTAGTTCGCAAACAAAACTCCCAACCGCCACTATATCTTCTCATACGTCCCCCCTCTCCCAGCTTCACACTCACCCCGAGATATTCACCTTGCGTCACTTCAGAAACAACCCCCCCTCCTTCCTCGTCACCCCCCTCTGCTCCCGATCAGTCTCCTCCTTCCTCTCTCTCCACTTCTACCAAACCCAAACTCGCTCGCTCCCCCTCTCTTCCCAAATGTTTATAATCTTTACCTAAACCTTCTACCTCTAACCTCTGGGCGGGTGCCCAACCCCGAAAGGGGTTGAAATAGGGGAGCTATCCCCTCGCCTAAGGCGGCTTTCTAGGGCCTTTCCTAGCTGATGCTGAGAGGATTGGGTTCTAGTCATGTGGTGATGGGCTGGTCTATCAGAGTGATAGAGAACTGAGCGATCTCTGCCATACCCATAGCTTACTCTGACTGTTCCTTTTACTTATATATTTTCTAGATCTCAAGTGACGGCGTCTCTTCCGTGGATTGACCTCCCAATCTACCATGATTGGAAGCCAAAGCGTCACATTTTTCCTTTGCCCCTCAACTTTCTCTTCATAATTGCTGAGGGGCACAGGGCCCTGGGTGGGGCTTTGGTTTCCCGGGCATTTCCGCACCCTCCTTAGCTCCCCGCCATGGAGTGGCTTCGGTCACCCAGGCTTTATTGTGGTCGGCAGGGAGGGTTCTTTGGGGGCGCTCTATTATGGCCTTGGCCTTATTCGGGGCCTTGGGGCTGTTCGGCCAGGCAGCTTGAGGAACAGCAGCAACAACAACAACAACAACCTCTAACCTCTACTAAGCCACCCTCACCATCTTACCAAACTAAATCAAGCCTCTATCCAAATCCGCCAGCCAGCAAACATCCCCCCATCCTCTACCTCCTCTACCTCTATATAAAGTAAACCCGTCATCTACCTCTTCTGCCGCTTTTTCGCCTAACCATTCCCCCCCTGCCATACCTGCCCATTCTTGTCCAATTCCTACTATTCCTCTCTACCCCTCTCTCTACTCACTTAGCCCCACCTCGATGTCCCTACCCCTCCAGTCAACCTAGCCCAACTATCACCAGAAAATATTCCACTACCATCCCTTTAACTATTCGCCCTTCCACCTCACCTGTCCCTTCTCGTGTTCCTACTCCTCCACCTATCCCTCCTCGACAGCTAACACCACCACCCCCTTCCCCACTTCCTCCTATTCAAGCCCTTCCAAACCCGCACCTCCCAGCCCTGCATCACCTCACTCCTCTACATCTTCATCTTCTAGAAAACTGTATAAACCTGCATCAGTGTGTGATATGAAGCTTGCCTCAGATTTTGCCTCCTTCTTTAGTTCCAAGGTGTCGGGTATACGCGATGAATTAAATATATGTAACGTGCCAGATGATTTCTCTGTTAGGTTCCAAATTCACCACAGCAATTATTTGACTATTTCCACCTTCCAACCAGTTGAGGTCAGTGATGTTCTTTGCTATATTAGGAACTCTAAAAAGACCTTTTGCAATCTTGATCCTCTCGATGTATCAAGGTTGCAGGACATTTATGAACACGCAGCCGACCTTGTTTGTAGAATCATTAATAAATCGTTCTCTGAAGGTACATTTCCTCAGACTGAGAAATCAGCTATTGTACATCCTCTCATTAAAAAATCAGGTTTTGACGTGCAGGACTTGTCAAGCTACCGCCCAGTCTCTAATTTGTCATTCCTCTCTAAGATTATGGAACGTGCTATCCTAGACCAGCTACTACCTGTGTTGGAGGCCAACGGGACTATTCCCCACCTTCAATCTGTTTATAAGAAACATCACTCTACCGAGACTGCTCTTTGTAGGGTTCATAACGATCTGATGATGGAGTGCTGTGCCGGTAACTCATCTCTATTGGTCTTATTGGATCTCTCTGCTTCTTTTGACACGGTCGATCATCGGTTGTTGCTAGACGACCTACAGCAGTCCGGAATTAGTGACAGGGCACTTGCTTTGCTTGAATCATATTTGTCTAATCGAACCCAATCAGTGATGGTGGGTGATGCTATGTCTGATCCAGTTTTTCTACTGTGTGGGGTGCCTCAGGGTTCTGTGCTGGGCCCTATTCTATTTGCTGTGTACACAAGCAGTCTGGCATCTCTTCTTCGTGCCCATGGATTATCATATAATTTTTATGCTGATGACACTCAAGTCTATGTTAAGATAAATGATGTAGGAGATATAAAGGACAGAATGAAAATGTTGATGTCGGATATAAAGATCTGGATGGTTCGCAGAAAGCTGAAACTGAACGATGCGAAAACTGAACTAATTGTTATCCATGGAAACAGGAGGACTGGTGTCAACGACTTTGGATCACTTAACATTGGTGAAGCAGAACTCTCTCCTGCTGTATGTGTCAAGAATCTTGGTGTGTTCTTTGACTCAAAATTTCGTTTTAAAACAGAACATTTATCAAATATCAAAACTTGCAACTACCAGATTAGTAACTTATATGCTGTCCGAAAATCGCTGGACAAACAGTGTCTTTTGACACTGATTCACTCTCAAATCATGTCTCGCATAGACTATTGTAACTCTCTATGGTTTCTATCTATCTATCTATCTATTGCCTGACGCCGTGATCCCCGAAGGGGTGGCCACGAACGAACCGCCCCCATGCACCTCTGTCCCCAGTCAGTCGACGCCCCTCCCCCCAACCAGCACCGCCTTCGTTCATGTAGTTCCTCACTCCATCCTTCCACCTCATATTCGGTCTACCTCTCCCCCTCTGTCCCTCCACCTCGCTCTCGTACACCCTCTTAGTCATTCTCTCGCTTTCCATACGTTCCATATGGCCGAACCATCTCAAGTTGTTCCTTTTCACACTTTCCAGCACATCTACCTCCACACCACACCTCCTTCTTACTTCCTCATTAGTCTGTCTATCCCTCCATGTAACTCCGCACGCACTCCTTAAGTAATTCATTTCCACTGCTCTCACTCTTGGTCTGAGTCTCTCAACCAACGTCCATGCTTCGCTTCCGTAAGTCAGTGTCGGGATTACCACACTGTCATGCAAGGACTTCTTCACTTCCATACTGACCACCCTATTTCTTGTTACTGCTTTTAGCGTTCCTACAACCCTCTTCCCCTGTTGTACCCTCTCCCGCACCTCTTCATCCATAGTCCCATCTTTACTCAACACACTGCCCAGATACTTAAAAGAGTTGACGATCTCCATAGCCTGACCGTTCAGCTTCACCTCACACTCTGTGATTTCACCCCTTTCGAAGACCATAACCTTGCTCTTCCCCGTATTTACCTTCAAATTCCGTTTTTCGCACACTGTTCCAAACTCATTTACCAGACCCTGCAACTCCCATTCATTATCACTCATCAGAACTGTATCATCCGCAAACAGCAGTATAGGTAGCTTCCACTCAATTCCCTCCCTTTTCAGCGATACACCAACATCCACTGCTCTTGATAGTATTTCTTTCATAACTCCATCCATATATACAGTAAACAACCACGGGGACATCACACACCCCTGTTTCAAGCCAACATTCAGGTCAAAGAACTCGCTCTGCTCACTCTCCACACGTACTGCCGCCTTTGCACCCTCATACATGCTCTTCACTGCTTTCAGCAACTTGCCCTCTACTCCGTATATTCTAAGTACTTTCCACAAACCTTCTCTATCCACTCTGTCATAGGCCTTCTCCAAGTCCATAAAGGCAACATACACCTTTTGTTTCTTCTCCAGATACTTCTCCACAACACAATTCAGGGTAAAAATCTGATCTACACATCCTCTTCCCTTCCTAAAACCTCCCTGCTCGTCGCCTATCCATTTCTCCGTTCTCACTCTCACTCTCTCAATCACTACCCTACTGTATACCTTCCCTACTACGCTTAGAAGACATATTCCTCGGTGGTTACCACACACTCCTCTTTCCCCTTTGCCCTTATATAGGGGGACTATTATGGTTTGACCTACCCAAATTTTTGCTACGAAAACTGCAGTCAGTAATAAATTGTGCTGCTCGACTGGTTTTTGGCCTCCCACTTAGAATGCCTACTACATCGAGTTTGATTGAGTTGCATTGGCTCCCGATCAAGGCCAGAATTGAGTTCAAGCTTTGTCTTATGGTTTTCAAAGGGGTTAAGTTTGGTGAGCCTAAATACCTGGCTGAACTTTTGCTCCCCCAACGGGATCGACCTTGTATGTCTCTGCGCAGTGGGGATGATCTTTTGAGATTGGATTAGCCTACCGTTGCTTATCAGTCGGCTTTTGTATCTCGTTTTGTATCGGTTGCCGGACTGTATTAAGCAGTCTATATCTGTTGAGTCCTTCAAGAAGCATTTAAAGACCTTTATGTTTCAAAAGTGTTACGACCTGGGGAATGGTGTAGTGACAGATGATTATAGAGTTTAGTGGTTATAATTATTTTATTAATAACTGTGTAAATTGTGTTGTAAATATGTTAATGTAGTTTTATTTAAATTGTGTTTTGTGTTCGAGCGCTTGCGAATTCATTTTGAAGATTGAGCGCTCTTTTAAATAAGTAAAATTATTATTATTATTATCCCCACGCTCACTAAATCCAGCCGTCTATCCAAACCCCAAGGCTATTTTACCCCACCTTCATCACCAAAACACCTGAAGTCCCCCTCTTCCATTAATTCTATCACTTTCCACCCCTCCCCTCATCACATTATGCCACATTCCAAGTTAAAAGACGCTCAAACTAACACAAATGTACCAAAGTGTAGCACCAACTCTCACCGCTTGGGCCTCATTGGTACTTTAGCGTCTGCACCTCTCATTCACCTCAACACTGTCAGGTCACCAAACGACACTGTTTCCAACCTTCACACCATCACTGCCCTCTGTACCTGCCACCATGATTTCCACAATGCCTTCCACAACACCGTTGAGCCATTCCAAGGACGCTGTCGGAGGACCACTACCAACCCTGTCGTTGAACCACTACAAGGACGAGCAGAGAGAAGATCCATAGATGTTGGACCACGACTCAAGAATGAAGACTTAGCTATTTGAAGGCTGTATACCAGACCTCCCTTCTCATTTTATAGGCCTCAATAGCCGAGGACACAAACCACATTTGTCTATCGTTGTAAGGTGAAATATTTTGTACATAGACCCCTTGTGAGACTATCTATGATATCTTTCCATACAGCCCCACACACCCACCAACCTTACACGTAAACTCAATCTCGGTGACACCTTTCTTTTCTGCGTCCCCCATGATAAAGTGATAGGTGATTAATGAATTGTTATTTCTCAACTCGTACTAACTCTGTTCTAGAAGTGCTTTCGTGACCTATTGTGTCTATGTGCCAAGACTCCTAAGTGTGCTTTTATGATTGATACCCTATGATAAACTCTAATATTTGAGAAATCAACAGTGCTATACAGTATTTATGTACAGTCAGGACCCCCAATACACGATTCCACAATTCGCGAAAACCCTAATACACGAGTTACCCCTCGAAAATAACATTAATTAATTAAGCATTAATTATGCGAGGTGGTACCACAATACACGAATCGAGAGCTAAGAAGGGGCCAAATCCGCTATTCCCGCTTGATACGCGAGCACGTCTACGTTTCGCGAGGCCCAGGAGTAGCTCTGAAAAAAGAAGAAGACGGGCATACGCCTGCCTTCCCTCCCGCTTACCCTCCCTCCCTCCCTCCCACAGTCCCGCTCAAGCGCTCATAGCCGTGCGGAGTGACCAAACGTTTGTAGTGCCTGCCACTTTTTTCGCCATGCCACGCCAATATAAGAAGATAACACACAAAATGAAGGTGGAATTGTTGTTTCGCAAGAAAAGAGGAGAAGGAAACTGTGCAATAGGCTTGTCAGAGTAAACTGTTCGTACGATTTGGTTAGGGAGGGAGAAGTTGGAGAAAATTGTGAAGTCCTACGGTCCTAGTCCTAGTCCTAGCCTATCTACTACTAATTTTAAGGATAGTTTCATATTTTGATTCATTGTTCTTCTTATATATAAGATATAGACTGTACTGCAGAGCCAAAAATGTCGAAAATAGGGCCAAAAATTTCGAAAATAGGCCATAATTGAGAGATGTCACCCAATCTAATTATTCCCATTTAAAGTTAGTTCCACAATACCCGAATTCACAATACGCGATGCCTCCTGTCACCCCTATTCTCGCGAATTGGGGGTCCTGACTGTATATTAATTATTGCCTAAAAGAGGCAAAACAAAGTCTTAACTATTTTTGCATTTCATCTCCATTACGGGTTATATATAAGTGGAGCCCCCATCTTCGCTCTTAATCGGTTCCGCAGAAATCGAGCTAAGATTGAAACAGCCAAGATCGGGGCACTGTTCTTATGGGGAAAATTCTAATCGGTTCCGTGCTCATTCTAAAAGTAAATCTTATGCATTGTAAATAATAATGTAGACATGGCTAAATAACAGTCTTAACCATAAAACTTAGGTGCATTATAAATACTGTAGATTGGGGCATTGTTCTTATCATGGGAAAAATGGTAGGCCTATGTTCTAAATTCGTCCAGTCACCCCTCAAGTACCCATTTCGCCCCAAATACATCCAATAAATACATATGAGGAGAATACGTATAAATACATATTATGAGAAGATTACTTACCACACAGACTTTATTTTAACTCAGTCATATTTAGCCTAGCCTAACATCGTCTAGGCCAGACACGGACTGGCCTTTGCTCTGTGTTTTGAGCATGAATTTCCTTCATTACTACCACCATCCCTATCACCAGATGTACTAGAGGTTATAATAAATGCGAGAGATACAAGGTTCAGGCTCAAAAAAGCTTGCAAACAGCTGGTTTTTCAACATAAAAAAGAGTGGACGGTGAGCTAGTGCTGATGTCATACAAAGGTGGCGGCATCTTGCGCAATGACGATCGTCGATCGGATTTCGGAATTTTCGGATTCACTCGGATTTCGTCTCTAAGCGGCAAACACCTTGACAATGGCAGATTATTTTAGTTCAGCAACTTTTTTGATAATTTTTGTTTGTGTTCTAGTTTTATGTCGAGTATTTCATTATTTTGGGTTTTTTTCGGGTTTTGACTCGACTATTCCAAAATGGAAGCTTTTTGAGCGAACATGGAAATTGGTAATATTTGGTGTCTACCACGAAGATTGAAACAACGAAGACTGATGTGGCGAAGATGGGGCTCCATTGTATATATATATATACAGTATACAGTATATAAATGTCCTTCTGTGTTGTACTTTTACCCCTGCATATTTCTGTGTGTGTCTGTATGTGTAAATTCATTTCCTGCCCAGTTGAGATGGAGTCCATGAAATAGCCTGTCAAACCCAGTAAAAATGCTGATATAACAAAAAGTTATAATGTTTATACCTCACATTCTCCTGCAGAAGATTTTCCAATTGATTTGAAAAGGTTACCTCATGGGTCGATCTAGGTCAGTTCTGGGTTTGGCTGGTGGGGGTACCCCACCACTGGAAATTACTGGAAGTGGTCATTCATGATATCTGGGACCCTGCAGAAGATTTTGCAAGTGATTTGAAGTGGTTAACTCATGAGCTGATCTAGGTCACTTCTGGGGTTTTGCAACTTTTGGGCGTGGCTGGCGGGGGTACCCCACCACTGGAATTTACTGGAAGTGGCCATTCATGATATTTGGGACCCTGCAGAAGATTTTACAAGTGATTTGAAGTGGTTACCTCATGAGCTGATCTAGGTCAGCTTTGAGGGGCTAATTAATGGTGGCTGGCAGGTGCAAACCACCAATGAAAATGACTGTCATCAACCATGTTTCATACATTGGGTTATGGAATGTATATTACAGTTATTTAGGATGGGTTACTGTGCAAAGCTGATCTAGATAATTTTTGGAGTGGATATAATCCACTCTCATGGCCACATCCACCACAGCAAGCCTGTCAGTCGTCCAGTTCCATACATTATCATTGATATGTGATACTTTGGTGGGAAAGAAATTGGTTACCTTTCCAGCTAACCAGACCCCCCCCAGACAACATAAGCAACATAAACCTCAGACACCTAGGACCAAAAGGCATACAATTAATCACTCAACACAATACCAGACATCATTACATTCCCCAAACCCAACAAAGACTCCACACTACCCTCCTCACACCGCCCCATCACACTCCTTTGCACCCCTTCCAAAGTCTTAGAACGTACTGTACTACAACTGACCACACACGCTCTACCCCTAGCTCCAACACAGCATGGTTTCAGGCCACTACACTCAACAAACACTCTTCTTACAGACCTTACACAAAGAGCTTTTGACAGCATCAACTCAGCCAGACCACCACACAGATCACTACTTGCCACACTCGACATTAATATAGCCTTCGATGCCATCCCCCGCCACAACCTAACAAACCAAATCTACGACACAAACATGCACAACAATACAAATACTGGTGATGGGCTGGTCTATCAGAGTGAGAACTGAGCGATCTCTGCCATACCCATAGCTTACTCTGACTGTTCCTTTTACTTTTATATTTTCTAGATCTCAAGTGACGGCGTCTCTTCCGTGGATTGACCTCCCAGTCTACCTAGATTGGAAGCCAAAGCGTCACATTTTTTCCTTTGCCCTCAACTTTCTCTTCATAATTGCTGAGGGGCACAGGGCCCTGGGTGGGGCTTTGGTTTCCTGGGCGTTTCCGCACTCTCCTCAGCTCCCCGCCATGGAGTGGCTTCGGTCACCCAGGCTTTATTGTGGTCGGCAGTGAGGATTCTGTGGGGGCGCACGGTTATGGCCTTGGCCTGCTCGGGGCCTTGGGGCTGTTCGGCCAGGCAGCTTGGGGAACAACAACAACAATACAAAAAGGTGGCTGGCCAACTTCCTAGCAGGCAGACATGCACATGTATTATTTTCCGGTCAATCATCTAACATCAGAAACTTCACAAACGGAGTCCCGCAAGGATCCGTCCTGTCACCTGCACTCTTCAATCTATACTGTACAGTCAGGTCTTGATACGGTTAATTCGTACCCTGTACGTACCGTGTGTATCAAAACCGTGTTTTAGAAATAACAGGCCTTATGGGAATTAATTAATTCGTTCCAACCACTTTCCCAAAGTCCCCCTTTTGGCCCTTTTTGCCTACCTTCAGCCGACTTATATACATTATACCACCAACATCATATATGACATAACATAGAATACATTATGCATCAATAAGAACTGTTTTGGACCTGTTACTGACCTATTTGTGTGGATATATTTGTTGACGTTCGGTAGATATCCCCGCCGCTGTACTCCCTCCCCGCCCCGCCTCAACCCCGACCCCGTTACTGTGATGTTGATAAGCCTTGTGCTACAGCTAGCAAATCTACCCCCTCCAGGTTCCCAGGCATGTTGATCGTCTTCATCGAAACCAGAGAACACAAAAATATTGTTCATCATAATTATCATTATCATCATCAGACTGGTTGTCACTGTCGGGGGCACTCCCTCCCTCCCCCTCTTTATTTTAAATAGTCTGTAAGGTCTTGTGATGTGTTTCAGCTAGGTTAGAAGCCCAGGCAAGGCTTACATATTCCATCACTGATGTTATGTATTGTTTGTTGTTGTTATTGCTGTTCCCCAGGCTGCCTGGCTGAACAGCCCAAGGTCCTGAGCAAGGCCAAGGCCATAAACGAGCACCCCCACAAAACTCTCCCTGCTTACCACTAATAAAGCCCGGGTGACCGAAGCCACTCCAAGGCGGGGAGCTGAGGAGGGTGCGGAAACGCCCGGGAAACCAAAGCCCCACCCAAGGCCCTGTGCCCCTCAGCAATTATGAAGTGAAAGTTGAGGGGCAAAGGAAAAATGTGACACTTTGGCTCCCAATCTGCCAACCTCTAGGTTGGCAGTAGGGAGGTCAATCCACGGAAAAGACACCGTCACTTTAGATCTAGAAAATATATAAGTAAAAGGAACAGTCAGAGTAAGCTATGGGTATGGCAGAGATCGCTCAGCTCTCACTCTTATAGACCAGCCCATCACCACATGACTAGAACCCAATCCTCTCGGCATCAGCTAGGAAAGGCCTTAGAAAGATAGTTCCCCTATTTCAACTCCTTTCGGGGTTGGGCACCCGCCTTGTATTGTTTGTAAACTGTGGTGGTTGTTTCTTTGTTGTTGTTGTTCCCTAAGCTGCCTGGCCGAACAGCCCCGAGTCCCTGAGGAAAGCCATGGCCACGATCGGGCTTTCCCACAGAGCTCTCATTGAGTGTTGTTGTTGTTCCCTAAGCTGCCTGGCCGAACAGCCCCGAGTCCCTGAGGACAAGGACCCGTGCCCCCAGGGAGGGGGCAGGGGATGGTTGTGACGGTTTGGCTCCCGAAACTGCTCCCCGCGTCCGGCATCCGGTTTTCCTCCACTGGTCGTTGATTTTGTCTTCGGCAGTGGAGGGTCGGCAGCCATCCGCGGTTGGCAGTGGAGGGAGGTGGCCCCACGGCGTAGACGCCGCCACATCAGGACCCTCATTGAGTGTAGATTGTGTTGTTGGCGTAAGTGGTTGTGTGAAATGCAGTCTTCTATGATGTGTTTAATGGTATGGGGTGCTGTGTTACATCCCGGGCAGGCGTCGACAACGGAGTCATCCAGTCTCTTCTGATAGCTCAGGAGAGCTGGATGGTGTCCGCATCTCAGCCTGGCCAGGTGGACTCTGTCCTCGCGAGGGAGGGAGGATTCGGAAGGATGGATTTCGGGAGGTCGTGCATGCAGCTGCGTGTTGTCTGTGAGTGAGTGGATGGATTGGCGAGAGATATGAGTATGGATGTGCTTCTGGAAGTTGGTTCGGGGTGGGCAGGGAGGGATAGAGGACAATAATTGTGTGTGATACCGTGTGCTGGGTGTTGTTTTGATATTTCTTGGTGTCTGTGGGTGTGTTGCCATGTAGTTTAGTGGGTGGTCTTGGTTTGTGGAGGCTGCTGCCAGGAATTGAGTGCCTCTCATGTCCAGATGGTCTTTGACTTTGAGGATTTTGGTTTCTTGATGTAGGTGATCTGTGGGTGTAGTAGCTGTGCAGCCTGTAATGATCTTCAGGGCTTTGTTTTGAATAGTCTGTAAGGTCTTATGATGTGTTTCAGCTAGGTTAGAAGCCCAGGCTGGGCTTGCGTATTCCATCACTGATCTTATGTATTGTTTATATACTGTGGTGGTAGTTTCTTTGTTGTGTCCAAATTTTGTGTGAGCAAGTGACCTGAGGGCGTTAAGTCTGGGTGTCAGTTTCTTTTTAATGTTTGTGGTGTGCTGTTTGAATGTCATATGAGTATCATATGTTACTCCTAGGATTTTGGGTGTGTGTGTATGTGTTAGGGGTGTGTTGTTTATGGTGAGTTGAGGGATGTATTCGTGTTCTCCTGTCCAGCTTGTGAGCAGGGTTGCGGTGGATTTGGCTGGGGCTAGATTAAGTCTGTTTGTAGTGCACCAGCCATGTAGTGTGTTGAGATAGGGTTGAAGGAGATCTATTGCTCTTTTTGGGTCATGGTGTGTGCATGTGAGTGTTATGTCATCTGCATAGGAGGCTAAGTTTATTTGGGGCGTATTGGGTGTAGTTATATCGTGCATGTACAGATTGAAGAGTGCGGGCGATAGGACGGATCCTTGTGGGACTCCGTTTGGAAAGTTTCTGATTTTAGATGACTGACCGGCAAAAGATACGTGTGCACATCTGCCTGCTAGGAAGTTGGCCAGCCACCTTTTGTGTTGTTGTGCATGTTTGTGTTGTAGATTTTGTTTGTTAGGTTGTGGCGGGGGATGGCATCGAAGGCTTTACTAATGTAGAGTGTGGCTAATAGTGATCTGTGTGGTGGTCTAGCTGAGTTGATTCCGTCAAAAGCTCTTTGTGTAAGGTCTGTGAGAAGAGTGTTTGTGGAGTGCAGTGGTCTAAAGCCATGTTGTGTTGGAGCTAGGGGTAGGTCGGGTGTAATTAGTTGTAATACTAGGCGTTCCATGACTTTGGAGGGGGAGCAAAGGAGTGTGATGGGGCGGTGCGAGGAGGGTAGCGTGGGGTCTTTGTTGGGTTTGGGGAATGTGATGATGATACCATGCTTCCAAATGTCTGGTATTGTGTTGTGTGAATAGCTGTAGTTTGATATGTTAGTGAGTGCTTGTATGCCTTGTGGTCCCAGGTATCTGAGGTGTATGTTGCTTATGTTGTCTAGGCCACAGGCGGGTGAGTGCTTGAGATTGTTGATGATATGCTTTGTCTGGTGATTGGTGAAGGGTGTATAGTCAGGGTCTGTGGGGAATTGTCTCTTACGTCGGATGACACGTCGGTCGTCTTTGTGAGGTTTTAGGTGGCTGACATGTGAAAAGTAATTGATGAGAGTGTTTGCTTATTGTTTACATGAAGGAGTAGAGTCTGTTGTTGTGATTGCAGCATGTGATTGTGTTGTGTTGCTGTTGGAAAGTGTGATGCTGTTTAGTGTTTTGTAGAGTTTTTTGGGGTTTGTTTTGTGATCAAGTGTTTGTAGGAAGTTATTCCAATTTAGTTTTTGTTGTTGTTGTATTTTGTTGTTAGTTTGGGTGTTGAGTGCTTGAATTTGTTGTGTGATGTCTTGTGTGTGGGGTGCTGGGGAGTGTTTCAGTGTGTCGCGTTGTCTGATGAGGTTTTGAATTTCTGGTGTGAAGTTGGGGTTGTGTCTTTTTCTGTTACCTCTTGGAATGTGTTTCTTGTCAGCGTTTTGGATAGTTTTATTGAGTATGTGTACAGCATTGTTGATGTTAGTGATGGGTGTACTGTTTAGAGTTGTGAAGTGTTGTTCTGTCTCATTTGTGAATGCTTCCCAGTTAGCTCTTTTATAATTGGTGTATGTGTGTTTGTGGCTAGCTGGGGTGAGTCTGGTTTTGGTGGTGATAATGATCGGGAGGTGGTCAGAGCCTAAGGTTCTGACCACCCTCCAGGATGTTGTGGGGGCGAGTTCTGGGGAGCAAAAGGTGATGTCTGGAGATGATGGGTTATAGAGGGCTTGGTGAGGAATATGGGTATGTTGATGGATGTCGTTAAGGATGATGAGGTTATCTGTTTGGTTTTGTAGTACCAGCCCTCTGTCTGTGTCGGGGTTGTCGACAAACCAGGCCTACGTCTTGGCGTTGAAGTCACCACCCAGGATGATGTGTGGGGTGTTTGTGATGTGTTTTAAGTGTGGTCTGTATTCATTTGGTACTGTAGGGGATGTTTGGGGAGGGATGTATCTGTTTATGATGGTTATGTTGGAGTTGTTGCCAGTGCGTATTTTAATTGATTGTATTTCTGTTGTGTTATCATTTGGGGGGAGGAGGGATTTGGTTTGTACACTGGTTACTATGTATGATATTTCTTTGTGTACCAGGGTGATGAGTCCACCGTCCCCGCCGACAGCCCGGTCTTGTCTGATGGTGGTGAAATTATGAAATGTGGGTGTTTTTTGTGTTGTGCGGAGTTTTGTTTCTTGTAAGATGGCAATGTGTATGTTGTGTTGTTTGATGAAGTGTGAGAGTTTGTGTTTCTTTGTGTTAATGCCATCTATGTTCAATTGGAGAATGTTAATGTTATGTGCACGATGTATGTTGGGTGCTGCTGCACGAGGATGGGGTGGGGGTGAGGGAGGGGCTGGGGGTTGGGATGGGTGAGGTGGGGGTGGGGATTGGGGAGCAGGAGATGAGGGTTGGAATGGATTAGGATGGGGTGTGGTGTGTTGAGTTGAGGATGTGGATGGTATGGGAAGGTTAGGTGGGTTAGGGAGGAGAGGTGGACAGGTTTTAGGGGGGGGAGTGGATGATATGGGAAGGCTAGGTGGGTTGGGGAGGAGAGGTGGACGGGTTTTAGGCGAGGGATTTGACTGGGAGAGGGAGGGGTATGAGGAACAGGTCCAGGTGTTCGTGTAGTGTTTCTTGGAGGCAAGTGTTGTACAGGTGAAGTGGGTCCAGTTCCTGCATGAATTGCAGAGAACTGAACCCTTAGTGTGGCGACTCGAAGTGATGGGGTTTGAGCAAGTTGGACATATGTATGTGTACGTGGGTCCTGGGTTGCTCTCAATGTCTCCGGCTAGAAGAAGTCTTCGAGAAATGACAGCCGGAGAGTCATTTCTCGGTGTAGGAAAAACTGTGTGATGTGTGTGTGTGGTGTGAGAGGTGTGGAAATTCCCGGCGCGACCGAAGCCGCTCCAAGGACCCGTGCCCCCAGGGAGGGGGCAGGGGATAGTTGTGACGGTTTGGCTCCCGAAACTGCTCCCAACGGCCGGCATCCGGTTGTCCTCCACTGGTCGTTGATCTTGTCTCCGGACGTGGAGGGTCGGCAGCTCCGGGAGCTGGTCCTACGGCGTAGACGCCGCCACATCAGGACCTTCTTTGTTGTGTCCAAATTTTGTGTGGGCAAGTGACCTGGGGGCATTAAGTCTGGATGTCACTTTATTTTTTATGTTTGTGGTATGTTGTTTGAATGTCATTAGAGTAACCAGTAGTAAGACGAAGCACCCAAAAACAATATAGGCCTAGGCCTAATTCAATAAAATGCTCATAAAATGTTACTGGTAAGTCTTAATATCCTTTATATATTTTAATTGGCATGTACTATGTTTAGTATTAACCCCTTCAGACATATATGACGCAGAGGTTGCCAGATTAGCAATAAGAAATAGAGTTCTCTCACTCTTATAATTACCTCTCCAAAATTAGTTTTCTGCCCACATCTAACTCAAAGACAACTGCAGAGGTTGAAGTAACTAAAATAAAGGTTTGTAAAAAACCCTGATGGTAATAAAGGCTTTAAAGTATCCCTAATAGGCTCAAAATTGCGTCATATGTCGGAGAGGGTTAAAACAAATGTGATTAAAAATACTGTACGAAAAGGGTAAAATAGGCTAACTTAAGGGTGACTAAAGACTACCATCATATTTTCCCATTTAATTCCAATGCATGTTTATTTTTTTAAATCGTGTTTGGCGCCGTTTTTTCAGACTACAAAGAACGCCAAACATGAGAGTTTACTGTATAATAAACTAGTGTACAGTATATCAAAGTTTATATACTGGTACTGTACTGTACTGTATCTCTCCCAGTTAAAGACCGCACATTGTGTTCTTGCCCTAATAATATAGGCACTTCGATAAGAAATTACTTTCAGCAGTTTTATGCATAGTTAGACCAATAAAATCAAACATTCTGTAGACATTAAATAAATATTTATCTACGCTACATTGCATTTTAGGTAAAATTACACAATCTAACATATTTTTGTGTATTAATTAGGTGGAAGGAATATTCTACGTCAATGATCATCTAGAAAAGTTGATGTTTGAAGAACTACGAAATTCATGCCGTCCCGGGACAATCGGAGGGTTCCTGCCGGGCATGAAGCAGATCGCCAACGTTGCTGCTCTGCCAGGCATTGTGGGCAAATCTGTCGGCCTACCAGATGTTCACTCCGGATACGGATTTGCCATTGGTTTGTTTACTTTTTCCATTAGTTGGGATATAGAATTAGTGAGTTACTGTCACATGAGAGCTTTTATTGTAATTTTTCCATAGCCAAAATTATCCAGGCAACATTTCTGAGATCTTTTTCAATGACATCTAAAACTAGACTGAAGATGATTAATTTTAGTGAAAGAATGTTTTTATAAAAGTTTTATTCATGAATTGCCAGACCAGAGTTGCCGATAAAAGTTAAGGGAAAAATCACTACAGTAGTTCGATACCATCTTCATTCTATGAGCCATAGTGATAATCAGTACCATCTAAAAGGAGTAAGAATTATAAATATAGTCTACATCACATTGTTCACAGTACTGTACCTGTATATTGTTATAGAGATAATATTTTAGTTGATCTTTTACCATTAAGTAAATATCCTACACTGTACTTATTTATAAAGTGGACATATAGTAGAGTTTTAAGTGATAATTTAAGCCCTTGAATGGTACTGATTTGTGAAATTTTGGAATCTGGTCCATGTACTACATACATGCAATGATTTAACGTTTTTTCATTTAATTTAAATGGCTCCGACAGGGTTGCCTTTCAGCAGTTGGAGTGTAGTATAATAAGGTTGTTGTTGTTGTTGTTCCCCAAGCTGCCTGGCCGAACAGCCCCAAGGCTCCGAGCACGGCCAAGGCCATATCCGAGCGCCCCCACAGAAACCTCCCTGCCAGCCACAATAAAGCCTGGGTGACCGAAGCCACTCCAAGGCGGGGAGCTGAGGAGGGTGCGGAAACGCCCGGGAAACCAAAGCCCCACCCAGGGCCCTGTGCCCCTCAGCAATTATGAAGAGCAAGTTGAGGGGCAAGGGAAAAATGTGACGCTTTGGCTTCCAATCTTGGTAGATTGGGAGGTCAATCCACGGAAGAGACGCCGTCACTCGAGATCTAGAAAATATATAAGTAAAAGGAACAGTCAGAGTAAGCTAATAAGGTTCTGTCATAACACTGCCCCATTATGTCTACACTCTGGCTGGTGTTGACATAATGCTAACTGTGCCTCACCAATACTCAACAAGGTCCCCTGCAGTATATGCAATCACCCCAGCCTCAACAGTTCCATAACAAGAGTTTATAGGATGATCATTAGTCCATACTTGCGCTATCCCTCTTTTTAGTTGCCTTTAACGACAAGCAGTACAATATATGGGGCATCATCTATTCTTCCACTAACTGTTAAGGCTCCCTTACCCCCACTGCTTTGCGCAGTGGCGGTATCGTAACCAATGAGGTTTAGTTTTCCGAGTGACGTATCTGCTACTGCTGAAGGCCCAAAACACAGTTAAAGTTTCAATTTCATCTTTGCCTAGTACTTGCGACACCTCGGTTGGGTTACCTTCTTAGGAAGGTAATCAAGTCGTACCCCACCTGCTCGTGGTGACCTCGCAAACACCCATTTCTATTTATTTTTTCCATTTATTCTTTTTTCAAGATAGGGTGACACAAACGGGAGCGGCGCTACCTGGGTTTATCCCAGGTAGTAGTTTAATTTTACTGTAATTTTATTAAGTGTTTTGTATATTTTTAATTGTAGGCTACATAAATATAAACAATGGCTGGCCAAGGCAAACGGAGGCAGAGTTTATTGGGAGATGAAGAGAGCTATGAATTTGAGGGATTTCTGGCAGAGGGTAATGAAGTGGAGGATCAATTGACTGTGGTGAAGAGACAGATGATGGGTCTGTTAAGATGGAAGGGAGTTATGGAGAATTGGAGGAGAGATTATAGGTTTGACTCCTGTAAGGAGATAAAGAAAACCTAATATTTAGTAGTGGCCCCGTAATCATTGACGAACATGCCTATTACACAAGGCATCCTCTTCAAACACTAATCCGCCGTAGTTTGAATCTACCGCGCAGAGCATTTAAAATCTGAGGAGCCTTCATCATGAGCGCACGCGACCTCACTCATGGCTTCAGTCATTATGAATTGGGTTCTCACTACGAAAAAACTGTAAAAAATGAAAAAGAAAATAAGAATAACTATCCAATAAGCTTTCCATCATATCGTGGATGTACTTGTGTGGATCTTTGACCAGACGCTGATTCAGGCGTCATTCCTCCTTCACTGACATATCAAGTAAACCAAAATCCTTAATACATCAACGAATGGGAAGGGGATGGTCGGGAGGGCCCCAGTCGTCAATGATTACGGGGCCACTACTAAATAGTAGGTTTTCTTTATCTCCTTACAGGAGTCAAACCTATAATTTATTAGTGGCCCCTCCATCATTGACGAACATGCCTGATTTCTAAGACTGGAGGGGGACATTCGTAATCATATCATAACTCTAGAAAAGCAGATAATCAAACAACCACATAGTATTCTTACTTTTGTAAAAAAGAGATATTCGGGTGCATAAACTTTATACAGCCTAAATCTTCAAAAAGGGGTACAAGCAGGAGCGTGCTTCAAAGAAGCCTGCTTGAAAAAGGGTTAACTCTGAGACTCTGTGCACAGATCTGCTAGTTAAGAAGGCACCCCACTTAAAGTAAATGGTGAAAACTAAAAACTTATAAGTTTACATGTGCACATATAAACCCCATTAACTAGTGGATATATTCCTAAAAATATAACCAAACATAAATGAATTCTTGTACATTCGTAGAAGTACTGAACCTTGTGTACTTATGCAGAAGTAATTACTTCAAAAGTAAAAGTCGTAGTTGCAACTTCCGAGATTTCTCAAAAATCTATTGCTTCACAGCCAAAGCTACTTACAACAAGAATTGTTGTAACACTACTATTGGCCTTTAGCACAATTTCCTGCAATGAATACTACAGAGAAATTTTATAATACAATGCCTACAACCAGTATCACAGCTCGTATGTTCCGAACACATACTCCGGAGGGGTCTAGGGTGTCCTATGTCACACTGACTGCACCCTCCCCCCCCCTTTTTCTTGAAATTAAACAAAACGTGACTAAAAGGGCCACCTAGACCCTCTGCCGTAAAGCTATACATGGCAAGGAAGGTTTGTCCAGAGCTACTGAAAGGTATCGAGGCAAAAACTCCTGATTAGAGGCCCACAACTGTGTGGACGTAATATCTTCCACCGAAAGATTATTAAGGAAACGTAAAGGGGCTGTCCCCTTGCGTAAATCGTGGGTCTTACCCACAACGCCGGGATTCTTCTCTATAAAGTCCTCGACCAAGAGAGAAGCCAGTGTACGCTCCATCAAGCGTTCACCCGGACTTGCGACCCATAAAGCACCCTGGTGATTTAGAGGTGCCACTCTTAAAGATTTGGTTAGAGCTTGCACTGGGCAAAAAAAATGGTGCACCTTTCCCCTGTTTAACGCCGGCACCATGAACTCTGAAAACACGTGTTCACTGTGCTCAATCTCGGCTATGAATCCTGGGGAAGGTGCAATGTGAATACACGCATGAAGCCTATCAAACCTGAGGCAATTAGGTGCGTTGCTCATCGCCGCCAGCTCAGATACTCTGTTCCCGGTAGCCAAAGCCATAAGGAATACTGCCCTTTTGTAAAATCTGCAGTCTTTGGTACATACGGGAACTAGAATAACGACGATGCTTTGTCCAGAGACCATGTAGGCCTGAGCCGACGGGGAGGTGGGCGGATTTTAAAACCTGCCCACATAAATCACTTTCAGATAAATGTTTCTGCATGAACAGATAAATTATAAACAATAAACAACCAACGCCACCGAGGGCACAGTTTGTTTTGTTCTAAGAATCCGAGACGTAAAAGCTTGCCAATGCGATTGAAATTGTCGCTTTGTAGACTGGGTATATTGATTCGCGAATATCTTGGTCACGTCGCTACCATATGGTGCTAGCCACTTGGCCTCCTGAATGTCCAAAATGAACAAGTCCGCGAGGTATCTAGGTTGCCAATTGTGTTCTAAGTGGAACAACCCGACCAGGAGTGACACTGGGTGCGGGCACCACGTGTTCAAATGCTGGTACCACACTGCGCCGGCCACAGGGGCACGATTAGCGAGACTACGCCTCGCTAATCCTGTAGTTTGTTGACTACGTGGCACATTAGAGACGCGTCTGGCAGCGGAAAATAGATAAATGGAACTCAACCTGTTCTCGTCCGTCATCAGAGCGTCAGGTCCGCCCGCCGGCGTTATCGTCTGGCGGGTGAGGTACGACTGTGAGTATCGCCATACACCTTGGCTGTGGCTGTCCCTCGCTTGCGAGCTCGGTATACTCCCTGAATGGGAGCCCTCGTCCGAGTCCCGTAAAGGTTTATGATAATTAAAAGCTCCCATAGCTCATTAACACATTGAAAGCAGAGCTGGTGAGCAAAATCATAAAGTATACTAATTAATTTAATTTATATTTAATTGTATTAAAATAAATTACTATAAATAAACACAATATTATCATAATATAATCATAGAAAATATATATGTTTATTATGATTCAGCTATTAAATTATTTCATTAACAAATAAAAATAAGATAGGGCTACCTGAGCTTAACGGCGTTGAACATACAGCAATGAGAGGTTCAAGTGCCGACACGACAGAGACTGGGGGAAAACTACCCCGCCCCCAGGAACTACCTGGTCACCTGGTGCAACACCGGTACTCCGCCCTGGAAAGAGAAATTTCCGGGGATTAATGCTCATAGGGTTACACCCAAAAAATGGTACAAAATATGTGCCTCAAAACCGCCGGTCAACGAACCGTAGCACTCCACCACTACTTTTCGTTGTCCTTTAGTTTCATATTAAATATTTCAGCATATCTTTACCTGTCCAGAAGATTTAAGCATATCTTCTGAATCCTCATAAAGATGAAGCATATCTTTATTAAAGATGAAGTCTTTCAAGTAACCCTTTACACTTGAAACACTAGTAAGATTCCGGCATCTTTTTATCCCATAAAAAGTCTAAGCCTATCTTAATCTCTAATGTGGCTTCTTCCAGAAGCCCTCATAGATCGCCGTCTTGAAGGCCGTGATACCCTATTGTATCAATCAATTGTTTGGCAAATTATCGCGAATTGCAAATCAGTTAATATAACCACCCAAAGGTACAACCGCCGGGTTTTATATGCAATGTCAAACCAATTGTACCTGCCCCAGACCTCGTTGTAAAAAGGTCGCCGGGAGGGAAAGACTAAACAAACAAACAGCATTGTTACAATGGCTTAGTAAAGATTTCAGCATATCTTTTACCTGTCCAAAAGAATTAAGCATAACTTCTTCATCCTCATAAAGATGAAGCATATCTTTATTAAAGATGAAGTCTTTCAAGTATCCCTTTACACTTGAAACACTAGTAAGATTCCGGCATCTTTTTATCCCATAAAAAGTCTAAGCCTATCTTAATCTCTAATGTGGCTTCTTCCAGAAGCCCTCATAGATCGCCGTCTTGAAGGCCGTGATACCCTATTGTATCAATCAATTGTTTGGCAAATTATCTCGAATCGCAAATCCGTTAATATAACCACCCGAAGGTACAACCGCCGGGTTTTATATACAAGGACCCCAATGGAAATACTGTACGCCTAACGGCCTTATTGGGCTATCCTTAGTTGGAATTATGCAAGGCTGGTACATGTCATATTTATAACATACTATGTGGTACCAACTCTGTAAATTGCTAACTGAATAAATATTATTATTATTATTATTATTATTATTATTATTATTATTATTATTAATGTCAAACCAATTATACCTGCCCCAGACCTCTTTGTAAAAAGGTCGCCAGGAGGTAAAGACCAAACAAACAGACAGCATTGTTTCAATGGCTTTGAAAAGCAAAGAAAACCAAGGCCAACAGGTGTCAGCCTGATCACTTAGAAAACTGAGTGGAGCCCCCCTCGACGGGAATAACCCAGGAAGCCTGATCCCAGGCTCGACCGTAGAAAACGCAGTTTCTGATGAACCCTCAAGCGACCAAACTCGTCGGGGTAACTTACCTATTTTAGTCATCCTGACTAAAACTCGGTAAACAAAAACGGTGTTCTCGGAGCAACGAGAAAAACGCCGGAAAGGTAACCCACACTAAACTATACATTACAGGAGGGCGTAATGCATAAAGCAATGAATAACACAGGAAGCCTGATCCCAGGCTCGACCACAGAAAACGCAGTTTCTTATGAGCCCTCAAGCGACCAAACTCGTCAGGGTAACTTACCTATTTTGAGCCATCCTGACTAAAACTCGGTAAACAAAAACGGTGTTCTCGGAGCAACGAGAAAAAATGCTGGAAAGGTAACCTACACCAAACGAGACATTTTAACACATTTTATACAAAGGGTGTGCGCAAAAATGGGATACCTGAACAGGGCGTAATGCATAAAGCAAAAACCGGGGCAAAGGTAGCCATGACAGAGACTGGTGGGATACTTACTCCAGGTTCTGCATAGACCCGCCGGGACCCAGCTCTGGAAAAAAATAAAAATAAAAATAAATCCAGGAATTAAGCTCACAAACATGTTCGCACACACGTGTTAAATAACCCGCCGGGTAACGAGACGTAATACTCAACGACGACAGCTCGCTGCGCGGTGGGGTTTCCTAAGTAAAAGATTTCAGAATATCTTAATTTATCCAAAAGATTTATGAATACCCTCTGACATAATATATAAAGACCAGCATGGCGTTTATAACTGATGAAGTCTTTCCGGTGGTGTTTGTTTCAAGATTCAATTTTGGAAAAAAAAAATAAATAAAAAAGACGCCGAATTATCTCGTAGATCAAAAACTGGGAAGCCTGACAAATATACGAGATCTAACTTCTCCCGAAGTATGTTGAAGGCGGCGATACAAAACGTATCCCTCAATTGTCTGGTTAACTAACTGAATCGTAAATTCGTTATTCCCATCCCTCCAAGGAGCACCCGCCGGGTGTGAATATTAGTTTTAAAAAACGTTAACCCCAATTGTGCCCTAAAGCGCCGTATGTTGAAGGAGGCGATACACAATGCATCCCTCAATTGTTTGGTCAACTAAACTGAATTTTGCAAGTTCGGGCATCCCACCCTTCCAGGTTGCACCCGCCGGGTGATTTAAAGTTTAAAAGTTAACCCCAATTGTTCCTAAGCCCACTTCTTTGTAAAAGATCGCCGGGGAGGAAATACAAAGATCGCGAATTGCAAATCAGTCAATATAACCACCCAAAGGTACAACCGCCGGGTTTTATATGCAATGTCAAACCAATTGTACCTGCCCCAGACCTCTTTGTAAAAAGGTCGCCGGGAGGGAAAGACTAAACAAACAAACGGCATTGTTTCAATGGCTTATTAAAGATTTCAGCATATCTTTCACCTGTCCAAAAGAATTAAGAATAACTTCTTAATCCTCATAAAGATGAAGTCTTTCAAGTATCCCTTTACACTTGAAACACTAGTAAGATTCAGGCACCTTTTTATCCCATAAAAAGTCTAAGCCTATCTTAATCTCTAATCCGGCTTCTTCCAGAAGCCCTCATAGATCGCCGTCTTGAAGGCTGTGATACCCTATTGTATCAATCAATTGTTTGGCAAATTATCTCGAATCGCAAATCTGTTGTTGTTGTTGTTGTTCCCTAAGCTGCCTGGCCGAACAGCCCCGAGTCCCTGAGAAAGGCCATGGCCACGATCGGGCTTTCCCACAGAGCTCTCATTGAGTGTAGATTGTGTTGTTGGCGTAAGTGGTTGTGTGAAATGCAGTCTTCTATGATGTGTTTAATGGTATGGGGTGCTGTGTTACATCCCGGGCAGGCGTCGACAACGGAGTCATCCAGTCTCTTCTGATAGCTCAGGAGAGCTGGATGGTGTCCGCATCTCAGCCTGGCCAGGTGGACTCTGTCCTCGCGAGGAAGGGAGGATTCGGAAGGATGGATTTCGGGAGGTCGTGCATGCAGCTGTGTGTTGTCTGTGAGTGAGTGGATGGATCGGTGAGAGATATGAGTATGGATGTGCTTCTGGATGTTGGTTCGGGCTGGGCAGGGAGGGAGAGAGGACAATAATTGTGTGTGATACCGTGTGCTGGGTGTTGTTTTGATATTTCTTGGTGTCTGTGGGTGTGTTGCCATGTAGTTTAGTGGGTGGTCTTGGTTCGTGGAGGCTGCTGCCAGGAATTGAGTGCCTCTCATGTCCAGATGGTCTTTGACTTTGAGGATTTTGGTTTCTTGATGTAGGTGATCTGTGGGTGCAGTAGCTGTGCAGCCTGTAATGATCTTCAGGGCTTTGTTTTGAATAGTCTGTAAGGTCTTATGATGTGTTTCAGCTAGGTTAGAAGCCCAGGCTGGGCTTGCGTATTCCATCACTGATCTTATGTATTGTTTATATACTGTGGTGGTAGTTTCTTTGTTGTGTCCAAATTTTGTGTGAGCAAGTGACCTGAGGGCGTTAAGTCTGGGTGTCAGTTTCTTTTTAATGTTTGTGGTGTGCTGTTTGAATGTCATATGAGTATCATATGTTACTCCTAGGATTTTGGGTGTGTGTGTATGTGTTAGGGGTGTGTTGTTTATGGTGAGTTGAGGGATGTATTCGTGTTCTCCTGTCCAACTTGTGAGCAGGGTTGCGGTGGATTTGGCTGGGGCTAGATTAAGTCTGTTTGTAGTGCACCAGCCATGTAGTGTGTTGAGATAGGGTTGAAGGAGATCTGTTGCTCTTTTTGGGTCATGGTGTGTGTGCATGTGAGTGTTATGTCATCTGCATAGGAGGCTAAGTTTATTTGGGGCGTATTGGGTGTAGTTATATCGTGCATGTACAGATTGAAGAGTGCGGGCGATAGGACGGATCCTTGTGGGACTCCGTTTGGAAAGTTTCTGATTTTAGATGACTGACCGGCAAAAGATACGTGTGCACATCTGCCTGCTAGGAAGTTGGCCAGCCACCGTTTTGTGTTGTTGTGCATGTTTGTGTTGTAGATTTTGTTTGTTAGGTTGTGGCGGGGGATGGCATCGAAGGCTTTACTAATGTCGAGTGTGGCTAATAGTGATCTGTGTGGTGGTCTAGCTGAATTGATGCCGTCGAAAGCTCTTTGTGTAAGGTCTGTGAGAAGAGTGTTTGTGGAGTGCAGTGGCCTAAAGCCATGTTGTGTTGGAGCTAGGGGTAGGTCAGGTGTAATTAGTTGTAATACTAGGCGTTCCATGACTTTGGAGGGGGAGCAAAGGAGTGTGATGGGGCGGTGCGAGGAGGGTAGCGTGGGGTCTTTGTCGCAAATCTGTTAATATAACCACCCGAAGGTACAACCGCCGGGTTTTATATGCAATGTCAAACCAATTATACCTGCCCCAGACCTCTTTGTAAAAAGGTTGCCGGGAGGTAAAGACCAAACAAACAGACAGCATTGTTTCAATGGCTTTGAAAAGCAGAGAAAACCAAGTGCAACAGGTGTCAGCCTGATCACCTAGAAAACTGTGAGGAGCCCCCCTCGACGGGAATAACCCAGGAAGCCTGATCCCCGGCTCGACCATAGAAAACGCAGTTTCTGATGAGCCCTCAAGCGACCAAACTCGTCGGGGTAACTTACCTATTTTAGCCATCCTGACTAAAACTCGGTAAACAAAAACGGTGTTCTCGGAGCAACGAGAAAAACGCCGGAAAGGTAACCCACACTAAACTATACATTACAGGAGGGCGTAATGCATAAAGCAATGAATAACACAGGAAGCCTGATCCCAGGCTCGACCACAGAAAACGCAGTTTCCTTGAGCCCTCAAGCGACCAAACTCGTCGGGGTAACTTACCTATTTTGAGCCATCCTGACTAAAACTCGGTAAACAAAAACGGTGTTCTCGGAGCAACGAGAAAAAACGCCGGAAAGGTAACCCACACCAAACGAGACATTTTAACACATTTTATACAAAGGGTGTGCGCAAAAATAGGGATACCTGAACAGGAGGGCGTAATGCATAAAGCAAAAACCGGGGCAAAGGTAGCCATGACAGAGTGTTTGTGGGATACTTACTCCAGGTTCTGCATAGACCCGCCGGGACCCAGCTCTGGAAAAAAAGAAAATTTCCAGGAATGAATGTTCATAAGGTTAACCCAAACATGTTCGCACACAAGTGTTAAATAACCCGCCGGGTAACGAGACGTAATACTCAATGACTACAGCTCGCTACGCGGTGGGGTTTCCTAAGTAAAAAATTTCAGAATATCTTAATTTGTTCAAAAGATTTATGAATACCCTCTGACATAATATATAAAGACCAGCATGGCGTTTATAACTGATTAAGTCTTTCCGGTGGTGTTTGTTCCAAGATTCAATTTTGGAAAAAAAAAATAAAAAAAACGCCGGCCCCCGAATTATCTCGTAGATCAAAAACTGGGAAGCCTGACAAATATACGAGATCTAACTTCTCCCGAAGTATCTTTTTAGATTGCCGTATGTTGAAGGCGGCGATACAAAACGTATCCCTCAATTGTCTGGTTAACTAACCGAATTGTAAATTCGTTATTCCCATCCCTCCAAGGAGCACCCGCCGGGTGTGAATATTAGTTTAACCCTCTCACCACGGAAGGGCTCTTGAACGCCCATAAAAAAGCATATAACAGGTACCCGGAAGGCCTCTTGAACGCCCAGTGGTTGAAAGCCTGTGAGCTTCGTGTGCGAGGTGTCGGTCCGACGCATGTAAACAACAGCCAGCTGGACCGACGCCCCGCATCTCCGGCCACAAGAAGGAGAGCGTCGCTTGTTCGTGTGTGCCTGTATTTACCTAATTGTAGTTTACAGGAGTTGAGCTAAGCTCGTGTTGTCCCGTCTCTCAGTCTACTTTTTATCCAATTTTTTCTTGAAAATATGGATATTCCTTGCCCCTACCACCTCCTCCTCCAGCCCATTCCATTTGTCAATACATCTATAGGGGAAGCTAAACTTCCTGATATCGTTCTTGCAGGTAGGTCTTTTTACTTTGTAGCTGTGGCCTCTAGTTATTCCTGTATCCATAATTAATATATCCTCCCTATCCAGCCTCTCCAGCCCCCGGGTGCATTTGTACATCATTATCATGTCTCCCCTCTCTCTCCTCTCTTTTAGACTCGGTAGATTTAATTTGTCTAGCCTCCCTTCATATGGCAGCTCTCTGAGACTTGGAACCAATCTAATATAATTGTTGTTGTTAAGTATCGAAAAGTGGTGTAAAGTGGCTGTTTTGGCCATAAAGTTATCTCCAATGAAATCATTATCACAGCTCAACCAGTTGACTTAGAGAGCTCTACTTAATGCCATTCTACAGGTAAATAACACAGCTACGCTTGCGGATGCGCGGGAATGCGGGAAGCAGTCTGATTAACGAATATACGGTAGCCTAGCCTAGACGTTTTTCGGCCAAAACACCCGGGTTTCGAGGAATATATATATAATACATAGCCGGGGCTGGAGGGTTAAAAAACGTTAACCCCAATTGTGCCCTAAAGCGCCGTATGTTGAAGGAGGCGATACACAATGCATCCCTCAATTGTCTGGTCAATTAAACTGAATTTTGCAAATTCGGGCATCCCACCCTTCCAGGTTGCACCCGCCGGGTGATTTAAAGTTTAAAAGTTAACCCCAATTGTACCTAACCCTACTTCTTTGTAAAAGATCGCCGGGGAGGAAATACAACAACAGCATAGTTTTATATTGGATTTGCAAAACCGAAAAAACTACAAACAACACGTGTCCGTATGAACACTGTTAGATGGGTACAGCCAACCCGCCGGGAATCATAAGGAGCCTGAAACAGGCACCCCAGAGACGCAGTCCTGGGGAGCCACAGACACCCACTCGCCGGGGAAACAAGCCTGTTTTTAAACCACGCGTGGCCAAAACACGGCAATCAGCCGGGGTTATCAAGGTGAAACCGAGAAAAACCCGCCGGAAAAAACCCACCCCGTTCAGATACCATCTGAACGCACCACCGGACCGAGGCGTACCCAAAACACAACTAACGCCGGGCCCAACATAGTCCGTGGAATTAGCCAATACACAACTCACCCAGGACACATAAATAGTCCGTGGAATTAGCCAATACACAACTAAACCAGGACACACATGACACAGTAGTACATATTTAGAAAATAAATCAATAACACTTGTATATGTGGTAAAGCTACGAGAGGCTGGCTAGGCCTAGGCAGACGGATAACATTAACATGTCGGAATATAAACAAAAAGCACTGAATTATATCACAACAGGAACCACCGCCAACACACCACTGTAGCAAATACTTCCGGCAAAGGGAAGAACTGACTCGGGACCCAGAAAAAACTTCACTAAGTGAAGAAAAATACGCTGGGAACGTCAGCAAAAATACGCTACCTCATCAGACAGATAAAAGGAAGCAATAACGCGTAATGAAAGCCGCCTGCATCACAAAGCTAGCTAACTGTGAAAAAGTTCACCTGTCCACAACAGGACCACGAGGGTACATCCGAAATAGATGCCCCAAACACACGACCCAAAATACACTGCACTGCGGGCAACCAGCCCAGGACACTCCTGCTACGCATATCCTAACCTTACTCGATACATCCCGGAGTAAACAAATGAGAAAAAACTCACTAGGGACGCAGCAAATGCGGAACCAGCGGAGCGTGGAGAGACACGTCCGGGCCGGCTGATCGCAGAGCAGAGAAGGAAGAATGACGCCTGAATCAGCGTCTGGTCAAAGATCCACACAAGTACATCCACGATATGATGGAAAGCTTATTGGCTAGTTATTCTTATTTTCTTTTTGTTTTTTATTTTTTACAAAGTTTTTTCGTAGTGAGAACCCAATTCATAATGACTGAAGCCATGAGTGAGGTCGCGTGTGCTCATGATGAAGGCTCCTCAGATTTTAAATGCTCTGCGGAGGTAGATTCAAACTACGGCGGATTAGTGTTTGAAGAGGATGCCTTATGTAATAGGCATGTTTGTCAATGATGGAGGGGCCACTAATAAATATAGGTGTGAAGGTGGAGTCACTGACAGAAATATGTGGAGCCAGTTCAGTAGCAACTGCAGATGGGCCATTAATTGCTAACCTAGATGATGTGATAAGGAAAGTAGATGAGCTGGAGGCAGAGAACATGGCACTCAAGGAGCAGCTAAAGGAGTATGAGGGCCATTTAAGTGAGAAAGTAAAGGGAGTAATAAGTGAGGAGAAAAATGAGTGGACAAGGGTGGGGAATGCTAAGGTGGATGCATTGGAAGAAATCATGAAGGAGCAGGTGGAAGAGAGAGAAAAAGAGAAAAGAGAGTTTGAGAAGAATGTAGTGCAGGTTTTGAAGAGCAAGGAGAAGGTAGTGAGGGAAACAGTAGATAGAGGTAAAAGCATAATAATTTTTGGAGACATTGAAGAACATTTAGCAGATATGAGGGAAAGAAGGGGAAGGGATGAGGACAAAGTAAAGAAAATATTGGAGTGTCTAGACGAAGACTGTGATTGGGGGAAAGAACTGGACGAAGTAAGACGGCTAGGAAGATATAAAAAGGGTGAGATGAGACCGATAAAAGCAGAGTTTAAATCTAGGTCAGTGGTTGAAGCATTAACCATTGTAAGCTGGAGGCTAAATAGTTGTACTGGAATGAAACATATTAGGGTGAAAAAGGACTTAAGCATAGAGGAAAGGGAAAAGTTGAGAGAAGTTCAAACGAGGGCTGACAATGAAAATCGAAAATTGTCAGATGAGGAGAAAAGGATTTTTTTTTGGAGAGTAAAGGAAGGGAAACTAAAGAAGTGGTACACTCAGAGTCAGAAAGAACGGAAAATACGAGGAGAAATGAACAAGGAGACAGTGAGTCAGGTAGTGGATCAAATCGGGGACAAGGAGATAGTGAGGGAGGAGCAGGAGATAGAGACAGTGAGTCAGGTAGTGGATCAAACCGAAGACAGAGAGATGGTGAGGGAGGAGCAGGGGATGGAGACGGTGAGTCAGGTAGTGGATCAGACCGAGGACGGAGACATGGTGAGGGAGGGGGGGGGGGGGGAGGAGAATAGAACTAGCAGGGAATGTGGAGGTAGGTCAGGGAAGGGATGGAAGAGGAGGTGAACCTAATAGGAGGCAGGGAGGGAAGAGAAACAAGGAGGAGGATTCCAATATACTGTGCTACTACACTAATATAGATGGAATAAACAGTAAAAAGGTAGAATTGGATGATATATTAAGAAAGGATCAACCACAGATAGTCTGTTTGACAGAGACAAAGCTGAACCAGGACTTTGACAGCAATATAGTGTTTAGTGAAGGATATAATATATGGAGATATGATAGAAAGGGAAAAAGGGGAGGTGGAGTGGCAGTATTAGTTAAGAACCCTATGACAGCAAAGCAAGTGGAGTTAAATAATGACAAGGCAGAAATAATGGCAGTTGAACTAAATGATATAGAAGGAAAAAAGCTAGACATAGCAGTAGCTTACATGTCACCAAAGACCAGGGCATGGAGGGAGTTCGAGTTTGAGGAGATGGTCGAGGATATGATTCAGTCGTTGAGAAGATTGCTTTTAAGAAAGAATAGATTGATCTTGGTGGGAGATTTCAACTGTGGTGAGGTTAATTGGGAATCGGGAGATGCAGGGCCAAATCAGAGATCTTGGGGAAGTCGGCTATTAGAGTTGGTTACGGATAATGTACTTGCACAACATGTGAAGGAGAATACTAGAATGAGGGGTAATAACGAACCTTCTAAACTCGATCTGATTTTACAAAAGATCCTCATGAAATTAGTGATATAAACTATATGTCCTGTAGGCAAAAGTGATCACCTATTACTGAAATGGAAGTTGATCTCGAGTAATGCCAATAGATTAGACAATAGCTATATAAATAACAGACTAAATTATAGTAAAGCTGATTATGTATCCTTGAAAAGATATTTAGAGGAAGTAGATTGGGATCGTATTTTGAAGGAACAAGACGTACAAGGTAAATATAGTAGGTTCCTCGAAATTTATAGAGAAGGAACCAATCTGTTTGTCCCAAGATACAAAACTGGAAATTTTACTAAGCAGAAAGAATGGTTTAATTTGAAATGTAAAATAGCTCTGGATAGGCGTGATGCAGCTTGGGCTAGATTAAGAAGAAGGAACACTGAGAGTAATCGGAATAAATATAAACAGGAGAGGAATAGATATGTTAACATAATTAGGCAAGTTAAAATGAACTATGAGAAGAACATAGTAAATAAATGTGAAAGTGACCCTAAATTGTTTTATAAATATATACACAGTAAGTTGAAGGTAAAGAAACAAATTACTAAATTAAGAGTAGATGCTAGGACGTATGAAAATGTATCGGACATGTGCGAGGTAATGAATAACAAATTGGGGTCGATTTTTACTAGAGAGGAAAGTTTTGACGAACCACAGGCGGGAGTACAGTCAGGACCCCCAATACACGATTCCACAATGCGCGAAAACCCTAATACACGAGTTACCCCTCGAAAATAACATTTATTATGCGAGGTGGTACCACAATTCACGAATCGAGAGCTATGAAGGGGCCAAATCCGCTAATCCCGCTTGATACGCGAGCACGTCTACGTTTCGCGAGGCCCAGGCGTAGCTCCGAAAAGAGAAGAAGACGGGCATACGCCTGCCTTCCCTCCCGCTTACCCTCCCTCCCTCCCTCCCTCCCTCCCATAGTCCCGCTCAAGCGCTCATAGCCGTGCGGAGTGACCAAACGTTTGTAGTGCCTGCCACTTTTTTCGCCATGCCACGCCAATATAAGAAGATAACACACAAAATGAAGGTGGTAGTGTTGGATCACAAGAAAAAAGGAGAAGGAAACTGTGCAATAGGCTTGTCAGAGTAAACTGTTCGTACGATTTGGTCAGGGAGGGAAAAGTTGGAGAAAATCGTGAAGTCCTACGGTCCTAGTCCTAGCCTATCTACTACTAATTTTAAGGTAAGGTTTCATATTTTTATTCATTGTTCTTCTTATATATAAGATATAGACTGTACTGTAGAGCCAAAAATGTCGAAAATAGGCCATAATTGAGAGATGTCACCCTATCTAATTATTCCCATTTAAAGTTAGTTCCACAATACACTAATTCACAATACGCGATGCCTCCTGTCACCCCTATTCTCGCGAATTGGGGGTCCTGACTGTACTGGAGAGTGGTTTTAGCAAGATTGAAATAACTAGAGATGAGCTGTTATCTGCGATGAGAGGACTTGAAGTAAGGAAAGCTATGGGACCGGATGAAGTGTCTGCCTGAGTTTTAAAGGAGTGTGCAGAGCAATTAGTGGAGCCAGTGAGGGACATAATTCAAGCTTCCTTAGATAAAGGACAGGTTCCTGTTGAATGGAAAAGAGCTAATATCATTCCGATATACAAGAATGGAAACCCTGAGGACCCTTTAAACTATAGACCAGTTTCACTTACTAGTATTGTATGCAAGATTTGTGAAAAGCTAATTAGGAAGAGATGGATGAAAATGTTGGAGAGAAAGAAGATAATATCCCCAAAGCAATTTGGATTCAGAGAAGGGACATCTTGTGTTACCAGTTTGCTATGTTATTACAGTAGGGTGATAGATGTACTCCAAGAAAGAGGCGGATGGGTGGACTGCGTCTACTTAGACCTTTCCAAAGCATTCGATAAAGTACCACATAAGAGATTTTTATCTAAGCTTGAGACGATAGGATGTGTCAGGGGGAGTTTGCTGAAATGGATGGAGAGCTATTTAACAGATAGAGAAATGAGGACCAACATTAGAGGAACTTACTCATCGTGGCGGAAAGTTGAGAGTGGTGTGCCACAGGGATCTGTGTTGGCACCTCTTATGTTCCTTATGTACGTGAATGACCTGCCGATAGACATAAACTCCTACATGTCAATGTTTGCAGATGACGTAAAAATTATGAGACAAATAACAAATATAAGTAGTTGTGAGGAGCTGCAAGGGGATTTAGATAAAATATACGAATGGAGCACCAAGTGGAAAATGAAATTTAATATAAGTAAATGTCATGTGTTAAATATGGGAAGAAGTGTGAATAGACCAAATTGGGAGTACAGGATGGGAGATAATATAATTAGCAAGGCCGAAAAAGAAAAGGATTTAGGGTTGATTATACAAGATAACTTGTAGCCAGAGAAACATATTAACAAGCTCTTTAGCGGAATGTATGCAATGGCCGGGAATATGAAAGTTGCTCTGAACTACTTGGATGAGAACATGTTACCGAAGATTATAAAAAGTATGATTAGACCAAGATTGGAGTATGCAGCAGTGGTGTGGTCCCCGCATCTTAAGAAGCATATTCACAAGTTAGAAAGAATCCAGAGAGCAGTTACTAGATTGGTTCCAAGTCTTAGAGAACTGCCATATGAAAGGAGGCTAGACAAATTAAATTTACCGAGTCTAAAAGAGAGGAGAGAGAGGGGAGACATGATAATGATGTACAAATGCACCCGAGGGCTGGAGAGGCTGGATAGGGAGGATATATTAATTATGGATACAGGAATAACTAGAGGCCACAGCTACAAAGTAAAAAGACCTACCTGCAAGAACGATATCAGGAAGTTTAGCTTCCCCTATAGATGTATTGACAAATGGAATGGGCTGGAGGAGGAGGTGGTAGGGGCAGGGAACATCCATATTTTCAAGAAAAAATTGGATAAAAGTAGACTGAGAGACGGGACAACACGAGCTTAGCTCAACTCCTGTAAACTACAATTAGGTAAACAATTAGGTAAATACAATACAGTAAACCCCCGATATTTCGGACTCTCTTTACTCGGAAACCCGCACTTCTCGGAATGGCATAGGCCTCTCGGAGAAGTCCCTGTATATCTCTGCAATTTACGAGTTGGACGGGATTTGTGTCCGGTCTTAGAGAGCTCTACTCAACGCCATTCTACAGGTACGAAACACATCTACGCTTGGGGATGCGGAAGCAGTCAAAATAACAAAGATACGGTAGCCTAGGCGAGAAGTTTTTTCGGCCAAATCCCCCGGGTTTCGGAGAATATTTATAGAATACAGTCCATCCTCCTATAACACGAGCTCCTACAACGCGATCCTCCTTCAACACGAGGGGGGGGTCCCGAATTACCTAAACCTCTTATAACCCGAGCCGAAAACATATAACGCGAAATGGCCTTGCCGAGTGCTTCAAATCCGGCGCCTCCTCTTACTGCGCGACCCCCCCCCCCCACCTACAGCGCGACGGAAAGAGAGCTTCGGAGCTGGCCCAGCTGGGTTGACGGCAAGCTGAAACATCTCGCTCAACGTACTGTTTCTTCATTCTAATTTAATTTGGTATATTTGTTTATCCAAACATGATCTTATAATTTACTTGCCTATTATTAGGAAGTACAGTAGAGTAATAAGAGCCCACAGTAACGAATATCCAATTGTTGATAATAAATTAATGTCGGACAGTACGTTTGGTTAGATTTTGTCCACGAAACAACAACAAACCCCAGCTGTGATTATGCTTGGCGGTGAATGTAATTCCGATGAAATGGAAGTTGTATAGCCTAGCCTATATATTAAGCTAAAAAAAGTACGGAAAAGTGGCAAAATTGGGGGGCCCAGTCCCATGTAGAATTATCTCCATTTAAAGTGTTATTCCTACAACGCGAAATACCTACAACACGTGGCGCAGTGCCGCCCCTAAACTCGCGTTATAGGAGGATGGACTGTACATAGCCGAGGCTGGAGGGTTAAGTCGGACTCCGGACATCTTGGAAAGTCAGGCTTCTCGGAAGTGGTCTCCCCCCCCCCCATTAGTCCGAGATAGCGAAGGTTTATTGTACATACATACATACATAAACAATTTTAAGACTGAGTGCTCCACACATACGTGCAGTTTCAGTCTCTTGTCCTAATGGCGGCATTCCAGGCAACCCTGTTAAGGGCTGCTTCACTTGTCAAGTTTTTGGATTTGAAATCGGCACGTATAGTCAGATCCCAGGTCTTCCACGGTCCACCCCTTGGTGCAGCTCCCTCCACAATCACAGACCTGCATTTTTTCACTCAATTTTGTTCATCCATTCTCTCCACATGTCCATACCATCCCAGTCTACTTGTACGCATCACTTCGCTAATACAGTAGGGTCTCACATAAAACGAGTTTATGGTCGATAAACGAGGGCGTTTTATGCGATTTCGTTTTATGTGAACACAGCATTTTGGTGGCGCAATATCGTCAATGTTCACTGTAAGCGAAAATTTTCGTACAAAGCGAACGATATTTCGTACAAAGCGAACTATATTTCGTACAAAGCGAACGACATTTCATACAAAGCGACGATATTTCGTACAAAGCGAACGACATTTCATACAAAGCGACGATATTTCGTACAAAGCGAATTTTAGGTCGGTCGTTTTAATCGAGACTCGTTTTATGCGAACACGTTTTATGCGGGACCCTACTGTACTCTTTATACCTAAACATCTCCTCAGCTCAACATTTGTTATTCTATCCTGCAGTCTGGCCCCACACATCCATCTCGCCATTCTCATCTCATTACGTTCCATTCTGTTGACATCCTCTAGTTTAACGGCCCATGTTTCTGAGGCATACGTCATTGCACTTCTAACACATGAGGCATACACCTTTCCCTTCAGGGGGAAGAGGCATTCTTTTCATGGTCAGAATTGGCAGCAGTTCTCTGAACTTCCCCCAGCCACATCTAATTCTAGCGACAGTGGCAGCCTCGGCCCCACCACCGGCAGAGATGGTATCTCCTAGGTAACAAAACTTGTCCACCAGCTCCAATGACTCATTTCCAAAATTTACAGCCACAGGATCATCTCTTAACACAAGCTCGCCTTTGCACACTACGCACTCAAATTTCTCTATTTCTGACTTTTCTTTCGGCAGGGGTCCCTTTATTCTACTACAGCGCTTACTCCCTTGGTGCACCCAGCGTCGACAGATGCCACATTGAATCGCGTTAGCGCCCACACCCTTTCCACACACTGCACATGGGTATTCACCGCTCTTTTCCACATTGCCTCGTCTCAATCTACAATGCATTACCTTGGTTTTGTTAATATTGACTCTTAAAGGGCATAGCGCATGGGGTCAGCCATGGTCAGCTATCCTCATTATCATAAATGTTAGTGTACAATATACTGTACCTCCTATGTGCAATAATAGTCGTCCGAGTTTCTTATAAATGTAAATATAAATAAATTAGTGTTTTGGACGGTGGTGGCGAGATTAATTTCCGAGCCCCTCGTGACGTGTATTAGGGTATTTGGGTACCCATAGAATAACACAAACGGTCAAAGAGTTTCAGGAGTCAGGTCACTGGCCACCATTTTGATTCTCAGTCTCTCTGTTAAGTACAGTAAGTACTCCATTCTGTGAAAGCAGTTACAAAGATGGTCAGATATCTAGAAGAGGGGTATGAGAAATTGTATGAGCAGCATAAGTTTAATAATGAAATGTAGAAATAATGGCAAGCTATTGAATAATGCACAGTGAAAGTGAAAATAAAGCGGGAATATTTTGACATGTTGGCCGTACGCTGTTGTAGTAAGGTATCTGTCTACCGTTAGAATAAACAATAGTGTTGCCATATGGATAGAGCTGCCAATACGTATTTATTTATGATTAACGAGACCAAAATATGAATAATTGTATTGATAGATACTTTAAGATAGACACATTTTTCACTCATGTGATATTTACATCAAATACTGCCTTCACATTACTTCATCATGTACGAAATACATCAGGGTAAGTTAAATATCGGCAATATCAAAGCAGATTTAATTTCCGCGGGCAAGTTTCTCTCCTACAAACAAAAGAGAGAGGAGATAGGGTTTGCCATCAAGCTCCTAACGCTTGAAATATCTTACACAACTTTGTTTACTATTTTAGATCAAAATTTAAGGCAAACCAAGGCAACTGTGCATTATCATTCATGTTCTACCATGCTTTAGACAGTGATAAAATGGAATGGGATTTTGTATGAGCTATGCTCTTTAAACCCTTGCTCGCCATGCCCTCTCTCCATCTTCTGAATTTGGCCTCAACATCTTGCATATTTGTCAGCTATTAGGATCAAATCGTCTGCATAAAACAGTTCCAACGGGAGTCCGCCTCTAAAAACTCTTAGACAGTACCTCCAGGACCATAATAAAGAGGAGGGGGCTTAACACTGAACCTTGATGAACTCCAACATGGACTGCGAACTCATCACTCAGTACACCCTTCACCCTCACCGCACTTCGCGAATCCTCATACATCTTCATTATCACACGCACCAGCCGCTCTTCCACACCAAGTTTCCTCATAGCCCACTGCACAACATCTCTAGGCACCCTGTCAAAGGCCTTCTCCAGGTCTATAAACATAAAGTAAAGATCCCTGCCTTTTAGAAAGTATCTTTCCTGTATCTGCCTGACTATGAAGATAGCATCGGTTGTACCACGCCCTGGCATAAAACCAAACTGCATATCATCAATGGAGATGCTTTGCCTGATCAAACCCTCAACAATGTGGCTAATTAAATTATCCCCTTTTTTATTGTCTTTAACTCGTAAAGCGCGAAGCTATGGTAGTTCAAACCCTCCTGCCAAGCGAAGGTATTTGATTCTATTCTGATGATAATCGTCATGTACAGTAATAATTTATTTTTTCTATGTGATTGAGGGAGGCAAAAGGCAGAACTACCTATAGCGAGTGCCTCCCCCATAGTTGAAAGAGTGACAGGGCCAAAATCAAGGGACGTTCG
Source organism: Paralithodes platypus (assembly GCA_032716605.1). Taxonomy (NCBI): domain Eukaryota; kingdom Metazoa; phylum Arthropoda; class Malacostraca; order Decapoda; family Lithodidae; genus Paralithodes; species Paralithodes platypus. The sequence continues at coordinate 3,142,429 of CM064533.1, read as the reverse complement.
AGCCAAAATGCCTGGACACACGGAGTTTGAAGCAATTTAAGTCATAGGAAGAGGGAAAGACTGATAATAATAATATGCTGGTATTTTATTTGTTCGAGCGCCAATTCTCCAAGTGGATTCACGAGCGCTCACATTAACTTGAATTTTTCCATTTAAAAAAATATATATATACAGTATATTAAAGTTTATAGTCATCAGTAACTCTATGCTCCCCAGTATCATAAACCCTCAGAAATATGTGCGACTTAAGTTGTTTCTTAAAAGCGTCAACACAATTCAACTGCTTAAGTGACACTGGAAGTCGATTGAATAGACGTGGGGCAACATAAGAGAAGGATCTAGCAGCAAAAGCACGTTCCCCAATGGCTCTGGGCTCATAAAGGCGATATGGGTCATCACCACTACGCAAATTCACATTTGACTCATGTGTTGGAAATGGAAGATCCAACAAATACTTAGGCTCACCAAACCTCAGCACCTTGAATGTCAGTAAGCAAATTTTAAACTCTTCTTTCCTTGATGGGAAGCCAGTGTAGATTTATTAGATAATATGTGGTGGGTGTTCTGAGTGGAAGTGGAAATATTAGTCTAGCACACCTATCGAGAACAGACTGGAGTTTCTTCAAAGTAGCATTTGGTAGACCAATGAACAATGAATTACAGTAATCAATTCTAGATATAACAAATTAATGAATGAGGCTCAAAAGAGATTCCTTGCTCAAGAACTTCCTTTTAGCATAAAGGTTACGAATGTAAAGGTGACAACTCTTCACGACACTATTTATATGTTTCTTAAAATTCAGATTTTTGTCGAATACAACGCCCAAGTTTCTCACGGATTCCAAAGGTTGGAGCTGTGATTCACCGAATTCTAGACATCCAAAATCTTCATGGACACTATTTCTCAAATTACCATTTATGACTATAATCTCTGTCTTGTTATCATTAAATTTGAGCTTCCTTCTAGTCATCCAGATCTTCAAGTCTGACAAGAGTGATGGCAATTTATTCTTTACCTCATCGATATTGTTAATTTCAATATACAACTGTGATCATCTGCATAGAAATTATACTTAACACCATGTGCATCCAGTAGGGATGAAAGACTAGAGGCATAGATAATAAACAACACAGGGCCAAGAACTGATCCTGAGGCACCCCAAACTTTAGCGATGATGGTTCTGACATGGAGCCACGAATGACAACACGTTGACTGCGATCGGCAATATATGACTGAAGAAGCAGGAGTGCATCTCCCTGCACACCAAAACCAGAAAGGTCTCTCAGGAGCAACTGATACTTACTTACTTGATACTTTTGATGTGTTCGCCACTCTTCTAGCGGCACCAAGGAGCGCGGCGCCCCTCGTTATGGGTGGTGATTTTGGTGTAGTAGACTGTTTGAAGCGACAGCTCGCTCCCTCGCGAGGATGGGCTCGTCTGGCACCTTTTGCAGTTCGACATCGAGGGCTCTCTTGAAGTTGTCTAACGAGACGTCCCGTCCCTCATGTCTCTTACTCGCCGTGGGAGTTTGTTGAAGAGACGTGGGCCTCTGTGTGATAACCAGCCCTCTCGCAGAGAGCCCATAGCACCCCTGTTATTCATCCGGGGGATTTCGCATTCCCAGCCTCTCCTATCACTGAATTTCATGACTATCGGAGTATGTAGGTTTGGTACTAAACCCTCTGCGATTTTCCACGTGTATATTATTAGGTAACGTTCTCTTCTACATTCCAGCGAGTACAGATTCAGTGCTCTTAAACGCTCCCAATAGTGTAGATGTTTTATCGAACTTATATGCGAAGTGAAATTTCTTTGTACACTCTCTAAGTCATTTATTTCACATGCTTTGTATGGGGATGTTAATACGCTACAGTATTCAAGCCGCGGTAGCACTAGAGATTTGAAGAGCGTTATCATAGGTAATTCACCGCGTGTTTTAAATGTACGTAGAATCCAACCCGTTAGACGTTTCGCAGCCGCCACTTTGACCTGGTTATGTACTTTGAAACCCATATTTTCAGACATTAATACCCCAAGGTCTTTCACACTGTCTTTCCGTTCTATTATGTGGTTAGATTCTGTTGAAATTAACGCCATTATTATCTCCGTACCGTATTAATTGGAATTTTTCTTCATTGAATTGCATGTTGTTTTCCCTGGTCCACTGGAACACTACATTCATGTCTTCCTGCAGTCGGCCCGTGTCCTCTTGTGTGTTTACTATCTTGCTTAATTTTGCCATCAGCAAAAGACGACACCGTACTGTGTCTAGTGTTGGTATCAATGTCGCAAATTAGTATGAGGAACAGAAGGGGCGTTAGCACTGTTCCTTGAGGCACTGAGCTTTTGACATCCGAAGGCTCCGATGTGACTTGGTTTACTGCTACTGATTGTTTTCAGTTTACGAGGAAATTGTATATCCACCACCTTCCGATTTTTCCTGTTATACCTTTTGCTTTGAGTTTGTGGGCTATTATACCATGGTCACATTTATCAAATGCCTTAGCAAAATCGGTGTAAATGACATCCACGTTTTTTTTTTCTTCTAGTGCTTTAAGAATTTTGTCATAGTGTTCCAAAAGTTGTGAGAGACATGATCTTCCCGCTCTGAATCCATGTTGACCGGTGTTGTGTAGTTCATTTGCCTCCATGAATGTTGAGATTTTGCTTCGCAGGACTCGCTCGAAAACTTTAATGATGTGGGAGGTTAGAGCTGCGGGGCGGTAGTTTTTTGGTAGTGCTTTACTCCCTCCTTTATGCAGTGGGGCAATTATTGCGTTTTTCAAGCTATCTGGTATTTCACCAGTGTCTAGACTCCTCCACATTATAGCCAGGGGTTTTGAGAGGTTTTCCTTACATTTTTTCATTAGGATCGAATTCCATGAGTCCGGGCCTGGTGCCGAGTGGGATGGCATGTTGGAAATGGCCTCTTCTATGTCTTTTGGACCGAAATCAATATTCAGCATCTGGGGGGTTTCCGTGGGGGAGGTTTCCATGAAAAATATATTTTGGTCTCTGATGACTTTTGTTTCATCAGGCTCACTGAATGCCATTTCATACTGCCTGCGTAAGAGTTCGCTCATTTCCTTTTTGTCCCCTGTGAAAGAGCCGTCCCCTTTGCTTAGTGGGCCGATGTTTGATGCTGTTTTAGCCTTTTGTTTGGCGTATGAAAAGAAGTATTTGGAATTTTCCTTTATACCTGCAATAGCTTTCCTCTCCTCCTCCATATGTTGTAGTTCTCTTTGTTCAATTTCCACAATTTCTCTATCTATTTCGGCCTTTTGCCTATCCTGTAGATTTTGATGTGTGTCTTTGTGTGAGTAATTTTCTTCTTCTGTACAGCCTCCTCCTTTCCCGATCTTGTTTGCTTCTTCGTCTTGTTTGTCTTGCAGGTATATGGTGGCTACAGATTTGGGTCATGGTTTCTGTTATTAGGACTAGACATTCTGCTGGTGTCAGGTTATTCATTAAATCTTCCCAGTCTATTTCCTCCATTTCTTGATTTACCTCTTCCCACCTAATGTTTTTGTTATTGAAGTTAAATTTACTGAAGGGGCCGGTTTTTGTTCTCGATGCTGAGGTTGTCTGTACACTTTCTAAGGTTGTTTTGATCTCAATTAATTTATGATCTGAGTATGTTGTGTACTAGAGAGTCGTTGTTTGTGAAGACCAGGTCTAAGATATTGTTTTCCCGTGTGAGTTCAGCAATATGCTGGGTAAGACTAAAAAAATTGCAAAGTTCAAAAAGCTCTCTCGTATTTGTATTTGTTTCTCCGGTGTTATTTGCCACTACCTGGTTTTCTAGTTGTCTCCATTTAATGTTTGGTAGGTTAAAGTCTCCTAGCCATATAATATTTGGTGTTGGGTTCCCCAGGGTTTCCACTTCTGATTTTATTTTGTTGAGCTGGGTTTTTAATTCTTCTCGGGATGAGTCTGGAGGCCTGTATGTAACAATAACTGCTAAATTTAGGGATTCTATTTTAACTCCCAAGTATTTCCACCACTTCATTACTGTTATTTAGGAATTCAGTACATATCAATGAGTCATGGATGTTAATATATTAGCACAGTCACGCCAAAGTGGCGCAGGTTGACTGGCTCGACCTGCACTAAGCTCGTCCGCCTCGAGCCAATGGCAGGCCGCCGAGTCGTAGGCTGGCTGATGACGTCATCGGCTGGATGGACGTATGGTTGGCTGTTCTATGCGGACGACCGGTAGTTGTCTCCAGGATTTCAGTGAGTGCGGTTGCTTCCGTGTATCTACACTCTAACCTCCATTTAACGGACTCGGATTTAACGGATATCGGCAATAACAGTCAAAAAATGTAGGCCGGACAATGGACCCAGCAACGGACAAAGTCCGTTGCTCGAAAAAAAGTTGGAGCAAAGTTCGTTGCTCTATCTATTTATCTCTCTAATGCACCTACCTAAATCCCTTATACATTAACATAACTATGTCTTATTTGGACTTTTTGTAATCTTTGAATCATTTCTAATATGATGGAATTGAAAAATATAATATCCTTCCAGCACATAGATAAATAATAAATAAGATAGTCAACAAAATATTTCAACTCTCCCCTCCGTGCCAGCAGAGACGGAAGATTTACGTGTGATAGATTTTTTGTTTTGTTTTTTCTCTCGATATACACACTCTTTCTATTTATCTATCTCTCTAATTCATCTACCTAAATCCCTTATACATTAACATAACTATGTCTTATTTGGACTTTTTGTAATCTTTGAATAATTTCTAATGTGATGGAATTGAAAAATATAATATCCTTCCAGCACATAGATAAATAATAAATAAGATAGTCAAACAAATAGTTCAACCCTCCCCTCAGTCTAGGCGCCGAGCTTCCGAGACGGAAGATTTACGTTTGATAGATTTTTTGTTTTGTTTTTTCCCTCAATATACACACTCTTTCTATCTATCTATCTCTCTAATTCATCTACCTAAATCCCTTATACATTAACATAACTATGTCTTATTTGGACTTTTTGTAATCTTTGAATAATTTCTAATGTGATGGAATTGAAAAATATAATATCCTTCCAGCACATAGATAAATAATAAATGAGATAGTCAACAAAATATTTCAACCCTCCCCTCCGTCTAGGCGCCGAGCTTCCCAGACGGGAGATTTACGTTTGATAGATATTTTTTGTTTTGTTTTTTGTTCCCACGGTATACACAAAATGATGGGGAAATATTATAACATGTTTTGAATTGACATTTGTGTCGTTTTTGCTGATTATGAGTTGGTGGAAAATAAAATCTTTAATTCTATCATATCGGAAATGATTCACAGATTATATAGAGACCAAATAATATACACTTAAGTGTGTTCAATAGTTTTGCATTATCAATAGGGTGTAGCACAAGGGATTACCAGGATTTATTTCAGGTACAGTAAAAAAAAGGATGCATAACAGTTAAATGTCACCATCCGGACACCTGTACTCAACACCGGATTTTTCTCAAGGAATTTCCGGATTACATCCGGACTGGGCAGTATTTAGCAGCAACGGACATTTAGCAGGAACGGACAGGTGCTTGCACGCATTTGTCCGTTAAATGGAGGGTCGAGTGTATTAACATTGGTAGCAGAGCGTAGTTGGGGCATTATGGCGTGCTCACTGAAGTGGCCTCCGTAATTAGAGCATGATGAAGAATACGAAATGTGGAAGGAGGATGTGGGTGTTTGGTGTCGACTTACAACGATTGATAAGAAAAAGAGGGCATCAATTGGCGATCCATCTGTCACTTTCCGGGAGGGCTAGAATTGCCTCTTCTGAAATAGATAAGGCCACATTGGAGGCCGACGATGGCGTGGAAGTGTTATTGAAAAGGCTTGATGACGTATTCCTGGTCGATGAAGGTAGAAGGAAGTGTGCAGCATTTGAGGCCTTATATAGCCTACGGAGGAAGGAGAAGGCAGAGATAAAGGAATTTGTGTCAGAATTCGAACATGCGTACCACGGAGTTACCAAACAAGGATTGCAACTTGATGATTCAGTGTTGGCCTTTATGTTATTGGCCTCCTGTGTGTTGGAGGATAGGGAGAAGCAACTAGTCATGTCGGCAACCCAGGTGGTATCGTACGCAAATATGAAGGCGACGCTCAACCGCATCTTTTCGAGTGGTGCGATGGGACTTAGCGCCCACATACAGGTAATATCGGAACCTTTATTTGTGGGATATGATGGCAATGTTGGTGAAAGTGAGGAAGCCCTGTATGTGAGCGGAAACAGTCGAGGTAGACGTGGTTGGCGTGGACAGCAAGGCTATGAACGTGTGCGTGGTAATAGAGGACGTCAACGACAGGACAGGAGGAAGAAAAACCCAGTGGGGGCACATGGTAAAATATCCAAGTGTGCTATTTGTGAATCATATATCACTGGGCACGTGATTGCCCTGATGCCTACGAGAACAGAGGGGGACATGGTGGGTACGATGAGGAACCAGTGAACTTATTCGTGGGCTATGTGAATGATAATGAGAGCGAAGACAAATTACTGAAACTAGTGAGTGAATCAAAAGGGTGTGCTGTCCTAGATACGGGTTGTACAAACACTGTGTGTGGTTCACGTTGGCTCGACGAGTACATACAAGGGTTGACTGACCATGAGCGCAGACTTGTGAAAGAGGAATGCTCTAATTCCAGCTTCACTTTTGGCAATGGTATTTCCGTGACTTCCTAAAACCGAGCCCGAGACCAGTGGTAGGTGTCCCGATGGCTAACAGATTTAATGAGGTGATTGCTATGGACCTTAAGTCGTGGGGCAAGAAGTATTTCTTGGTGATATTGGACCTGTATACAAGATATTGTACATCTGTGGTTATTCATAACAAGAATGCGGGCACTATTATTCGTGGGATATTTTTCAGTTGGGTTGTGTTATTTGGTGCCCCAGGAAAAATATTGTCAGATAATGGCTGTGAATTTAATAATTCAGACATGAGGTCTCTGGGTGAGGCATTTAATGTTAAGATACTGACTACGGCAGCTGAAAGCCCTTGGAGTAATGGTGCTTGTGAGAGGCTCAATGCTGTGTTGGGTGGAATGGTTAGCAAGATTTTAGCAGATTGTCCTGGCTGTAGTCTGGATGTTGCTCTGGCTTGGGCTGTGGCTGCCAGGAACGCACTGTCGACCTTCTCAGGTTTCTCGCCTAACCAGTTGGTGTTTGGCCAGAACCCTGGGATTCCTGGAGCCTTTTATGATAACCTGCCAGCGCTAGACAGCGAGGCCACACCTGCTGGTAAGTTAAGGATAACCTGACTGCCCTTCACGCAGCAAGAAGAGCATTTACCATAGCGGAATCTAGTGAAAGGCTGACTAGAGCATTTCGTTATACTGTGCGGGAAAGCGACCCTGGAGACCTGCACTACGGAGATGATGTTTACTACAAGCGTCTAGACAGTAATAAGTGGCGCGGACCTGGTACAATAATAGGGAGAGACGGGAAGCAGTTTTTGGTGAAGCACGGTGGAATGTGTGTTAGGGTACACACATGTCGAATTGCCATGGCACCTATCAGTGTTGATACTGCTGCCGTGTCAAATGATGAGGATGTGCCTCATTCATCTCCCCATACTCTGGACGTACCTAGTGAACGTGGTAATGTGGTGCCTAGATTCATAGATTCAGACCTAGACTCGGATGATGACGAACATACTGGTAACATTGTTGATGTTGTGGGTGGTGGGGGTCAGGTTGCTGTGGAGGTCCCCCCCGGTGACATACGTCAGACGGATACCGGTGCAATCGCCTCCGGTGTGTCTGAACGTAATGTAGTGAAAGTTAAAGTGGGTCAAAGGATCAAGGGTATTGATAAAGCGAGTGGTGAGTGGATATCAGGCAAAATTGTTAGTCGTGCTGGGAAGATGACTGGTAGATACCCCAACTGCTACAACATTAAGAGTGACAAAGATGGTAACATTAATTGGATGGATCTGGACAGAGATCTTAAGTCGTGGGAAACTGTGGTCGAGGCGACAGAAATGCTTGTGTTTTTTAATACGGATGAAGTGGTGTGTGCTAAGGAAAGATAAATTGAGAATTGGAGGAACAATGAGGTGTATGCCGAGGTGGATGATGTAGGTCAACGTGCCATATCTGTACGTTGGGTGGTCACAGAAAAGCTGAAGGATGAGAAGACTATTGTGAAGGCACGTTTGGTGGCCAGGGGCTTTGAAGAGGACACTGTAGAGCTGCAGAAGAATTCTCCCACTTGCTCAAAGGAGGCTGTCCGTTTGGCGATAGCCCTCGCCTCAGCTAATGGTTGGTTGTGCCACACCATGGATATACAAGCTGTGTACCTACATTCCTACAAGGGAACAATATAGAGCGTGAAGTGTACCTGCGACCTCCTCCCGAGTTCGACAATGGTTTATTGTGGCGTCTGCGGAAGACTGTGTATGGTTTGTGCGATGCGGCCAGGCAATGGTACATGAGGGTGAAGGACCAGCTGATATGTCTAGGTGCCAAAATCTCGTCCCTGGACCCTGCATTATTTTCGTGGAGTCGAAGTGGTGGAACAGAAGGTATCATTTGCATATATGTGGATGACTTCTTGTGGGCTGGTACTGTGAATTTTGAGCAGCAAGTCATAAACCAGTTGCGCAGGACCTTCCAGGTCGGGACTTCAGATTCCAAGTGCTTTAAGTATGTGGGGCTCAATGTAGTTACCACAGAGGATGGCAGTGTCACAATCGACCAGTTTCAGTATGGAGCATCATTGACTCCGGTTACATTGAGCAAGCGTCGAGCATTAGAGAAGACTAGTGATTTGTCAGACCAGGAGAGAACGAAATATCGTGCGTTGATCGGGCAACTGAATTGGATGGCTACTCACACTCGCCCAGATATAGCGTTCGATGTGTGCGAACTGAGTGTTTCACTTCCAAAGGCTACGGTGTCTGATATATTGAGACTAAATAAGGTGATTGGGCGTGTGAAATCGGATAATGTACGATTATTTATTCCGAAGATTGGACCTTTAGGAGAGTGCCACATTGAGTGCTATGCTGACGCATCATTCGCCAACCAGCAGAGCCATGGGTCTCAAGGAGGCTTTATCATCTTTCTGTGCGACACTGATAGTGTGAGAGGCCCTATTTACTGGCAATCAAGGAAGGTTCGACGGGTGGTCAAGTCAACTATTGCTGCGGAGACCCTGGCACTTTTGGATGGTGCTAGTACTGCTGTGTATGTGGCAAGTATTCTGCAGGAGATCTCCGGATGTGGGAGTATCCCTATCAAGTGTTTTGTAGACAACCGTAGCCTAGTGGAAGCCCTATACTCCTATAAATTGGTGGACGACAAGCGTCTGCGAATTGATATATCAGTGCTTAGAGATATGTTGGAAAAAGGGGAATTAAAGGAGGTAACATGGGTGGAAACATCAAAACAACTGGCAGACCAAGAAGGGCGCGTCGATGGAGCGGCTGCGGGAGGCAGTCAGTCGGGATTAGGTGTTGCCCGCAACCAGCAACATGTAAGAAATGTAAATACAGTAAAAGTCCTTTAATCCGACGACCGATGATTCGAATCTCCCAATAGTCCGAATTTTTCAATTTGAGGCCAAATCCGAATTCACCCGATGGTCCAAATTTCAAGAAGTCCCAAAGTCCCCTTTTTGAGGCATTAGTCCACTCAAATGACACATAATGGAGCACACACATATCATATGTTCATGAATTCACTTTAAAAGTTTACCATTGTCATTGTAGCCTATTACCTACTTCAAAACATTCAGATTAATGGTCAAAGGAAGCTACTGATATAAACGTAAACACCACATCGTCTGCTAGAGAGTTTGTTTTGCTCTTGAACGCATCTTTGGGACGCTCCGATGTGCTACTGGCTTGCACCGCATTTTCTGCAAGCGCATTCAGTCTTGAGCTTGAAAACGCACCTTTGGACGTTCCGTATTTATAGTTCAGTGATCGGAGCGTCCCAAGGGTGCTTTCAAGACAACAAGACAATTTTTTTTTTTTTTTTTTTTTTTTTTTTACTAGGCTAGGCCTATTTATTTATTAGGAATTAGGCCTCTAGGAAGTCCAAAGTTTAACTAACTATTAAATGTTTACTAACATAGAAGAGCATGGCAGGCAAGCTAAACAAATCTCTAGTAGGCCTAGCCTTCATTAAATAATCAATGAATATACACAAAATAAAGTGTTTAACTCACCATTGAAGATTGATGCAGAGGTAGTGCTGTAATCCAGGGTGATGCAGAGGTAGTGCTGTAATCCAGGGTTTTGCCATTTCCAAACCACCAACAGAGGTAGGCATGTTGGTTCGTTTTTTTTTCAGTGGTTTCCCCAGTAGGCCTATTCCACTATCCATATCAGCAAATGTTTTTTGTCATCCACTTGCACTAGCCTATGCTAGTTATCAGACACATCCCTCCGCTTGAACAAGAATCGATCGAGATTAATCTTCTTCTTCGAGGGAGTAAAGGTACACCAGCCAGTGAAGGATTCTTGACTTCCATTGACTGGAATCTCTGGGGTGACTGAAGACTCTGGGGTGAGTGGGGACTCTGAAGTCTCGGAGTCTGTAGGCTCTGGGGTGACTGACGATTCTCGGCTTGATGACGACGATGACTCTGCTGGCTTTGTACAGAACTTGCGGATGTCTGACTGGCGGATTTTGTCACTCCGTCTGTTCTGAAAGACTTCATATATGGCTCGGTGGGTTAAAGACTTCATATATGGCTCGGTGGGTTAAAGACTTCATATATGGCTCGGTGGGTTAAAAGTTCCTGAGCTGTGAAGCTGCTGTTTCTCTCCAAGAACTTTATCACCGTTCGGTATGCCGTGTCTGCAGCTTCCCAGGTATAGCCGTGTTCCACCTCCTCTTCCTCCGAGTCCGAACTGCTGCACTCCTTCTCGCTTGGGGAGATCACAGAATTTATGATCTCATCAGTGAAGACCTTGCTGACTGGAGCGTCCGCATCGGCATTCAACCACTGGTCGATCTCCTCAGCATCCACATGGCGAAGTGGATGGTTCCTGGGCGCAGCTGTGATGACCTGTTTAGGCGACTCTTCTTGGGTCTCATCAATGAGATTTTCATCAAGCTTAGTCAACAGCACAATCTCGGGCCACATCGGTTTCCATGCGTTGATTAGGGTTGTGTTCTTTACTTTAAGCCAGGCAGCAGCGATGGAAAAAATTGCCTCCTTAATGTTCACACTTTTCTGGAAATCCAGCACAGAGCCACCAGTGAACCTCACACATTTCTTTGAAAAATCAGTCGTGTAGATTTTCTTCACTGCCTGTATTATTCCCTGATCTTGTGGCTGGATCACAGAGGTTACATTTGGAGGCAAATAGGTCACAAAAATGTTCCCATTCACCAATTCTTCAGCATCTGGATGGGCTCGGCAATTATCCAACAACAACATCACCTTTGAGTCCTCAGGAAGGCCCATTTCCTTCAGGTGATTTTTTACTGAAGGCACAAATTTGTGATGATACCAGTGCTTAAAAATAACCCTGGTCATCCATGCACTTGTCTGGTTGTCATAGTCCACAGGCAAATGCACAACATTCTTGAAGGAAGTTGGCTTTTTAGCTTTGCCCAAGACTAGAGGGCGAAGCTTGTGTGTCCCAGCAGCATTCGAGCAAAACAAGACAGTTATCCTATCCTTGTTTTTCTTGAAGCCCACAGCTACTCTTTCAGATGGGCCAGCTAGTGTAGATTCTGGCATCATTCTATAATAGAATGCAGTTTCATCAGCATTATAGATGCATTCTGGTGGAATGTCGTCGTGTTCATGCAACATGTCTCTGAAGGTTAACTTAAATTCCGCGGCAGCTCCGTCGTCAGCAGACTTTTTCTCACCACACACATCAAGGCGCCTAATTCCGTGTCTTTCCTTAAAACGGTTAAGCCAGCCATCATTAAAGCCACACTCTTTTTTTATGCCCATCTTTTCATGATAATCTCTTGCTTTTTCAATGATTATTGGACCACTCATAGGGCATCCTTCGGCTCACTTTACCAAAAACCACTCGTAAAGCACTTTGTCAAGCTCCACAAATTTGGCTTCTCGTATTGTATGCCGCTTCTCCAAGGTCTTCTTAACGTCGGAATTGGCCACAAAGCTCAGCAACTTGTCCTTTTGTTTCCTTATATCATAAAGCGTTGTAGAACCGCAATTATACAGGCGCATCAATGTCGTCCTACTGGTTCCCACATCCATCTTGTGACATATTTCTATCTTCTGTTTAATGGTGAGTACAACCCTTTTCCTCTTGTTTGAAGATCCTGTCGACATCTTGAGTATACTAGGCGTTGATTTAGATGATTTCGGAGGCACCATAGCGTAGATGATAGGTGATTCACAGCGATAAACACGGAGCGTCACGAGCAAATTTTACGGACAATGGCGAGAGATACAATGACGCCGAAACAACACAGGGAGGCGGGAGGCTGCGCGGTGCGACACCTTGCGGTTGGGCCGTAAAATTGCCGCCCCGCACGAACGGGAGAGCGGTCTGTTTGAAATTACGGTTGGATCCCGAATTTCTGCGGTTATTAGAGTTTAGGAAAATAGGATGATTATGTACGGTTGACTGAGATTTTCGGTAGTACGAAATACGGTTATAAGGGATTATACTGTATTAACAATGGATGTACAAGGCTACACCTCCATGTGATCTATGCGTTCTGTCCACCCTATGTAGGTTGTAACCAGGAATCCATACCTCACTATCTTCCTGATCCTTAACCCTCCAGCCCCGGCTATGTATTATATATATATTCCTCGAAACCCGGGTGTTTTGGCCGAAAAACGTCTAGGCTAGGCTACCGTATATTCGTTAATCAGACTGCTTCCCGCATTCCCGCGCATCCCCAAGCGTAGCTGTGTTATTTACCTGTAGAATGGCATTAAGTAGAGCTCTCTAAGTCAACTGGTTGAGCTGTGATGATGATTTCATTGGAGATAACTTTATGGCCAAAACAGCCACTTTACACCACTTTTCGATACTTAACAACAACATACAGGCACACATGAACAAGCGACGCTCTCCTTCTTGTGGCCGGAGATGCGGGGCGACGGTCCAGCCGGCTGTTGTTTACATGCGTCGGACCGACGCCTCGCACACGAAGCTCACAGGCTTTCAACCACTGGGCGTTCAAGATACCATCCGGGTACCTGTTATATGCTTTTTTATGGGCGTTCAAGAGCCCTTCCGTGGTGAGAGGGTTAATGTGAGTTTTTGTGAGAGCCGCAAATATAGCGTTTCCTTCTTCTAGCAGGCCCCTAATAAATGGTACTTTGTTCGTGGTTCTATTTTTTAGGCCTTGGATATTTGCAAACAAGATTGGGGAGGGATTGTTTGGAGTACAGTAGGGTCCCGCATAAAACGTGTTCGCATAAAACGACCGACCTAAAATATTAATATTTAATTTTCGATCAGAACGAATGTGATCACATAAAACGAGTCCGCCGCCAAAGTGGGGCAAATCCGAGGAGTTTTCATATAGAGCGCCGAAATATCGTACAAAACGTACGAAATATTGTTCGCTTTGTACGAAAATTTTCGCTTACAGTGAACATTGACGATATTGCGCCACCAAAATGCTGTGTTCACATAAAACGAAATCGCATAAAACGCCCTCGTTTATCGACCATAAACTCGTTTTATGCGAGACCCTACTGTACTATGTGTACCTAATAGTCTTCGGGATGTATTTGCCACTTGGGAGGCCAGGAGGTGCTCGAGGTGTTCTATGTGCTCTTCCATCTCCCTCAGTCTCTTCATCTTCATCTGCCATTTCCCTCCTTGCCTTTTTCCTCTGTCTCGTCCTCGCATAGCTAGAGAGTTTTTTTGGGCTACCATTCGTGTTAGGTCTAGCATATCTCCAAGTCCCTTTAATATGAAAAGCTGGGCATTTCATATTGTAGCAGGTCTTTTTCTCAAGTGATGTCTTGCAAAGGGATAGGTGGTGGTATTTGCAGATTTCACCAAATCTACATTTTCCATGACTGGTTATGTTGTTGCAAATTTTGGGATGAGCAAATCTACATGACTTCCCATTATATTCGCCCTTTTGACCAAAGTAGCACCTTCTTTCCAGATAATATCTTCACACTGGTGTAGACAACCCCAGTAGGTGTGGCTGGGGCTGAGAGGGGTTATGTGGTGAGCTAAGTGTGGTTGTGGGTGATAGTGGGCTTGGTGTATGGGTGGGTGAGGCCTGCAGGGGGGTGGAGTTACGGGTCGGTTGTAGGTGGGCAGGTGGCAGTGGTGAGGGGGGAGGCGATGTGGAAGGGGAGCCTGATATGGAGGCTTGTTGCATCCTACGTTCATCCTGCAAATGTATTTGATCAACAGCAGTAGGGTGGTCAATGGCCATAGATGGGATTAATGTGGGGGTTTTCTGGGAGCCTGATATGGAGGCTTGTTGCATCCTACGTTCATCCTGCAAATGTATTTGATCAACAGCAGTAGGGTGGTCAATGGCCATAGATGGGATTAATGTGGGGGTTTTCTGGGTCTGGGGAGGTGTGCGGCAGGGTTTGTGGATTTGTAGGGTGCGAAAGGTTGTTGTTCGGCAGGTGATGTGTGTTGATGTGCTTTTGTGGGCTTTTGCATGGGAAGGTGTGCGTGTGTGGGTTGATACTAGTATGGGCCCTGAGGCCCCAATAGTTCCCCATTTTCTGTGAAAAGTAGCTATGTCTTGGCTATATTTCGGTCTATCTTGTACTTCTGTATTTTCTACAGTCTGTATGACTTGCCATGTGATATCGAAACAACTATCGCAGAAATGGTGGTTCTTCCCTCTTGTATTGTACGCCTCATTTATTGGTATCAATCCTATGCAAATCCAGTGGTATGGTTTCTTGCATATCTGACATGCTGTGCCTTTATCCCCGTGTATATTCATCTTACACCTCGTACAGGTGTCTCTGGTAGACATTTTTGTTTGTTTGTTTTTGTTTTTGTTTTTTTATTTATTTCCACCCGCCCTTACATGGGGGGGGGGAGGGTGGGGCGTGGAGGACAAGGAGGTGTTTGTTACGCGGTTTGTGGGGGGGGGGTAGTGACACTCGTTTACACTCGTTATGGTTTAAACTTTAAGTAATTTTAAGTAACACTTTCAATAATTATCTTATGAAACAGAATTCTCACTGCCCTAACCACTTTTCCCATTTTTGGTCGGCTGTTTAGCGGAATATACGGCACTCTAGGAAAATAACGAACTTTCCAGGCTACCTATATATAGTATCTATTTTAATTTTCATGTTTTACCTATCCACTTAATTCAACACTGCACAGGTTCGAATTTTCACCACATTTGGTTGCTTGGGAGATCTTTCTCTCCAATAACGTCACTACTAACCTGCGATATGGTCGAGAAATAATCTGCACTGGTTTAATTTGTTTACATATTATTTTTCTCTGTTTGCTATTATTTACGATATTTGTTTTGTCGGTACCCTTTCCTGTCGAGGTTAAGTTTCGCTTTTGGTAAAATCGTATAGGGGGAGGGGACGTGTCCAGGAGAGCGAGGAGGATGGGGGCGAGGGGATATATGTGTTGATGGTCTTTGCGGCCACCGAGGGTATTTTGTTTACAGCATACGTCCTGTTCCCAAGCTAAAAGTTCCCCTGACTTTAATTCTCTGTATTATACTTTCCTAGTTTATTTACGTGATATACGATGTTCACTATCACTTTTAACTTAGGCTTCCTATTTTCACATAGCCCTGTTTAACCCTCCAGCCCCGGCTATGTATTATATATATATTCCTCGAAACCCGGGTGTTTTGGCCGAAAAACGTCTAGGCTAGGCTACCGTATATTTGTTATTCTGACTTCTTCCCGCATTCCCGCGCATCCCCAAGCGTAGCTGTGTTATTTACCTGTAGAATGGCGTTAAGTAGAGCTCTCTAAGTCAACTGGTTGAGTTGTGATGATGATTTCATTGGAGATAACTTTATGGCAAAAACAGCCACTTTACACTACTTTTCGATACTTAACAACAATATACAGGCACACACGAACAAGCGACGCTCTCCTTCTTGTGGCCGGAGATGCGGGGCGTCGGTCCAGCCGGCTGTTGTTTACATGCGTCGGACCGACGCCTCGCACACCAAGCTCACAGGCTTTGACCTCATGGGTGTTTAAGAGCCCTTCCGGGCAGCTCGTGTATGCTTTTTTATGGGCGTTCAAGAGCCCTTCCGGGAACAGAGGGTTAATTTCATAGGACTATAGAGCTAACACTTTTGCTTTGGGACGTAACGTTTTTTCTTTCCCTTCTTTCCACCCGCCTTGCCTATGCCTCATGGGCCTGCCCTAGACCAGCGCCGTGGCACTGCTGTAGGAGTTAACGGATTTGTTTTCCAAAACTCGTATATCTCCCCAGATATTTTATCAATCGGTTCGATTTTGCACTTCACAGGACCAAAAACACTACGTTTGTTTTTGTGTGTGATTTTTTGAAAGTTTAATCACCAGTATCCCGCGGAATAGTCGAAAAATCCCCGACCGCGACGGACGTGACCCTCCTCTCTCACTGGCGTACTGAGGTCAACAGTATCAAACTCTGCAGAGAGATCCAACAAAACTAGAAGAGAACACCGTCCAGAACATGTATTAGAGACTAAATCATTATAAATCCTGCTCAGGCCTGTCTTCGTTGAGTGGAGCTTCCTATAAGCAGACTGAGACTGGGGAATGACACTGTTCCGCTCCAGAAAAGGCAGCAACTGGTCCAGTATTGCACGCTCGACAATCTTAGACAGAAATGACAGGTTAGACACAGGGCGATAGTTTACCAAATTTTCACAATCTAGGCCTACCCTCTTCAGTAAAGGCCGAATTAAGGCATGTTTCTCAGAATTTGGAAAACAATTTTCCTCAAAGATACGATTGACAATTGAAGCAATGAAAGGTGATGCAGTCTCATAAGCTGTACTTATCTTTGATACATTTATCGGGTCCAATAAACAATGTTATATTGAGTTCTCTTATGTATGTCAAGGCATTTAGGGAGTTAATCGTCTGAAAATGTGTGAAGGCAGAGTCTGTTGGCCGAGAAGGGACCACAGAGTACTCTCCAAGAGCAGGGGTATTGTCGATACTAATTTCTGATTTGAGAAATTTTGTCTGCAAAGAAAGCTGACAATTTTGATGCAAGATCAGCAGCTGAGACAGATGAGGGGAGAACCTGAGAAGAACGCTGGCCCGTTAAGTTGTTAAAAGTTGAAAAAAGTTGTTTCTGGTCACCTCTGCAGGAATCGATTCGACCAGTATAATACTCGATCTTGCATTGTGTAAATTTGACAGTGATAGCTCCACGAGCAGCGACATAATCTAAACGAAAGGATTCAGTTCTGTGCCGGCGCCACAGACGCTCTGCCTGTCGCCTCCTCTTGCGCAAAGCCACTACACCTGAATCATACCATGGAGCGTCATCCTTTATCCTTATCTCCTTGTCAATCTCATGGCAATCACGGTCTTGAATATAACGGAAGAAGGTGTTATAAGTGTGGACTAACGGATTTGCTGTTGATGATGTAGTATCGACCATATTAAGTGAAAGTTCAATATCACGACAGAGAGGGAGAGTTAGACCGAAGGAGAAGTGGAAGGATGGAGTGAGGAAGTATATGAACGAGGGCGGTGCTGGTTGGGGGGAGGGGCGTCGACTGACTGGGGACAGAGGTGCATGGGGGCGGTTCGTTCGTGGCCACCCCTTCGGGGATCACGGCATCAGGCAATAGGTAGATAGATAGATAGATATTTTCTTGATCCAAATTACAATATTTACGAAAGGTTATTTTCTTGGTATAAGATAGGGTTTTGGTACATTCACATTAAAGGAGATAATGTCATGGTCAGACACGCTACGGCCGATAGGAAAAACTTCAATATTATTTACAAGGTTGGATTCACTCTGGGAGAGGACCAGGTCAAGGGTATGTCCTGAAGCATGTGTAAGGTCAGCCACGAGGTTTGAAAAACTATACATGTCAACAAGTTCCAGGAACTCAGAGGAATAAGGTTTCATTCCTGGTGTGTCGACCCAATAGTTAAAATCACCGCAAATAAAAAGTTTCTGCTCTTTGCGGAGAAACATTCCACTTTGGTGGTGCAATCAGCCTCTGCAGCAGTGGACTACTGGTTCCTATCTTCAGAAAATTCCTGTGCTTGGTATGCTTCCAGCCAGCAAAACAGTGGTGGAACTGCCATCCGGGTGAGGAACTGCTCTGGGTCTGCTCCTTCAGTGTTCATGGTCATAATCCACTTAGTGGAAATAGCACTGTGGAGTGGGTCAGTCGGGGCATGTCTGGGAGCCTGGAGGCAGTTTCTGCCATGGCCATCCCTTTTGGGATGCTTCCTCTGGAAGCGGGGCGTCAGATCTGGTGATGATGATGATGACATTCCAAGAATGTTCTAAATTCTTCCATAAAGAGTCTATCTGTGCCTGGATGACCTGGACGATAGATAATCGCTAACCTAATTATCTGGCCGGGGGTGTTGATGGTAACCTCCATGCATTCAAATGATGAAGCCGGCTGATCAGGAGGAACACATTTGATATTCGACAAGGAAAGGGAATACACAACTGCCACACCACCACCCACAGCATGTGTGGGTGATGATCTTGAAATGTGAAGTATAGCATGTGTCTTAGGAAGAGCCGCCTTAACAATGCCAAAATCGGACTCGAGCAACCAGGTCTCTGTCAGACAAAGAATATCAAATCAGAATTAATTTAAAATTTCAACAATATTAATCATCTTATTTCGCATAGATCGTATATTCAACAAAGCTCCTCTCAGCGAACCCTCCACGGCTGTCATCAATTACTTGACGCGGGGAATCTTATTCAACATCAATCCATCACTTTCGCCACTCACCCCTCCCTTTTCTCTTCCATCTTCTCCCCCTCCACTCGCCTCTCTCTTCTCTTCAAATACCATTTCTTCACTCTCCCATCTATATTTTGATAGTAAAAAATTTCCTTGTCTGCTTCTGATTTTTGTTCATTCTCCTCTCACCTGCCTAGCTACTTCCCTTATTTTCTCCCTTTCTTCTTCATTTAAGTCTTTTCTTAAAATAATATCTATACTGTACTTTCCTTACTGACTCAACTTCCAACTACTGTAGTCCTTAATACCTCTTTGATTTAGTTAATTTAAATCTAATTTTGATTGGTCGTGCTACTCCTTTTTTATACTTTCCCAGCCTCCAACTATCCTCCACCTCCTTCTTCCAACCCTCCTTCCCTTCCTTATCCAACACCTCAATCATGTCTTCGACCTTCTTTATATCCACAACTTTCCTTTCACTTCTGTCCGGTATATCCTCCTCAACATCACCAAACATAATCACACATCTATTATTGTCCATCATATCACATACCTGTCTTTCGTTCTGTCTTATAGCCTTCACTACTTTCTTTCCCAGATTTTCTTCTTGCCGTTCTTTTTGTTCTTCTATTATTGCTTTTAAATTTACTTCTGCTTCCTCCACCTTACTACCCTAAACATTCTTCATCTCTGACATCTCTTCCATTTTTTCTGTTCTATCTTGATTCGTTTCAAACCCCCTACTCAACCTTTAATTTTCGTCCCCAAGTTCTCTTATTTCTTTCTCCGCCTTCTCCCTATATTCACTATGTATTTCCTTAACCTTCTCATTCAGATGGTACTAATATTCTTTCAGCTGTGCTTTTAGTGCCACATTTTCCGAAACCAACTTGTCTACTTTCACCATTACAGCCTCTAGGCCATCGTTACTACCCTGCTTAACCACCTCATCACTACTCTCACTCAATGCCTCCAACTTTGTCCCAACCTCCTTTCTCCAATTCTCCACCACCCCTCTCCATCTAATTAGTCCCATCAGCTGTTTGTTAATGAAAGTTATCTGATCTTCTTTCTCACCATGGGGAAAACCTTCAAATTCAAATTTCTCCTCCGCACCCGCCAGACTCTCCCGCCGCCCCCCCTCCATCATCGTCTGCCAAACCTGCCACAGGTTTTGATTAAAAATAAACTAAACTCTTTTTATAAGAACAGGAAAACTACCTGGGTTAGACCCCAAGCAACGTCGTCCCCGTCAGTATCTCCCAGGGGTGAAGCCACAGGTTTTTATTAAAAATAAACTAAACTCTTTTTATAAGAACAGGAAAACTACCTGGGATAGACCCCAAGCAACGCCGTCCCCGTCAGTATCACCCAAAAAGAAAAAAAAGGAAAGAAATTAAAAAAGAAAAAGTACTGGGTGTTTGCGAGGATACCATATACTGTATATAATTATTACTTATCCATATGCGCCTATTTTGCTTTTAATATGAACATACACTCAACCCTCAGCTATCACTCCTAATTGGTGCAGCTATAGCCGCACGGTAGCCGTAACCGCGATAGCCATACTGATGAACTAATGGGAATAATTCTAATTGGTGCCTGGGTGCCGAATTTGACAACTATTTTTCGTATTTTGCAATTTTTACCTAATAATTTCCACTGAACACTAACATAACATAATAATAATTATAAGAAACATTATAAAAGTAAATATAAGAACATATTACACCATCACATTTACCTTTTTAGGTGTGTTGAGGGATTTAGGTGGGTTGGGTTCCGAGGCTAGGGGTGGCGAATTATTGGCCACTCCTACGTTGCTCTATCTCGTTCAGTATCCCTTCAACATCAAATCCTTCAAATTCTGAAGTGTCATCATCCACTGTATCCAATTGAAGTGCCGTAAGTAAAGGCTGTTCATCAATTTGTTGATAAATCTCCTTGGCTGTGACCGTAATCTCATGTGTGTCCACGGGCAAGTTCCGCTTTGCCTGCTTATTCAAGTATCGCCCCAACACTTGTTCCGTCTTATTCAAGTATCGCCCCAACACTTGTTCCGTCTTAAGTAGCACTTTATTAGAACTTCGAAAAGCATTCGATGCAGCAATTGATGGGGCAAGTTTCATGTGACTCTTTATGTTTTCTCGCTTTTGATAAATCCCCCTCACTGTCGATTCATTCACTCCAAACTTCTTTGCCACACTCCTTTTTGTTTCACCCTTGCCTATTAAGTCCACAATTTCCTGTTTCTGAGCATACGTAAGGTTCTTTCTCTTCTTAATGTCTCGATTTGGTGCGGTCACATTACGCTGAGCGAAGGTAGGGGGATTCGGTGGCCGTTGGGGTGGGTTAGTAGCCATTGTTCACAGGTATAAAAACACTTCACAGCTTTCACCAGACAACAATGGGGGTACAAGTAAGACTGAGAAATTGTAAGTATGGCGGGAGGGTAGGAGGATGGGTGGCGGCCAATCACAGCGCTTGCTTCCCATGAGTCACGCCCAATCAGGGAGCGAGTATCGTAAACGTATGCTTGCCGCCCGCCTGGGTATTCCCAAGCCCGGGAATTTCCAATTTTGTTGTATTTTTGGCCACATTTGGTGCGTGATAGCCAGCTCATAGGCGTGAAAGCCATGGTCTGACAGCTTTTGGGGAGCAGGCGATAACTGTGGAACGCGATAGCTAAGTGCGTGATAGCTGAGGGTTGAGTGAAGATTTAAGAGCAATAAAAGAAGTGGGAATAGCATTTGGGGGTGAAAAAAACGTACGGTATTATTGCCGCCTGGTATTATCATGAGGCGAGAGCCTGGGCGGCGAATTACCACCATTTCCGAGCTGTAGAGCGACACTGAGGCATTGCACTAGAAGTCTCTCTGTTGCAATGATCTCTAGCTGCCTCGCCCGTGTTAAAGAGACCGCATGAGGGAAATTTACGCCAAAAATTACCCAATAAAGGCGGGAATAAGAAGAAAAATAGCTGAAAATTGAAGGGGGGGGGGGGGAGAGACACATTTGTAGGAGTGTTAGCAAGTAATGGAGGGGAATTATCTCACCTAATCACAAATTGCTTTGTTTTTGAGTGCCACTGGGGTGTTTTAAAGTGTTTTGTTATGCTCTGGATCTATTGAGGGCAGTCGCAGTGCACCACAAAAACCTCTATTGAGGACAGTGCCATTTATGGGTTAAAGCATGGTTGGAAAGAATTACAAAATTATTTAGTATTTGGTATTCATATGCAGGGAGATCTTGGCCCTGGAAATGTTTTGCTGGGGACACCTCATGGTCCTTGGCCTCTGGGTCTTCTCCTGGGCAACCTAGATGTGTGTATGTATGTACTGTATGTACATACTGTACATACTGTACATACAAGTTTAAAGACCGTTTTTTCCACAGAGAATGTGGTTACAGTCTCACGTCTTAAAGGTGGGGGCTCATGGGTTGAGATAAACACGGAATGATAATCGCCAAGCTGTACATAATTATCTTGCAATGTGCAATAGCACTGAAATAATTATTAACAATGGTATAAAGGATTTTGTGGATCGTCTATACCGGGTCTGTGACGTCATAGTGACGTCACACCAGTATCCTTAGCCTAGACTGGATGGTGGACTTCTACTCTTGTGACGTCACAGGCCCGGTATAGACGATCCACAAAATCCTTTATACCATTGTTAATAATTATTTCAGTGCCATTGCATTTTGCAAGATAATCACGTACAGCTTGGCGATTATCATTCCGTGTTTATCTCAACCCATGAGCCCCCACCTTTAAATGGCAGCTTCCAGGCGGCCCTGTCAAGGGCTGCCTCTGTTTTCAAGTTCTTTATTTTGAGATCGTACCGGAGTACCCGAGCCCACGTCATTCTAGGTCCACCCCTACGCGCAGCTCCCCCTACGTTCACAGTCCGGCATTTCTTCACCCAGTTCTGATCATCCATTCTCTCCACATGTCCAAACCAACCAAGTCGGCTCGTGCGCATCACTTCACTGACACTCCTAATGCCCAGATGCCTTCTCAATTCCTCGCTCGATACCCTGTCCCTAAGATTATCCCCACACATCCATCTCACCATTCTCTTCTCATTCCGTTCCATTCTATTGACATCCTCCGCTTTAACCGGCCACGTCTCCGAGGCATAGGTCATCGCGCTCCTAACACACAAGGTATGCACCTTCCCTTTAAGGTGGGGTGGGAGCTCTCATGGTCAGGAGTGGCAACAGCTCTCTAAACATTCCCCAGGCACTTCTGACTCTAGCAATGAAGCTAGCTTCAGCGCCACCTCCGGCGGAAACCGTATCGCCCAGGTAGCAGAACTTATTCACACACTCCAGCGTTACACTGTCGAAATCAACATTGACAGGCGGGTAATTTAATACAAGATCTCCCTTGCACACTGCACAGTCAAAGTCTACGATTCTTGTCAAAGGTTCTCTAGCTCCACTACATCTCTTGTGTACCCAGTCACTACAGACGCAACATTGAATTGAATTACTTCCCACCCTTTCACATACTGGGCATGGATAGTCGCCGCTTATTTCCATAGTTCTACTCCCTACTCCACTAATCATGACCTTTGTTTTTTCTATGTTAACTCTTAGACCCTTATTTGCGATACCTTCCCTCCATCTTTTGAACTTCGCCTCTGCTTCCTGCGCACTATTTGCGATAAGAACTAGATCATCTGCATATAACATCTCCCATGGGAGTCCTGTCCTAAATTCCTTTGACAGAGCCTCCAGGACTAAAACAAACAGTAATGGGCTCAGAACTGATCCTTGGTGAACTCCAACCTTCACTGGGAACTCTTCGCTCAGGCCCCCGTTTACTCTAACTGCTGCCCGTGACCCCTCATACATTCTCATTATTACACGCACCAGCCACTCTTCTACTCCGAGTTTTCTCATAGCCCACTGCACTACCTCCCTGGGCACCCGGTCAAAGGCCTTCTCCAGATCAACAAAAACTTGGTATAACTCCCTGTTTTTCTCTAAGTACCTCTCTTGCATTTGCCTAAGAGTGAAGATAGCATCAGTTGTGTCACATCCTGGCATAAATCCAAACTGCATGTCGCTGATAGCAACACTTTCCCTGATCATACATTCAAAGACCCTTTCGCTGACTTTCATGACTTGATCGTACATTTTCAGACCCCAATAATTTCCCCTGTCTAAGGAGTCACCCTTGCCTTTGTAAATATTTACTATAACACTTTCCTGCCATGCATCGGGATTTTTTTCCTCCTTTATGATACCATTAATCAAGTCTGTGACCAATTTTACCCCAATATCTCCAGCTGCTTTTAGCATCTCAGTTACAATGCCAGAGCTCTCAGCGGCTTTTCCTGACTTCATTTTATCTATAGCACTTATAACAGCGTCGTACCCTATCAAAGGCGGAGGGCCTTGTACTGGGACTACAGTGCTGAGCTGTTCCCTGTTCCATTCAAACTCTACATTAAGCAGTCTTTCATAATGCTCCTTCCACGCCTCTCTGATTTTGTTTTCTGTGTAAACAGTCATGCCACTGTCATTGTTTATGCATCTTACACCCACGACGTCCTGGCTACAGTCCCTCACATTCTTAGCTAATTTATAACCCACATTGATATTATTAGTGCTACAAACTTGTTCTATTATGCTATCCTGTATGGTTTTCTTTGCCCTGTAGACCTCTCTTCTAGCATTAAGTTTGGCGGACAGGTATTCTTCCTTGCTGTCACCTTCCTTCCATACTTTGAAACATCTCTTCTTCTCTCTGACTGCAGCTTCAACATCGTTGTTCCACCACCAGGAGAACTTATGTCTGGGTGGACCCTTTGTTTTGCCACAGACTTTGTCTGTGGTATCGAAGAGGGTCTATGAAGTGCCATTTGCTATCAACATCATCTGGCCTAAGACCCATTCTCCTTTCGATTTCCATCATCATTTCGTTTTGGAATCGGTCTCTGTACTCCTCTTTTTCCAACAGCCATACTTTCCTTTTTGGCAAATGAACTTTCTTTCTAACAGGAACTCTACTTAGGCACATGTCACACACTAGGAGCTTGTGTTGGGGGATGCATTCTTCACCTGGTATGATCTTAGTGTTTCTAACCCATTTCCTGTCAGATTTGCTGATAAGGAAGTAGTCTATCTGGCTACTGGAGCCACCTGATTCATATGTTATCAGATGGCTCATCCTCTTCCTAAACATAGTATTACACACCACCATCCCAGTGGCAGCACAGTGCTCCAGTATGTATTCGCCTCCCAGGTTCCTTTGGCCATAACCCTGTCCTCCGTGCACGCCCTCATATTCGTCGGCACCTACCCTGACGTGTCCATTCAAGTCTCCTCCCACAATTATTACCTCCCCTTCCTTGCATCTGACAACCACCCTTAGTAATGCATTCCAGAACCGTTCTTTGACATATCTAGCTAAGCCTGCTTGGGGGGTATATGCTGATATAACATCTATTACTCTCACCCTGACTTTCATTCTTAGTAAAATCAGTCCTTCATTAACCCTCGGTTCCCGGTTGGGCTTTAAGAAGCCCATTAGCTATTGCCTCTGTGAGACCCGGATGGGCTGCTGAAATCCATTGATTTTAATCTAAGGCTTAAAACCAATTAAAACCGCAATAGAGAAAGTTTTGTTGTCTTGGCGGGTCGTCCGTATAACCAACAAGAACAAAAACACACAGCCAGCCAGTCAGCTGACTACTGCTTGAAGGCAAGCCTTACGAAAGCTTTGTATTGAGTTTCCCTAGTCCCAAACCATGCATGAAAGCAGACGACAGTGATTTAGGAATGGTTACAATGGTGAAATATATCAGTAATCAATAATCATATATCAATATAATCAATATTATTACATAATACATAATAAATAATCCATAATCAATAATCAATAATCAATTGTTGAACGAATATAAACAGACTGTAGCCGCGGTCGGAAAAGCTGCGGCGCTGCATTCGGACGAAGGTCGGAATTCCCGTCTAACTCGCCGTAATATTTCTCACCTCACACAATAACTACACAATGTAGAATGTTCTAGTCTTCACCCATCGCACGGCATCGACCATATCTACCTCTGGTATGCATAACAATTTGGTTAGGCCATATATTTGCAGAGATATGAGCATCGGTAAATGACTAATTTCGGGAGTAAGCATGAATTCTAGGCTTTCGTCCTGCTGACTGACCTAAATATTTTTATCATAAAAACTGGACCACTTGGTCTAGAGACTTCTAGTTTTCACCAAAAGCAAGGCAATTTTTTGTGTATAAAAAAGCGCGGAAAAATCCTGAGAATTCAATATTTTACCCGGGTTCAGCTTTGGCGGGAGTATTTAAAGCTGGAGGGTTAAACCTTTTAACTTCTATACAGTAACACAATCTGCCCACCTCTCTGCCACCAGGAAACCCACCCCTCCTGTACCATGTTCATTTCCCGTCCATATAAATTTAAAGCGTTCATATTTACCCGTAATCCACCTCACACTCCCTCCTTTCCACCGGGTTTCCTGGGCACAACATACATCCACTCGTCGTCTCTCTAGCAACTACGCAATCTCGGCTGTCATTCCTTTCATAGTACCCACATTCACACTTCCGAACCTAAACTTGGGGGATGAATCTGCGGTAGTGTCCTTTTGCGATTTTATATCAACAGACTTACGTTTTCTCTGATAGTTATTTTTTGTCATGATTGGTATTTTGCCAACGTTGGAGGAGGTCACTATCCCCAGGTATCCAGCTCCAGGCAACCCGGTGCGCTACCTCCGGGTTCGGGCCTCTGTACTTCTAGGCGGAAAGTGCCAGTCTGTAGATGGTGAAGAACACTATGCCCTGTACCCTCAAGGTCCTCCTAGCCAGGATGCACCTCCAGGGGGCCTGAGCTTGTCCTGAGGTAGGTCCCTCCACGTCAGCGAGCCGCCATTAGACGAGTTTGAAGCATGTTTTACAGGGGGTGCCTGCTCTGACTAGCCCCCAACCACATTTGTTGGCTGTGGGCCTAGCCTTTGCCCAGAGGGGCTTAACCCCTGGTTCCCGGAAGGGCTCTGAGGCACCCATATCAAACTAGGGCCCGAAACACGGATGGGCTCTTGAGCACCGTAAGCTTGAAAGCCTATTAAGCTTGTTTTGAAAGCCGTGCGTCCGACGCATGTAAACACAGCCGGTTGGAGCACCGCGCACCTCCAAGAAGAAGAATCGGTGTTTGTTATTGTGTGGTCTGCTAGAACAAATTTAGTGTTGAAAAGTGTCTCAAATTGCTAACATCGCCTCGAAACTCTCTCCACGGAAATCGTCATCACAACTGAACCAGTTGACTTAGAGAGCTCTACTCAATGCCAGTCTACAGGTACGAAACACATCTACGTTTAGAGATGCGTGGGAATTCGGTAGCAGTTAAAATAACAAAGATACGGGTAGCCTATTAAAGACATTTTTTGGCAAGATTGCCCGGGTTTCGGGGATATTTTATAGAATGCGTAACCGGTCTGTGAGGGTTAGCCTGCAAGGCAGCAGGCGGTTTGTGTGGGGTTTGCTCCCCTAGACAGGTTGCCAACCACGGCTGACGAGTCCTGTCTACCCGGATTGTGTAGGGTTGTCACCCCTAGATGGGTTGCCGACTTAGGCTAACGAGTCCCATCCACCCGTACTCAGGCCCATTCCCCATTTTTTTTTTCTGGGGGTGGCCGACTCGAGACAGAACCCGAATAGGGACAACACAACACAACTTAAAACAATGAATATACAAAAACAAAATACAAATTCACATACATCTAGATCACCCAGGAGAAGACTCAGAGACCAGGGATCACCAAAGTCTCCAGCTCTCCAGGGGAGTGCTGGAGATGTGGGGGGAGTAAGGTACGGACAGGAGGAGCGGGATGGTGTAGTTGCTGAAGGAATGGTACATGGATTAAGGATTATGTTTAGTAATGTGGATGTGTTTACCCAGGACAAGAAAAGAGAACTGATATGTAGGTTGCAGGATGAAGAGGAAAAACCTGATGTCATAGCCTTACAGGAAGTAAGACCAAAAAATGCTAGAATTGAAAGGGAACTGGTGGAGTGTAGTGTGGAGGGTTTTGAGTTATATGAGAGGAATGCTATTAGAGAAGAGGTCGGAAGAGGACTGTTTATTTATGTAAGAAAAGAGCTCAAGGTTAATGAGGTGGATATGAGACAGCAGTATTGTGAGTATTTCTGTATTGAAGTAAAATGTGCAAGAGGATCAATTTTAATTGCCTCTATATATAGAAGCCCAAATAATAATTGGGAAGAGGATGATAACCTACTGAAAGCAATGGAGGAAATAGATAATAGAGAGAACAAATATAAGATTTTGATTGGAGATTTCAATTTGCCAAGGATCAACTGGGCAAATTGTACTACTCCAGCGGGACAGGGTAGCCTGGAAAACAAGTTTATAGAGAAAGTGAGAGATTTGTTTTTTAACGCAACATATTACAGAGATGACAAGATATAGAGATGGGATGCAGGGGAGTGTACTTGATTTGATTTTTAGCAATGAGGAGGATATAGTGGAACATGTCAATGTGATAGCCCTATAGGTCGTAGTGACCATGCCTGTATAAGCTTTATAGAAGAGTGAGGAGTAAGGAAGATATGGGTTTGCTTCAAGGAGATGTGGAGGGCATGAAGGGATGGTCTGAGTGTTGGTTAATGCCTTTTCATCCAAAAAAATGCAAGTACAGTACATGCGGATTGGGACAAGCAAGATAGACAAGGTAGGATACAGTATGTATGAAGCGATGGAGGAAGTGAATGCAGAAAAGGATATAGGAGTAGTGATAGACAATAAGTTAAATTTCTCAGAACATTTAGCGGAAAAGATAAACAAAGCCAATAGAATTGTAGGGCTGATAAGGAGGACATTTGTGTCACTTGACGAAGAAATCTTCAGGAATATCTATACAGCGCTGGTTAGGCCGCACCTGGAATATGCGAACCAGGTGTGGGCTCCATATATGGTAAAGGATATAGAAGCAGTGGAGGAAGTGCAGAGGAGAGCTAGCAAGCTAGTACCAACGTTGAAGAACGCGGGCTATGAGCAGAGGTTGAGGACACTGGCATATAGGAGAAAGAGAGGGGATATGATAGAGACTTTTAAGATAGTGTCAGGAAAGTATGATGAGGATGTATGTGAAGGTATCTTCTTGATACGGGAGGGAACAAGAACGAGAGGACACTCTAAGAAAATTGACAAAGAAAGAAATAGGCTTGAGAAGGCAAAGAACTCATTTTGTGATAGTATTTACCTAATTGTATTTACCTAATTGTAGTTTACAGGAGTTGAGCTAAGCTCGTGTTATCCCGTCTCTCAGCCTACTTTTTATCAAATTTTTTTTTGAAAATATGGATATTCCTAGCCCCTACCACCTCCTCCTCCAGCCCATTCCATTTGTCAATACATCTATAGGGGAAGCTAAACTTCCTGATATCGTTCTTGCAGGTAGGTCGTTTTACTTTGTAGCTGTGGCCTCTAGTTATTCCTGTATCCATAATTAATATATCCTCCCTATCCAGCCTCTCCAGCCCCCGGGTGCATTTGTACATCATTATCATGTCTCCCCTCTCTCTCTCCTCTCTTTTAGACTCGGTAGATTTAATTTGTCTAGCCTCCCTTCATATGGCAGTTCTCTGAGACTTGGAACCAATCTAGTAACTGCTCTCTGGATTCTTTCTAACTTGTGAATATGCTTCTTAAGATGCGGGGACCACACCACTGCTGCATACTCCAATCTTGGTCTAATCATACTCTTCATAATTTTCGCTACCATGGTCTCATCCAAGTAGTTCAGAGCAACTTTCATATTCCCGGCCATTGCATACATTCCGCTAAAGAGCTTGTTAATATGTTTCTCTGGCGACAAATTATCTTGTATAATCAACCCTAAATCCTTTTCTTTTTCGGCCTTGCTAATTATATTATCTCCCATCCTGTACTCCCAATTTGGTCTATTCACACTTCTTCCCATATTTAACACATGGCATTTACTTATATTAAATTTCATTTTCCACTTGGTGCTCCATTTGTATACTTTATCTAAATCCCCTTGTAGCTCCTCACAACTACTTTTATTTGTTAATTGTCTCATAATTTTTACGTCATCTGCAAACATTGACATGTAGGAGTTTATGCTTATCGGCAGGTCATTCATGTACATAAGGAACATGAGAGGTGCCAACACAGATCCCTGCGGCACACCACTCTCAACTTTCCGCCACGATGAGTAAGTTCCTCTAATGTTGGTCCTCATTTCCCTATCTGTTAAATAGCTCTCCATCCATTTTAGCAAACTCCCCCTGACACATGCTAGCGTCTCAAGCTTAGATAACAATCTCTTATGTGGTACTTTATCGAATGCTTTGGAAAGGTCTAAGTAGACGCAGTCCACCCATCCGCCTCTTTCTTGGAGTACATCTATCACCCTACTGTAATAACATAGCAAACTGGTAACACAAGATGTCCCTTCTCTGAATCCAAATTGCTTTGGGGTTATTATCTTCTTTCTCTCCAACATTTTCATCCATCTCTTCCTAATTAGCTTTTCACAAATCTTGCATACAATACTAGTAAGTGAAACTGGTCTATAATTTAGAGGGTCCTCAGGGTTTCCATTCTTGTATATCGGAATGATATTAGCTCTTTTCCATTCAACAGGAACCTGTCCTTTATCTAAGGAAGCTTGAATTATGTCCCTCACTGGCTCCACTAATTGCTCTGCACACTCCTTTAAAACCCATGCAGACACTTCATCCGGTCCCATAGCTTTCCTTACTTCAAGTCCTCTCATCGCAGATAACAGCTCATCTCTAGTTATTTCAATCTTACTAAGACCACTCTCCAGTACTCCCGCCTGTGGTTCGTCAAAACCTTCCTCTCTAGTAAAAACTGACCCCAATTTGTTATTCATTACCTCGCACATGTCCGATACATTTTCATACGTCCTAGCATCAACTCTTAATTTAGTAATTTGTTTCTTTACCTTCAACTTACTGTTTATATATTTATAAAATAATCTAGGGTCACTTTCACATTTATTTACTATGTTCTTCTCATAGTTCATTTTAACTTGCCTAATTATGTTAACATATCTATTCCTCTCCTGTTTATATTTATTCCGATTACTCTCAGTGTTCCTTCTTCTTAATCTAGCCCAAGCTGCATCACGCCTACCCAAAGCTCTTTTGCATTTCAAGTTAAACCAATCTTTCTGCTTAGTAAAATTTCCAGTATTATATCTTGGGACAAACAGATTGGTTCCTACTCTATAAATTTTGAGGAATCTACTATATTTACCTTGTACGTCCTGTTCCTTCAAAATAAGATCCCAATCTACTCCCTCTAAATATCTTTTCAAGGATACATAATCAGCTTTACTATAATTTAATCTGTCATTTATGTAGCTATTGTCTAATCTATTGGCATTACTCGAGGTCAACTTCCATTTTAGTAATAGGTGATCACTTTTACCTACAGGACATAGATAGTTTATATCACTAATTTCGTGAGGATCTTTTGTAAAAATCAGATCGAGTTTAGAAGGTTCGTTATTACCCCTCATTCTTGTATTTTCCTTCACATGTGCAAGTACATTTTCCGTAACCAACTCCACTAGCCGACTTCCCCAAGATCTCTGATTTGGCCCTGCATCTCCCGATTCCCAATCAACAGTTGAAATCTCCTACCAAGATCAATCGATTCTTCCTTAACCCGGGAACTGCGGGGAGACTCTTAAGAGTTCCCCCGGCGGACTGCGGGAAGACTCTTAAGAGTCAGAGAAAAAAAAATCAACTTTTGACATCGAAAAAAACATATTTTTTTATTTTTATTTTTTTATTTTTTTTTGGGGCCCCTGGGCCATGCAAAATATCAGTCTTCTACCTCCCCTCCTTCCCCACTTTCCTCCCCTCCTTCAGTTATCACCTATTTTCCCTGTTATTCCCTTATTCTGAGGTATATTTTCGTGCTAACATTAGAAAGCCGGTTGCAGGGTGTGGTCATCACTGATAGAAAGCGAGTGCAAGAGAGAGAGAGTATCGATCGACTGTGTCTCAGTGGCCTTGGGGGAAATTGGCGGGAAAGCAGCTTGCCTCACCCATACATTATACAACTCGCGGGCTATATATCCGATTTTGACCATCCAAACGCTGTTTTCACTTGTTTTATTGTTGTTTCAGGTTAATACCTTTATAATCAACCCATAATAGGCGCGTATGGATAAGTATTAATGCTATTAATGGTACAATGAATATTTTAGTGACGGAAACACCTCAAATACATGCGCACAGGGAGAGGTGTCTAATTACCGCCATGCGCACTTGTTAGGTTAAAAACAATCTTCTCAACGACTGAATCATATCCTCGACCATCTCCTCAAACTCCAACTCCCCCCATGCTCTGGTCTTTGGTGGCATATAAGCTACTGCTATGTCTATCTTTTTTCCTTCTATATCATTGAGTTCAACTGCCATTATTTCTGCCTTGTCATTATTTAACTCCACTTGCTTTGCTGTCATAGGGTTCTTAACTAATACTGCCACTCCACCTCCCCTTTTTCCCTTTCTATCATATCTCCATATATTATATCCTTCACTAAACACTATATTGCTGTCAAAGTCCTGGTTCAGCTTTATCTCCGTCAAACAGACTATCTGTGGTTGATCCTTTCTTAATATATCATCCAATTCTACCTTTTTACTGTTGATTCCATCTATATTAGTGTAGTAGCACAGTATATTGGAATCCTCCTCCTTGTTTCTCTTCCCTCCCTGCCTCCTATTAGGTTCACCTCCTCCTCCATCCCTTCCCTGACCTACCTCCACATTCCCTGCTAGTTCTATTCTCCCCCCCCCCCCCTCCACAATCTCCCGCCCCTCCCTCACCATCTCTCCGTCCTCGGTCTGATCCACTACCTGACTCACCGTCTCCATCCCCTGCTCCTCCCTCACCATCTCTCTGTCTTCGGTTTGATCCACTACCCGACTCACTGTCTCTATCTCCTGCTCCTCCCTCACTATCTCCTTGTCCCCGATTTGATCCACTACCTGACTCACTGTCTCCTTGTTCATTTCTCCTCGTATTTTCCGTTCTTTCTGACTCTGAGTGTACCACTTCTTTAGTTTCCCTTCCTTTACTCTCCAAAAAAAAATCCTTTTCTCCTCATCTGACAATTTTCGATTTTCATCGTCAGCCCTTGCTTGAACTTCTCTCAACTTTTCCCTTTCCTCTATGCTTAAGTCCTTTTTCACCCTAATATGTTTCATTCCAGTACAACTATTTAGCCTCCAGCTTACAATGGTTAATGCTTCAACCACTGACCTAGATTTAAACTCTGCTTTTATCGGTCTCATCTCACCCTTTTTATATCTTCCTAGCCGTCTTACTTCGTCCAGTTCTTTCCCCCAATCACAGCCTTCGTCTAGACACTCCAATATTTTCTTTACTTTGTCCTCATCCCTTCCCCTTCTTTCCCTCATATCTGCTAAATGTTCTTCAATGTCTCCAAAAATTATTATGCTTTTACCTCTATCTACTGTTTCCCTCACTACCTTCTCCTTGCTCTTCAAAACCTGCACTACATTCTTCTCAAACTCTCTTTTCTCTTTTTCTCTCTCTTCCACCTGCTCCTTCATGATTTCTTCCAATGCATCCACCTTAGCATTCCCCACCCTTGTCCACTCATTTTTCTCCTCACTTATTACTCCCTTTACTTTCTCACTTAAATGGCCCTCATACTCCTTTAGCTGCTCCTTGAGTGCCATGTTCTCTGCCTCCAGCTCATCTACTTTCCTTATCACAGCATCTAGGTTAGCAATTAATGGCCCATCTGCAGTTGCTACTGAACTGGCTCCACATATTTCTGTCAGTGACTCCACCTTCACACCTATATCTCTCCTCCAATTCTCCATAACTCCCTTCCATCTCAACAGACCCATCATCTGTCTCTTCACCACAGTCAATTGATCCTCCACTTCATTACCCTCTGCCAGAAATCCCTCAAATTCATAGCCCTCTTCATCTCCCAATAAACTCTGCCTCCGTTTGCCTTGGCCGGCCATTGTTTATATTTATGTAGCCTACAATTAAAAATATACAAAACACTTAATAAAATTACAGTAAAATTAAACTACTACCTGGGATAAACCCAGGTAGCGCCGCCCCCGTTTGTGTCACCCTATCTTGAAAAAAGAATAAATGGAAAAAATAAATAGAAATGGGTGTTTGCGAGGTCACCACGAGCAGGTGGGGTACGACTTGATTACCTTCCTAAGAAGGTCACCCAACCGAGGTGTGCGCAAGTACTAGGCAAAGATGAAATTGAAAACTTTAACCGTGTTTTGGGCCTTCAGCAGTAGCAGATACGTCACTCGGAAAACTAAACCTCATTGGTTACGATACTGCCACTGCGCAAAGCAAAAAGTGGTAAATGAGTGGAACGCACTGCCCCAGTATGTAGTCGATTCCGAATCAATAAGGGAGTTTGAAAGTAATCTTGATAAAGCATGGGGAAGACAAGATTTGAAGTTTGATTATAAAGCAAAAATACAGAATAGTAAAAATGTAGCGTCTGCTATCGCCGCCGCCAACACCGTGAACGAACACAGCAGTGCAAGTACTGTACTGGTACTGAGCTGGATACACAGGCCTAGTTTGCCTTTTTCCAGAGGATCTACTGTAAGAAACTGTAAGAATTATTTTTATATTTATTATTATTATTTAATTTTGTTGTTTCTGTTTGAGCTCTGTTTTGAATCGGCTATGGGATTTGTGCCTGAGTATATATATACAATGTTAGAGATGGAACGAATATCAATTTGTGCCTGAGTATATATATACAATGTTAGAGATGGAACGAATATCAATTTGTGCCTGAGTATATATATACAATGTTTGAGATGGAACAAATATCAATTTGTGCCTGTGTATATATATACAATGTTAGAGATGGAACGAATATCAATTTGTGCCTGAGTATATATATACAATGTTAGAGATGGAACGAATATCAATTTGTGCCTGAGTATATATATACAATGTTAGAGATGGAACGAATATCAATTTGTGCCTGAGTATATATATACAATGTTAGAGATGGAACGAATATCAATTTGTGCCTGAGTATATATATACAATGTTAGAGATGGAACGAATATCAATTTGTGCCTGAGTATATATATACAATGTTAGAGATGGAACGAATATCAATTTGTGCCTGAGTATATATATACAATGTTAGAGATGGAACGAATATCAATTTGTGCCTGAGTATATATATACAATGTTAGAGATGGAACGAATATCAATTTGTGCCTGAGTATATATATACAATGTTAGAGATGGAACGAATATCAATTTGTGCCTGATTATATATATACAATGTTAGAGATGGAACGAATATCAATTTGTGCCTGAGTATATATATACAATGTTAGAGCGGCTCGCTTGGTGTAGTGACTAGCGTCTCGGACTTCCACCCAGAAGGCCCGGGTTCGCGCCCACGCTCGGCGCATTAAAGATTTTTCACAAGCACTGAGTCGTTACCATCCCTCATGAGCAAAGGGATGGGGTAGTAGTACAGGACCCCAATGGAAATACGCCTAATCGGCCTTATTGAGCTATCCTTAGCTAGCTTAGCATGCGCTAGCTTTAAGAACTATTATTATTATTATTATTATTAGAGATGGAACGAATATCAATTTTCACTATTTGCGAATGCAAATTTTTGTTGGTAAAATTCGCGAATTCAAATACGAATTGCGAATATTTCAATCTTTCTTGAAGGATGAAATTTTCATCCTTCAAGAACTGGTAATTCTTTTTATATCACCAACAAACGTTAATTAAATTACTATGAAATTAATTACCGGAAGCTAATGACGATGTGAATGTGTAATTTCTTCAATATCATAAATGAACTGTATGAATTAATTTTGAATATATTGTAAGAGTTCTGGGTGCTTGTTGCCAAGATGGTTTCTCAATTATTATGTTCCTTCCAACAACCAACTATACTCCTAAAATCGATTAATGAAATTTACAAACACATGTGGCAGTCCGTGGATTCGAATCCAGGATGCTCACACCGAAAATCAACACCTTATGCATCGCACCACGAAGACCCCGATGCGAATTTTCCTTTCCGAGAAAATGTATTATTGCAAAGCTTACACTTCATTCCACTTTAGCGGCCCCAACGCACATCTACACTGTTATTTATTCGTTTGTGTTAACTTTATAATTTAATATTTTAAATTTTTGTATATCTACTATTGGTTTCGTGAAAATATTCGCATGTTTGCAAATAGCTATGAATGGAAATACGAATGCGAATACGAATACGAATATTGAAAAACATAGCGAATATTCGCACATACGAGTACGAAACTAATATTCGGTCCATCTCTAATATACATACAGTAGGGTCTCACATAGAACGAGAAATTGGTCGATAAACGAGGTCGTTCTATGTGAATTCGCTCTATGTGAAACACGTACCTAATGGGAATAATTGATATTGGTCGATCGGTCCTCCCGTACGTACCCTTACATTTATACTCATTCACACCCATGCATACCAAAACATATATAAATGATAAGTTATGCATAGAAATGATGAAATAAGCATATTGTTGCTTACCTTAAATCTAATAGGGATGGTATTTTGGTGGCCCAATATGGTCAATGTTCACTGAAAGCGTAAATTTCTGTCAGGAGCGTAAATTTCTGTCAGGAGCGTATGTGCGGGTTCGTCACTGAGCCAAAAAGATGGCGGACTGCCTCCCTCTCCTCCCTCCCTGCCCAGCATCCCAAGCGTCTCAGATGACAGTGACGTCACAATGCGCAACCTACGTCAAGTCACCTGACTTTTGTACGATATTTCGGCGCTCTATATGAGAACTCCTCGGATTTGCCCTACTTTGATGGCGAAATCATTCTATATGATCACATTCGTTCCTAACAAATTTTGGAACAATATTTTAGGTCGTTCGTTCTATAAGAGAATCGTTCTATGCGAACACGTTCTATGTGAAACCCTACTGTACATACATATGCAATACTAACTATATACTGTACATACATAATTATGCAATACTAACTATTAAGTGAGGGAAATGTGTATTTCTTTGGCAGGCAATATGGCAGCTTTTGATATGGATAACCCCAAGGCAGTTGTTTCACCCGGGGGAGTGGGGTTTGATATAAACTGTGGAGTTCGTCTTCTACGTACCAATCTTACTGAGGCTGATGTCACGCCTATAAAGGTTAGTAAACTTTCGACCACTTAACCTCATCCTGTTCCTATCATATAATGGTAGCTGGAGATTCCTATTATCCACTACCATCATTTTTGTACAGCAAATCAGAGGTGCAGTAGACTAATGTTGCATTTACAATGTGAATATTACAGGCTGAGAAATTAGTGTTATGGATCTACTTGCCCCGGGCTAGTGACTTCTGAAACTCACTTGCCCTGACAGTTTTTTTCACTTGCCCTGACATATTTTGTACTTGCCCTTATACATTTATTTATTTTTCACTCGTTGAGTACCACATACATTCACAAACATGCCACCAGCTTCTATAAATGCCTATTTTATGTCCACAGTACTTATTGAGTTTTGGAAAACTCATACATTACTAATTTTTTGGAAATATCAATAGTATTTTATATGGCAAATGACCTACAGTAGATGTGTGTGAATTTGTGTTTTGTTTTTGTGTGTTTGTTGTTTTCTGTTGTGTTTTGTGTTGTCCCTGTTCTTGCTCTGTCTTGAGTCAGCCCCCTCCCCCCCCCCCAAAAAAAAACAAAGAAAAGAAAACAAAAACATAATAAAATAAAATACAAAATAGGAAAAGTGGGGATTGGGCATGAGTAAATAGATAGATAGATAGATAGATAGATAGACGTTGATGGTAAAACATTGAATATATGAGGAGGACATTAAAGGTTTCCATTTAATAACCTAATTAAACCTCTCCCATTCCGGGATGCGCAGCTCTCTTCAATATAAACATTTGTTCTCCACTCTCCCTCCTCTTCTCGGTACTACCACTTTATCCCCTCACTCCAATATAAATTGTTATGAATAATCCTTCTACAGTTTTGATTATTCTATATTGATTATTCTATATACAAATTAATTTCTGCTGGTAAATTTAAATACATATGTTGCATCTACCGTTCCCCAAATACTCCTCCAGAGCAAAGTCTTTTTGATTCTCTGTCCTCACAACTCAGTGTTGGCTCACTCATTCAGCCAGGACTGATGATGCTGGTCTTGAATGTGAGCTATTTGCAGACTCATTTAATCTCATTCAACTAGTCAACCAACCCACCCGTGTACCAGATTATGAATGGAGGATGCCTTTAGGCACACTTTGGTAAGGCTTTGTTGTTTCACCACATTCCAGTACCTCATTATCATATGGCTATGTGGCCTCCTCTACATTTCTAGCAACAGGCAGCAGGGATATGGCGAACAACATTTCTAGGAACAGGCAGCCTTAGTCTATGCCATATTTTTATTGAATCACATTATAAATTCATAGTTCATTATTGATGTATACCGAGGAGAGACAGCGTTTATGGCTATACTGAATATGAAACCACAACACTGACTTAAGACAGAATGTGTGTCTGTTAAATTGTCTGTTACAGCAAAATTCTGATAATTCGAACACGGATACTCCAAAACCCCAATAGCCCGGATTTTTAAAGATAGAAATTAATAACATTAAGATGGGGAAAAATATAAAACATAATTAAAATGCACGCCACTATCTACAACGTGGAGACATGCTTAGGTGCAGGCGATGCTAATTGCTACCCCTGCAACTAGCATCTATCGATTTACATGAATTATCGTATTCTATTTTATATTAATTTCACCACAACACCAAACACCTCCAATGAAATTAATGAAAGCATATACAGTATGTGATCCACCAGGATTCGAACCCGGGTTATCACACAGATTGTTAAACACCTTAACCATTACACCACCAAGACGGTTAAAGGTTTATGCACACGCCTACGACTTATTATCCATTCTCGAATACTGGATATTAATCTAATCATGTTCATATTGCCACCGCACTATGGTAGCCTAATGTTTAAGTGAGAGGAAAGAATATTCATGGGGCACAGGTAATTTTAGAACATTTTATAACACATTGACCAGAGACCAACAACTATGCAACCAACACCATCTACAAGCTTAACAAGTATCCCCAATTCAGTTCAAGTTCGTAACATTACGAAATTCACGGCAAAGTAATAACATCAAATCTTAGGCCATGTTATCATAGGATTTACACGGCTACATTTAGCCTAACTTGTTTCAATTTTCCTGTTTTTGTTATATTTATCTGTTTATTGAACTTGTTGATGTTATTGTGTCCGATATACATCAATATTGACAGTATAGAATTCGACAACCGATCAGCTGTTTAATGTTTACTGTTTACTTAGGGTTACCGTACACCGAGTAGCGTTGGTCTCAGACTCTGTCTACTGAAGGGTTACCGCAGCGATGTTTTCCTACATTAATTATATACCGGTATTTGATGATTACTATTATTTATTTTATTGAAGCGTTATGTAAGGAAGTATTACAAACAATACACTTGTCCCCCGGGCAACTGCCGGGCAGACTAACATTGAAAATCACTAGCCCGGCTACATATCCAGGCTAGTCCGGGCTGCCGGGCTATACCTAATTTCCCAGCCTGGAATATTATGGGCTTGACCACCCGAAGGGAAGGAAGGAAAACTAAATATTTAGTAGTGGTTCCGTAGTCAATGACGTGAGAGCCTTATATATATATATATATATATATATATATATATATATATATATAAAGGCTCCCTGGGTCCCCAGGAGGGCGCCCGGAGAATGCTAAGCACAACCCGAATACATAAAAGAACATCCTAGGGAGATACCCTTTACTTAGTTCCTAGGGCACCTCCGCCAGGGACAGTACAGTTGTGCTCCATGCAGGGATGCTGTGAACTTCCCTTGATGACACACTATAAATGCCTATTTCATGTCACATGTATAGATAGGACCAATGCAGCATGGAATCCCTCAGCTTGTCAATTTTGTGGATATTACCGTATTTTTCGGCTTATAGGACGCAATATTTTTCCCAAAATTAGGCCTCTAAAATCAACCTGCGTCTTACAAAACAAAGGTTGACATTTTAGACATACTGTATATCCAAACCAAATTCAAATGCAAAAGCTCCGAACTCAAGTATCGAGTCTACACACACTCAGATGTAACATGTAAACTAAATACTATGGTACACAATGCTAATATAATTGCCCAATACAGTAATGTATATAATACTATTTTTTTTGGCATTATGAGTATTGTATATATCAGTAATTAGTAAAACACACTTTGATATTGCTTTTCATTTATCCCATAAAATATTACCAACTATGAATACTTTGGTAGTATCCAAAATAGGCTACAGTATTGCGTACCAAAACAGACGCTGCACCGTATTGTTTGACTGAACAGGGGCGCCAAAATGTAAACAAAGCATGCAAATGGGTCTTCATAATTATGAGGTTGGTTTTCTTAGAGTTTCTTACAGTAGATCATCTGGAAAAGGGCAAACTAGGCCTGTGTATCCAGCTCAGTACCAGTACTTGCACTGCTGCGGTCGTTCACGGTGTTGGCAGCGGCGGTAGCAGACGCAACATTTTTACTATTCTGTATTTTTGTTTTATAATCAAACTTCAAATCTTGTCTTCCCCATGCTTTATCAAGATTACTTTCAAACTCCCTTATTGATTCGGAATCGACTACATACTGGGGCAGTGCGTTCCACTCATTTACCACTCTATCACAAAATGAGTTCTTTGCCTTCTCAAGCCTATTTCTTTCTTTGTAAATTTTCTTAGAGTGTCCTCTCGTTCTTGTTCCCTCCCGCATCAAGAAGATACCTTCACACACATCCTCATCGTACTTTCCTGACACTATCTTAAAAGTCTATCATATCCCCTCTCTTTCTCCTATATGCCAGTGTCGGAAGCCCCAGTGTCCTCAACCTCTGCTCATAGCCCGCGTTCTTCAACGTTGGTACCAGCTTGCTAGCTCTCCTCTGCACTTTCTCCACTGCTTCTATATCCTTTACATATATGGAGCCCACACTGGTTCGCATATTCCAGGTGCGGCCTAACCAGCGCTGTATAGAGATTCCTGAAGATTTCTTCGTCAAGTGACACAAATGTCCTTATCAGCCCTACAATTCTATTGGCTTTGTTTATCTTTTCCGCTAAATGTTCTGAGAAATTTAACTTATTGTCTATCATTACTCCTATATCCTTTTCTGCATTCACTTCCTCCATCGCTTCATACATACTGTATCCTACCTTGTCTATCTTGCTTGTCCCAATCCGCATGTACTTGCATTTTTTTGGATGAAAAGGCATTAACTAATGCTCAGACCATCCCTTCATGCCCTCCCCTACCAGCTCTGGGTTCCCTACTCTTCTTGTTAACTTTTCCTGAATGTACTTCCAGAATATTTTTGGATTATCCTTCACATTTCTAGCAATCTCTCTCTCCCTCTCCTTCACCCCCCTCCTTGTCTCCCACCTTATTTTATTGTTTATTTGTCTGCGTTCCAGATCCACTTCTTTAGCTTCTATACTAGACCCCCCGTTCTTTTTTAACAATTTTAGTCTTTCCCACAATCGTTCGTTTCCTCAATTTTGTTTTATCTTTATATTCCCTTACTGGTACACTTTTGGATACAGCATTCTCCAGTTTGACTCTAATTTTCCTCCACATTCCTTCAGCGTCTTCACCGTTCAAGTATTCCCCCCAGTCAATGTCCAAACACCGTCTCAGCAGCTCATAATCTGCTCTATCATACATGTATATTTTTCTATTGCTTCTATTATCCCTCTCTGATTTAATGTTACAACTAAAGCTTATACAGGCATGGTCACTACGACCTCTAGGGCTATCCACATTAACATGTTCCACTATATCCTCTTCATTGCTAAAAATCAAATCAAGTACACTCCCCTGCGTCCCATCTCTATATCTTGTCATCTCTATAATATGTTGCGTTAAAAAACAATCTCTCACTTTCTCTATAAACTTATTTTCCAGGCTACCCTGTCCTGCTGGAGTAGTACAATTTGCCCAGTTGATCCTTGGCAAATTGAAATCTCCAATCAAAATTTTATATTTGTTCTCTCTATTATCTATTTCCTCCATTGCTTGCAATAGGTTATCATCCTCTCCCCTACTATTATTTGGGCTTCTATATATAGAGGCAATTAGAATTGATCCTCTTGCACATTTTACTTCAATACACAAATACTCACAATACTGCTGTCTCATATCCACCTCATTAACCTTGAGCTCTTTTCTTACATAAATAAACAGTCCTCTTCCGACCTCTGCTCTAATAGCATTTCTCTCGTATAACTCCAAACCCTCCAAACTATATTCCGCCAGTTCCCTTTCAATTCTAGCATTTTTTGGTCTTACTTCCTGTAGGGCTATGACATCAGGTTTTTCCTCTTCATCCTGCAACCTACATATCAGTTCTCTTTTCTTGTCCTGGGTAAACACATCCACATTACTAAACATAATCCTTAATCCATCTACCATTCCTTCAGCAATTACACCATCCCGCTCCTCCAGTCCGTACCCTACTCCCCCGTTAGCAGTACTGGGTCTGCCACTTTGTCTCCTGTCTCTCCCTGTGACACCTCCACCCCGTTCTCCTCCTCCGTCACAACTCCCATCACATTCTCTTCCCTCCCTGATCTCCCCCTCCCTTCTACTCTTATAAACCACTTCCTCACTTTTCCGTCCCTCACTCTCCAGTAAAAATTTCTCTTATCCTCCTCACCCAACTTTCCATTATTTTCATCAGCCTTTTCTTGTAATTCCTTCATTTTTTTCCTTTGTTCTATACTCAAATCCTTCTTTAGTCTTATGTGTTTCAGTTTTTCATTTGTATTTAGCCTCCAACTAAAATTTGTCACAGTCTCTGCCACTGCCCTAGTTTTAAACTGTACCCTTATAGGTCTCATCTCTCCCCTTTTATATCTACCTATCCTACTGACCTCCTCTACCTGCCCTTCCCATCCATATCTGTCCTCATCCACACCTTTCATGACCTTCACTGTCTCCATATCCCTCACTTTTCTCACTCCATTATCATATGAGTCTCTATATCTCCATACAAGATTGCACCCCTATCCCTGTCCATGGCCTCCCTCACGACACTCTCCTTGTTCTTCATGACCCCTACAACTGCACTCTCAAAACTTTTTTTGGTCATATTCATTTCTTCCTTTTGCTCTTTCATAATATCCTCCAAATCCTTGAATTTTTGTTTACCTACCACCGTCCATGCAGTTGACTCCTTTACTTCCGTGAAACGTCCTTCGTATTCCTTCAGCTGCTCCTTCAATGCCATATTCTCTGCTCCCAGTTCATCTACCCTTTTCAATACCATCTCTAGGCTATCATTAACTGCCGAAATATGCCTGCATTCACTTCCTTCGCTAGGCCTATTCCCTTCCCCACCTGTCACACCGCACATTACACACAGTGCCTTAACTTTCTCACCAATATCCCCCTTCCATTTCTCCGTATCACTCATCCACTTTTCCAAATCCTTCACAACAATAATAACCTCTTCTAACTTCTTATCTGTGCTCTTAAACCCACGAAAACGTTGTAACCTTTCTTCC
Organism: Paralithodes platypus; assembly: GCA_032716605.1. Classification (NCBI taxonomy): domain Eukaryota; kingdom Metazoa; phylum Arthropoda; class Malacostraca; order Decapoda; family Lithodidae; genus Paralithodes; species Paralithodes platypus. The sequence continues at coordinate 3,098,817 of CM064533.1, read as the reverse complement.
GCCTCCGCCATACTCGAAATTCCCTCCGCCATGTTTGTTTACAAACTCAACAACTCACAACACTACCGCTGTCCCGTCACTACACACTCTTATTACACTATATATCACCCCTCCACCACACCAATATATCCTCCAAACACTTCCCAAATCCTTCCTCTTCTTGCTAGCCCCGTATGCACTCGATATTCCGTGAATTACTTGTTCATTCCCATAACTTGGCGGCACACCATGGCGGAAGGCGGACGCAAGTTATGAGGCTCCGGCATATGTTATGGGAATGGTCAATTAATTCACGGAATATCGAGTGCATACGGGGATAGCAAGAAGAGGAAGGATTTAGTGAAGTGTTTGGAGGATATATTGGTGTTGTGGAGGGGTGATATATAGTGTAATAAGAGTGTGTAGTGCCGGGACAGCGGTAGGGTTGTGACGTGTGAGTTGTTGAGTTTGTAAACAAACATGGCAGAGGGAATTTCGGGTATGACGGAGGCGGAAGGAAGGTTACAACGTTTTCGGGGATTTAAGAGCACAGATAAGAAGTTAGAAGAGGTTAGTATTGTTGTGAAGGATTTGGAAAAGTGGATGAGTGATACGGAGAAATGGAAGGGGGATATTGGTGAGAAAGTTAAGGCACTGTGTGTAATGTGTGGTGTGACAGGTGGGGAAGGGAATAGGCCTAGCGAAGGAAGTGAATGCAGGCCTATTTTGGCAGTTAATGAGAGCCTAGAGATGGTATTGAAAAGGGTAGATGAACTGGGAGCAGAGAATATGGCATTGAAGGAGCAGCTGAAGGAATACGAAGGACGTTTCACGGAAGTAAAGGAGTCGACTGCATGGACGGTGGTAGGTAAACAAAAAGTCAAGGATTTGGAGGATATTATGAAAGAGCAAAAGGAAGAAAGGAATATGACCAAAAAAAGTTTTGAGAGTGCAGTTGTAGGGGTCATGAAGAACAAGGAGAGTGTCGTGAGGGAGGCCATGGACAGGGATAGGGGTGTAATCTTGTATGGAGATATAGAGACTCATATGAATGATAATGGAGTGAGAAAAGTGAGGGATATGGAGACAGTGGATGAGGACGAATATGGATGGGAAGGGCAGGTGGAGGAGGTCAGTAGGATAGGTAGATATAAAAGGGGAGAGATGAGACCTATAAGGGTACAGTTTAAAACTAGGGTAGTGGCGGAGACTGTGACAAATTTTAGTTGGAGGCTAAATACAAATGATAAACTGAAACACATAAGACTAAAGAAGGATTTGAGTATAGAACAAAGGAAAAAAATTAAGGAATTACAAGAAAAGGCTGATGAAAATAATGGAAAGTTGGATGAGGAGGATAAGAGAAATTTTTACTGGAGAGTGAGGGACGGAAAAGTGAGGAAGTGGTTTATAAGGGTAGAAGGGAGGGGGAGATCAGGGAGGGGAGAGAATGTGATGGGAGTTGTGACGGAGGAGGAGAACGGGGTGGAGGTGTCACAGGGAGAGACAGGAGACAAAGAGGCAGACCCAGTAGTGCTAACGGGGGAGTAGGGTACGGACTGGAGGAGCGGGATGGTGTAATTGCTGAAGGAATGGTAGATGGATTAAGGATTATGTTTAGTAATGTGGATGTGTTTACCCAGGACAAGAAAAGAGAACTGATATGTAGGTTGCAGGATGAAGAGGAAAAACCTGATGTCATAGCCCTACAGGAAGTAAGACCAAAAAATGATAGAATTGAAAGGGAACTGGTGGAATATAGTTTGGAGGGTTTTGAGTTATTTGAGAGAAATGCTATTAGAGCAGAGGTTGGAAGAGGACTGTTTATTTATGTAAGAAAAGAGCTCAAGGTTAATGAGGTGGATATGAGACAGCAGTATTGTGAGTATTTGTGTATTGAAGTAAAATGTGTAAGAGGATCAATTCTAATTGCCTCTATATATAGAAGCCCAAATAATAGCAGGGGAGAGGATGATAACCTACTGAAAGCAATGGAGGAGATAGATAATAGAGAGAACAAATATAAGATTTTGATTGGAGATTTCAATTTGCCAGGGATCAACTGGGCAAATTGTACTACTCCAGCGGGACAGGGTAGCCTGGAAAATAAGTTTATAGAGAAAGTGAGAGATTGTTTTTTTAACGCAACATATTGTAGAGATGACAAGATATAGAGATGGGACGCAGGGGAGTGTACTTGATTTGATTTTTAGCAATGAAGAGGATATAGTGGAACATGTTAATGTGGATAGCCCTATAGGTCGTAGTGACCATGCCTGTATAAGCTTTAGTTGTAACATTAAATCAGAGAGGGATAATAGAAGCAATAGAAAAATATACATGTATGATAGAGCAGATTATGAGCTGCTGAGACGGTGTTTGGACATTGACTGGGGGGAATACTTGAACGGTGAAGACGCTGAAGGAATGTGGAGGAAAATTAGAGTCAAACTGGAGAATGCTGTATCCAAAAGTGTACCAGTAAGGGAATATAAGGATAAAACAAAATTGAGGAAAAGAACTAACCCAGAATTGCCAATGAAAAGAAAGCTTTGGATATTGATTAGAAGAAAGAAACGATTGTGGGAAAGATTAAAATTGTTAAAAAAGAACAGGGGTCTAGTATAGAGGCTAAGGAAGTGGATCTGGAACGCAGACAAATAAACAATAAAATAAGGTGGGAAACAAGGAGGGGGGTGAAGGAGAGGGAGAGAGAGATAGCTAGAAATGTGAAGGATAATCCAAAAATATTCTGGAAGTACATTCAGGAAAAGTTAACAAGAAGAGTAGGGATCCCAGAGCTGGTAGGGGGTTGAATGATGGGAGTAGAGCGGAGACTGATAAGGAGAAAGCAGAGGTGCTGGGGAAATACTTTGGGGGGGTACTAACAGTGGAGTCGGAGGATGCAGTGCCTACTATTCCCATCAAACAGGCACCGGCACTAGAACTAATAGAGTTTTCCCATGCTAGAATAAGAAGGGCTATAGAAAAAATGAACAGAAGTAAGTCACCGGGACCGGATGGGATACACCCAAGAATCATAAAGGAAGGAGGGGAGATGTTAGTAGAGCCATTGAAAATGTTATTTGAGGTATCGTTTAATACAGGACAAATCCCGATGGACTGGAGAGAGGCGAACATAACAGCTATATTTAAGAAGGGAAAGAGAAATGACCCAGGGAATTATAGACCAGTCAGTTTGACAAGTGTTGTGTGTAAACTAATGGAAACGGTAATTAGAGAAGGAATAATGGATCATATGAAGTCAAACCAACTTTTCAGTGGGAGACAGTTCGGATTCTTGCCGGGGAGGTCGACGGTACTACAGCTAATTAAGGTGGTAGATGATTGGATGCAAATTCTAGAAGATGGTGATGTAATAGACGTGGTATATTGCGATTTTATGAAGGCCTTCGATAAGGTCCCACATAAAAGGTTAATAGAGAAAGTTAGAAGCTATAATATAGGGGAGAAATGTGTGAAATGGATAGAAGCCTTCCTGAAAGATCGGAGACAGAGGGTACTGGTGAATGGAATAGGCTCGGGGTGGAGGGAAATTACAAGTGGGGTACCTCAGGGATCTGTGTTGGGACCACTGCTGTTCGTTATATTTATCAACGACTTGCCTGAAGTTATAACTAATGGAAGTGAGGTATACCTGTATGCGGATGACACTAAGCTGTATAGAAGAGTGAGGAGTAAGGAAGATATGGGTTTGCTTAAAGGAGATGTGGAGGGCATGAAGGGATGGTCAGAGCATTGGTTAATGCCTTTTCATCCAAAAAAATGCAAGTACATGCGGATTGGGACCAGCAGGATAGACAAGGTAGGATACAGTATGTATGAAGCGATGGAGGAAGTGAATGCAGAAAAGGATATAGGAGTAGTGATAGACAATAAGTTAAATTTCTCAGAACATTTAGCGGAAAAGATAAACAAAGCCAATAGAATTGTAGGGCTGATAAGGAGGACATTTGTGTCACTTGACGAAGAAATCTTCAGGAATCTCTATACAGTGCTGGTTAGGCCGCACCTGGAATATGCGAACCAGGTGTGGGCTCCATATATGGTAAAGGATATAGAAGCAGTGGAGAAAGTGCAGAGGAGAGCTAGCAAGCTGGTACCAACGTTGAAGAACGCGGGCTATGAGCAGAGGTTAAGGACACTGGGGCTTCCGACACTGGCATATAGGAGAAAGAGAGGGGATATGATAGAGACTTTTAAGATAGTGTCAGGAAAGTACGATGAGGATGTGTGTGAAGGTATCTTCTTGATGCGGGAGGGAACAAGAACGAGAGGACTCTCTAAGAAAATTTACAAAGAAAGAAATAGGCTTGAGAAGGCAAAGAACTCATTTTGTGATAGTGGTAAATGAGTGGAACGCACTGCCCCAGTATGTAGTCGATTCCGAATCAACAAGGGAGTTTGAAAGTAATCTTGATAAAGCATGGGGAAGACAAGATTTGAAGTTTGATTATAAAACAAAAATACAGAATAGTAAAAATGTTGCGTCTGCTACCGCCGCCGCCAACACCGTGAACGACCGCAGCAGTGCAAGTACTGGTACTGAGCTGGATTCACAGGCATAGTTTGCCTTTTTCCAGAGGATCTACTGTAAGAAAACAACATATGCCGGAGCCTCAAAACTTGCCTTCCGCCTTCCGCCATTGTGTGACGCCAACTCGTTTTATGGCTTTATATTTTTTTCCAAATTTCTACTTGTATAATTTAGGGTGCATCCTATAAAATATTGCGTCCCATAAGCTGAAAAATATGGTATACAGTCAGGTCTCGATATACACGTGTTTTATATACACGGATTCGTTTGGACACGGTAACCCCCAAAGTTCCAAAGTCGGCCACAACACGGAAAACTCGGGATCATACACATGTGGCGGCCCAAGCCTAAGTACAGTATATATATATGATTAAGAATGTTATTTATGCATAAAATGTCTGTCTGTCTATCCATCTAATGCATCTATCTCCCTTATACATAAATATAACTACTTTGTCTTATTTGGTCTACAGTAAACTCTCTTGTTTGGTGTTCTTAGTAGTCTGAAAAAATGGCGCCTATCGCGATTTCGCCAGACACGCATTGGAAATTAAATGGGAAAAAATTATAGTAGTCTTTAGTCACCCCTAAGTAATCATATTTTACCCTTTTTTTTATTTTTAATCAAACCTTTCTAAATACTAACTATAGTACATGCCAATTGAAATAATTAAAGGATATCAAGACTCAACAGAAACATTTTAAAGTGTTTTATTTATTTAGGCCTAGGCCTATATTGTTTGTTTGCTTCGTCCTACTACTGGGTGTCCGCCTCATTATTGTTTCTCTCGTCAATGTCCGCCTCATTATTCTTCTCCTCTTTACCATGATAGCTACTTTGGGCCCTAAGGTCCTCCCTAGTCGGCTATCTAAGCTCCTCAGTTCTCATGGCTTGCCTCAAAAAGCCTTCAAAGCTGGGATCGTTGATATAAACACATCGCCATTTTGGTCCAAGTTGCATTATCCTTTTTCTTGCCGCCGAAGGCACATTCCTCGCGAACCGGAACCATGTTCTTTTAAGGTTATGAACTTATGAACGAAAAATACTGCCACTTGGGATTGTATTGTTTCAGTTAATAGTGTATATCACTCACAAAGGCATAAAACGTGATGCAAGGTAAGTTAAGTATATTTGTTGCACATCTTTCCTAAAATTGAGAATTTCCTTTTACACTTTGGGCTTTTCAGGTGGCCCTCTATCACAAACAACTGCAACTTGGTCCCACGGTTACCATTATCCATATATCATGAATCGATTGAGAGAGCGAGCAAAAAGTGATAGTCAAGGTCGAACGGGAACTGGTAAGAGAGTAAAGTAACTTTATCACGACCGACAAGTACCGAGAGGTAGCTATGCGCTCGGGTCGGCTCGCCACTTGGGTCAGTTCGCCGCTCAGGTCGGCTCGCTGCTCGCCTATTTTCGTCTCTTGACCACCCGCCAATTACAAATTTTTGCCGCCAGACGAGAGCTTTGGTATCTTATAGATTATGGCGCCAAGATTATGGCGCCAAACACGATTTCGCCAAGCTTAAACACGCCAGACATGAGAGTTTACTGTATTTTTAATCTATGAATCATTTCTAATACGATGAAATTGAAAAATATATTATCCTTCCAACACACGCATAATAAAATGAAAAAGAGAGTCAATAAAAATGTCTCCTTTGTCTTATCAGAAACTTAAGTCTGTCTCATATATGTTCAAATTTTATCGATCGCTTGGACCTAGCAACACACTATCTATCTATCTATCTAATGCATCTTTCTATCTCCCTCCTACATTAACATAACTATGTCTTATTTGGTCTTCTTGTAGTCTATGAATCATTTCTAATGCGATGGAATTGAAAATATAATATCCTTCCAGCACAGAGATAAACAATAAATAGGAAACAGTCAACAAAGGATTTTCCCCCCTGTCTTCTACAGACAGGCGCCTCGAGCTTCCGAGCGTCGGAAGATTTCCATTTTATGTATTTATTGTTTTTTCCCACGGTATATTTTCGCCTTGAAAATGTGTCTACACAAAATGATGGGGAAATATTGTAACATGTTTTTAATGGACATTTGTTTCATTTTTGCTGAGGTGGAATTTTGTTTCTTTAACCCTCGTGGCCCGGGCTGGCTTTCTAAATGACGGAGCTCGTATCTGGGCAATCTGGCTGAAAAATGACTCGTGTAAACAAAGGCCTATCTCCCTTAACTCACGAAATCCGGGGGGCCTCCTATGATCCCGATCGCTATGTCTATCTATCTATCTATTGCCTGACGCCATGATCCCCGAAGGGGTGGCCACGAACGAACCGCCCCATGCACCTCTGTCCCCAGTCAGTCGACGCCCCTCCTCCCAACCAGCACTGCCTTCATTCATATACTTCCTCACTCTATCCTTCCACCTCTCCTTCGGTCTACCTCTCCCTCTCTGTCCTTCCACCTCGCTCTCGTACACCCTCTTAGTCATTCTCTCGCTTCCCATACGTTCCATATGGCCGAACCATCTCAAGTTGTTCCTTTTCACACTTTCCAGCACATCTACCTCCACACCACACCTCCTTCTTACTTCCTCATTCGTCTGTCTATCCCTCCATGTAACTCCGCACGCATTTCTCAATTAACTTATTTCCACCGCTCTCACTCTTGATCTGAGTCTCTCCACGAATGTCCATGCTTCGCTTCCGTAAGTTAGTGTCAGGATTACCACACTTTCATGCAAGGACTTCTTCACTTCCATACTGACCACTCTATTTCTTGTTACTGCTTTCAACGTTCCTACAACCCTCTTACCCTGTTTCACCCTCTCCCACACTTCTTCATCCACAGTCCCATCTTTACTCAACACACTGCCCAGATACTTAAAAGAGCTGACGATCTCTATAGCCTGACCGACTGTTCAACTTCACCTCACACTCTGTGACTTCACCCCTTTCGAAGACCATAACCTTGCTTTTCCCCACATTTACCTTCAAATTCTGTTTTTCGCACACTGTTCCAAACTCATTTACCAGACCCTGCAACTCCCATTCATTATCGCTCATCAGAACTGTGTCATCCGCAAACATCAGAATAGGCAGCTTCCACTCATTTCCCTCCCTTTTCAGCGATACACCAACATCCACTGCTCTTCCTAGTATTTCTTTCATGACTCCATCCATATATACAGTAAACAACCATGGGGACATCACACACCCCTGTTTCAACCCAACACTCAGGTCAAAGAACTCGCTCTGCTCATTCTCCACACGTACAGTACTGCCGCCTTTGCACCCTCATACATGCTCTTCACTCCTTTCAGCAACTTGCCATCTACTCCGTATATTCTAAGTACTTTCCACATGCCTTCTCTATCCACTCTGTCATAGGCCTTCTCCAAGTCCATAAATGCAACATACACCTTTTGTTGCTTCTCCAGATATTTCTCCATGACACAATTCAGGGTAAAAAATCTGATATACACATCCTCTTCCCTTCCTAAAACCAACCTGCTCGTCGCCTATCCATTTCTCCGTTCTCACTCTCACTCTCTCAATCACTACCCTACTGTACACCTTCCCTACTATGCTTAAGAGACATATTCCTCGGTGGTTACCACACACTCCTCTTTCCCCTTATATAGAGGAACTATTATGCCAGTCTTCCAGTCATCGGGTGCACTCCCCTTCTCCCATGCTAGTTTGCACATTTTCCATACCCATTCGATCACTATCTCACCACCATACCTCAACATTTCCCCACACACTCCATCCGTTCCTGGTGCTTTCCCCAACTTCACTCTTTTCATGGCTTCCCACACTTCTGACCTCCTGATCCCCACCTCCTCCTCCACTATTTCTCCTCTTCTGCCTCCCATACCATATCCAACTATGTTTGCTGGCTCTTCATTCCTTACATTTAGCAACTCATTGAAGTACAGTACTTCCTCCATCTTTCGACTCTCTCTTGCTTCTCGGCTAGCATTCTCCCATTCTTATCTTTCACACCCTTACTGTTTCCCTTGCTACCTTCCCTAACTTTCTTGACTTCTTTCCAGAACAGTTTCTTACACTCCCTCCATTTTACACTCAGATTCCTTCCAAATTCCTCATCTACCCTTCTCTTACTTTCCTTCACCACTCTCTTTCTCTCCACGTACCTCGCTCGTTTCTGCCTCTCCAAATCTTCATTCCCTCTACTACCCAACCACTCTCTATACGCTTTCTTTTTGTCTTCCACAGCTATTTTTACATCTTCTGTCCACCATGCTGTACCTTTCACTCCCCTCCCTCTTCTCCTCACTCCACACACCTCCTCTCATGCTGCACAGATCTTTTCCTTAACCCTTAAAGAGCGGCGCTCGACTTAAGTCGTGCACCAATTTGCAACAAGTTAGGAGCATTATTAAGGCTTTTAAAGGGTTAAAATCGAGTGCAAATGGCCGGGAGCGCAGCAGGCCACATGTCCGACACCTAGGGCTTACCGCCACCCACTGACTCACGCTCCCTCTGTTCTCGAGAGGCCGGCAGTGCTACCAGTAGTGAGCGTAGTGGGAAAAAATATGCCGCTATACGCTAAACTCCCATGTTGGTGGCACCACTGCATGAGAACCACGAGTGCTACGTAGCTCGTTCTGGTCTCATTTTGAAGCTTTTAGCGCCTAGTTTTTTGCTGAATACATTTCTTTTCATGCAGATACTTGATTGATCATTCAGGAGGGCCTGAATATGCCCAAAATAGCCCAAAACACCCCGCTAGACAAGGGTTAAACTCCTAGCTTATCTCCTCCACTTCCTCCATATCTTCCAGGTCGAACCCACCTAGTCGTCTTTCTACTGATCTGTACTCTTCCTTGATGCGATGTCCGGGGCCCTTTTGGTACAGGCAAGCTTCATAATTCAGTAACTACTGATTGAGACCACCTAGAGCAGTCAATTATTTTGCAAATTGTAGAACTTTTTGTTGTCTGTAGAATGCCGTTGAGTTGACATCGATACAACACGTGGTTGCCGTGTTATGACGATTTTAGCGGCGATTTTTACCCACGCATTTTGCCTCATATGAGGCCTCCCGGATTCCTGCCAATATTTGTTTTTGCCTTATATGAGGCCTCCCGGATTCCGAGGGTTAATATGAGAGCTACAATAATGAAACAAATATGAACATGTATTTACCTATTTGTAGTTTACAGGAATTGAGCAGCGCTCGTGTTGTCCTGTCTTAGTTACTTTATAATCAATCCATTTTACTTAGACAAGTATCGTAATGGATATTCCCAGTTCCCAGTATTTTGGACTAACATATCATAGCTTATGTTGTCCTATTTCCATATTTACTTTTATCCAACCTAGATTTGAACATGTTAATGTTCTTCGCTCTCACCACCTCCTCCTCCAAGTTGTTCCAAGTCTCTATACTTCTATATGGGAAGCTGAATTTCTTTGTGTCCTTACGACATCTGCCCTTCCTCAGTTTAAACTCGTGTCCTCTTGTCCTTCCATTATCCCTCACGAATAGATCTTCCCTATCTATTCGTTCCAAACTTTTTACTCCCTTGAACATCGTTATTAACCCTCTCACGTCCAGACGCAATTTTTGAGCCTATTAGGGATACTTTAAAGCCTTTGTTACCGTCAGGGGTATTTATAAACCTTTAGTTTATTTACTTCAACCTCTGCAGTTGTCTTTGAGTTAGCTGTGGGCAGAAAACTAATTTTGGAGAGGTAATTATAAGAGAGAGTAATCTATTTCTTATTGCTAATCTGGCAACCTCTGCGTCATAAGGATGTGAGAGGGTTAAGTCGCCTCGTTCCCTTCTCTCTTTCAAGGTAGGCAGTTGTAGTGTCTTAAGTCTTTCCTCATATGTCAACTCCTTCAATCTTGGGATCATCTTCGTTGATATCCTTTGGACTTTCTCTAATTTGTTTATATGTTTTTTCAAATGTGGTGACCATATCACTGCTGCATATTCTAATCTTGGTCTTATCATAGTCATTATCAGTTTTCTTAACATTTCTTCATCCAAATAGTTAAATGCCACTCTCATATTGGTTATTATTCCATATGCTCCTCCAATGATCATGTTAATATGCTTCTCCGGCGATAGATCATCTTGTATTATCACTCCAAGGTCCTTCTCATGCCGTGTTTTGCCGATTATTTCAATTCCTAATTTGTACTCCCAGCTTGGCCTTATCTCACTTGTTCCCACTTCCAAAACATGACACTTTTCTGCATTGAAACTAATTTTCCAGGTTTGGCTCCATCTGTGCAACTCATCTAGGTCCTTTTGAAGATCCTGACAACTTTCTATACAGGTGACATTTTTCATGATCTTCGCATCATCCGCGAACATATTCATATGACTATTCAAGTTTTCTGGCATGTCGTTTACATAAAGTAGGAACATTATCGGACCCAACACTGATCCCTGTGGTACTCCACTCGTCACACTCCTCCACTGTGCATATTCGTCTCGTATTGTGGTCCTCATTTCTCTTCCTATTAAAAAGTTTTCCATCCATTTTAACATCCTACCATGTACACCTCCAACAACCTGCAATTTCCACAATAACCTTTTGTGAGGCACCCTGTCAAAGGCCTTTTTCAGATTCAGGTAAACACAGTCAACCCATCCCTCTCTCTCCTGTGTAACATCTACCACTCTGCTATAAAAGCTTAATAAATTAGATACACAAGATCTCCCTTCCCTGAATCCAAACTGTTTCTCACTAAGCACCCCCTGCCCCTCTATGAAGTGTGTCCACTTTTTTCTTATAATTTTCTCACAAATTTTGCAAACAATGCTGGTGAGGGACACCGGTCTGTAGTTAAGCGGATTTTCTCTGTCTCCTCCTTTGTAAATAGGTACTATGGTAGCTCTCTTCCATTCCACTGGAAGGTCTCCTTCATTCAGTGAAGATTTGATGATTTCATAGATTGGTTCCACTAGCTCTTCCGCACATTCTTTGAGGATCCATCCAGCCACTCCATCTGGTCCCATTGATTTCCTCACGTCCAAATCCTGCATCAATTTCAGCACTTCACTTTTAGTCACTTTCGTTTCAGGCATTTGTGGTGTTCTCATTTCTCTATCAGGTTCTATAAACTCCTCCTCTTTTATAAACACTGACTGAAGCTTTTCATTCATAACTTCACACAAGTCTTTATCTTTCTCATAGCTGTTCGTTCCAACTCTTAGTCTGACAATACCTTCTTTTGTTTTTATTTTTCCATTTACAAATCTATAAAATAGTTTTGGCTCGTTTTTGCACTTCTCTACAATATTCCTTTCATATTTATATTGTTCCTCGCGTTGTATCTTTACGTATTCATTTCTTTTCTCCTTGTACTTATTCCAGTTATTTTCACTATGTCTCTTCCGTGCTATATTCCAGGCTCGGTTTCTTCTATCCTGTGCCTTACTACATCTTATATTGAACCATTCTTTTTCCTTTTTTACCCCTGATTGGAACCTTGGGACATATTTATGTATCCCTTCTTCATATACTCTCAAGAAAAGTCTATATTTGTCTTGAACCATTGCCAGGCTTTCTAGTTCCTTCCAATTTATACTTTGGAAATAATGTTTCAATGAATTAAAATCAGTTTTAGCATAGTTGTATCTATATATTTACTTCATTTCTCTCCTAATTTATTCCCAAATCCATCTCCATTTCTAAAATCTTGTGATCACTTTTTCCCAAGGGAAAACGATAATTTATCTTTTTGACGTCATGCGGATGGATCACTGGTGAAGACTAGGTCTAGCCTGGATGGTTCATCCATCCCTCTGATTCGTGTGTTTTCTCTAACATGTTTTCTGTTACTAGATTCAGTAATTTACTGCCCCAAGATTCATTATTATTTCCCGCATCTAACCCTTCCCAATTGACTTCCTTACAATTGAAATCACCTGTTAATATTAATTTATTTCTCCTATTAAAAAGTATTTTTAGTGCATCTAGAGATTCCGTGATTAGTTGATCATATTCTTCCCGCTTCCATGCTCTAGTTTGTGGTGGTATATAAGCCACTGCTATATCAGTTGCTTTGTTTTCCTTGTCTTTTATTGTCACTGCTATAATTTCTGATCTATTATTGCCTAGGTTAATCTCACTTGCTTCTATATTTTTGTCAGTCATTATTAACACTCCACCCCCCACTTTTCCTTCTCTATCTTTTCTCCACACATTGTACCCTTCCCATCCCAACACTCCCAATTCAGTACCACCTCTCAACTTTGTTTCTGCTAAGCACATAATATGTGGTTTATATTTCTCAATATAGTCATTCAATTCTAATTTCTTAGACAGCAAGCCATCCACATTACTATACATCAGCTTCATCTCCCCCTTTCTTACACCTTTCTTTTGTTCTCTTTCCCTAATATTCCCAGACTCTACTCCCCCCCGCTTCCACTCCACCTTCTCTCCCTTGCTCCCCCGTGCTCTCCACCTGCCCTGTTTCTCTCCCGTGTTCCTGGTTTACACCAGTCTCTCTCTCCTGTCCTTCGGTACTGGTACTCGCTTCCTCTGTCTGACCGTTCATCCCTAAGTTCTCTGTTTGCCCCTCCGTCTTCCTCTGTGGTCCTTTGATGAACCATTTCTTCTTCTTCGTTCCTACCAGTCGCCAATAAAAAAAAATCCACTTCTTGGTCTGTTCTTTTGGCATTCAATTCCTTCACCTCATCCCTCAAACTTTTCATTTTGTTTCTTTCATCTAAGTCCAAGTCTTTTTCGATGTAAATATGCTTCAGACAATCCTTATCTTTCAACCTCCATTTATTCTTCATGATTTCCTCTACTATTCCTACTGTGCGAAACTGCACTTTCATTGGCCTAGACTCTTGTTTATATTTTCCAATTCTATGCATGTCTTCGATTTTATTCTCCCACTCTCTCACACCCTCGTCCAGTACCTGTAGAATCTCCCTCACTCGGTCTCTCTCTATCCTACTTCTCTCCTCTCTCTTTACATTGTGTTTCTCCTTATCTCCTCTTATCACAATAAAAAAAATTCTTCCAGCAGTCTCCCTCACTAGATTTTCCTTCTGTCAAATTACCTTAACTACATCCTTTTCAAAGTTACCTCCCTGCCTATGTATCTTTAATTTTTCCTCAGCTAACTGTTGCTCCTTTACTATCTCCGTAAATTTCAAATTCCTTACCTCCTCGTTCTTTTCAAATTCATCCTTCTTTAATTTAACATTCTTCATATCTTTCTTCATCCTGTCCATTTCTTCCTGCATTTCGCTAATACAGACCCTTAACCCTTGTCTAGCGGGGTGTTTTGGGCTATTTTGGGCATATTCAGGCCCTCCTGAATGATCAATCAAGTATCTGCATGAAAAGAAATGTATTCAGCAAAAAACTAGGCGCTAAAAGCTTCAAAATGAGACCAGAACGAGCTACGTAGCACTCGTGGTTCTCATGCAGTGGTGCCACCAACATGGGAGTTTAGCATATAGCGGTATATTTTTCCCAGCTATGCTCACTACTGGCTACACTGCCGGCCTCTCGAGAACACTGGGAGCGTGAGTCAGTGGGTGGCAGTAAGCCCTGGGTGTCGGACGTGTGGCCTGCTGCGCTCCCGGCCATTTGCACTCTATTTTAACCCTTTAAAAGCCTTAATAATGCTCCTAACTTGCTGCAAATTGGTGCACAACTTAAGTCGAGCGCCGCTCTTTAACCCTTCCTCCCCGGGCTGTCTTACCCAATGACGGTCGCCCCTACCCGGGCGATATGGCCGAAAAACGTCTAGGCCTAGGCTACCATATTTATGTTTATTTTCACTGCTAGAACTTTCCCACTCATCTATAATCGTAGTGCGGTTTTCAATCTGTATTTTGGCATTGAGTAGAGCTCTGTAAGTCAACTGGTTCAGTTGTGATGACGATTTCAGTGGAGCCAATATTGCAGAGATGGGGCTTTTTAGACACTAATTTCGTCATGACGTCAGAACAATAACATTGAGGAGTCTTCTCCTTCTTGTTTTCGGAGGTGCGGTGACGAACGCTTGGGTTTGTTGACATACGTCGTACGCACGGCGTTCGGACCAAGCTTCAGCCTTTCTTAAGGACGGAGGCTGTATCCGGGCGATCTGGCTGAAAACACAACAAAAGTAAACTAAGGCTAATCTCGCTTAATATACTACCTACATTAATCAAACATATATCAAAATGGGCGCCTTACCTTTCCGCGTAGAATGGCGTTGAGTAGAGCTTTCTAGCTCAAGTAGTTCAGGAGTTATGGGGATGGAAGTGGAGGTAACTTTTGCCGCGTATTTACCTCGCCGCGTCCGAACGCTCACCCGCGGCCCAGGCTACGACGAACGTTTTGACTCGTCGCTCTACCTTGAATTATGGCGGGAAGCGATTTTTTAGTGTTTTATTGTTTATTATGCCATATATTATTGTTATTATGATATTTTCACTCAATAAATATATTTTTCTGAAGTAATTTGTGTCTCTGTCACTTATACTTAGTTTTATTGTTATTATTATAGTACTGTAGTTATGATTATTTATACTGGACTATGGTAATTGATAGTGTCATTTTCACTTCTTTATTGTTAGGAATATATATTTTAGTGTCACTTTCACTTGTTCATATTGTTCTGAAGGCACTTATTATTACTTATGTGTGTCTCTTTCACTTAGACTTAGTTTTATAGTCATTATTATAGTAGTTATGATTATTTATACTGGACTATGGTAATTGATAGTGTCATTTTCACTTCTTTATTGTTAGGAATATATTTTAGTGTCACTTTCACTTGTTCATATTGTTCTGAAGGCACTTATTATTACTTATGTGTGTCTCTTTCACTTAGACTTAGTTTTATAGTCATTATTATAGTAGTTATGATTATTTATACTGGACTATGGTAATTGATAGTGTAATTTTCACTTCTTTATTGTTAGGAATATATATTTTAGTGTCACTTTCACTTGTTCATATTGTTCTGAAGGCACTTATTATTACTTATGTGTCTCTTTCACTTATACTTAGTTATATTATTATTATTATTATTGAGTGTCACTATCACTGTCACTTACACTTCAATAGTTTGCCAGAGTGTGGAAATCATTGAAGCAGGTGCCAGCACACAGTCCCACCTGACACTCGAGGCATTGCCAAGTGGTTTTTGTGGGTTTGCTTGGTCGTCGAGTTGTGCGGGTGCACACATAGCACCTCTTCTGCATCCTAATTCGGCTGTTAGGACCCTGGAAAGGAAGGGCGACGAGCTGGTGCTTTCTGAAGAAGTCGGCACACCCTATTCTGTCCATCATGCCTGGTCCTTGTAGTGGCCTCCCTGGTGTACCCGCATGTTTTACCAGGAGCTCATGTATCAGCTGCTTTTGGAAGGTCCGCAGGCTCTTGTACTTGATGACTGGACACCTCAAACGGTAGATGTTGTACGCGTTGAGGACAGACATATCTACTGTATGCAGGACAAACTTCTTGTACCACCTGCAAGATGTTCGCAGGCAGTCTATGAAGCCCATCTGCATGTCGGACTTGTCGACGAGGCGCATGTTCAGGTTATAGTCCAGAACAGCAGCTGGTTTTGTGATAGGGTTCTTCGTTTTTCGGTCCACCTTCCCTGTGGGGACCATCTCTGCTTTGTGGCATGTGGTGAGGAGGTTGACCTTGCGCTGGTCATGCCAGTGGATGGAGAGGATGGGGCCACTCTTCTTATGGAAGATGTCCGTCTTCTTAGTTTTGGTTGGGTAGGCTGGCATGCCCTTCCTCTTCCCCTTCACTGTGCCGACAGTTGCGGTCATGGAGGTACTTGGCGAGGATAGGCGACGTGTAATAATTGTCGGTATAGAGGACGTGTTTGTCATGGAAGTACCTCTCCATCATCCTCTTTACCACAGCGCCGCCAAAACCAATGAGGGGGTCAATCTCCACCTCACCACCCTTGCCGCTGTAGACTATAAAGTTGAGCACATATCCCGTCTTGCAGTCGCAGAGGACGAAGAGCTTGATGCCGAAGCGGTGTCTCTTTGACGGGATATACTGTCGGAAGTGCAGCCTACCACGGAACAGGACCAGAGACTCGTCGATGCACAGCTTCTGAAATGGAATCAGGTAGGTGGAAAACCGATGACGTATCATGTCATACAGTTGCCTGATCTTCCAGAGTGTGTCGGGCTTGTGGACATGCATGTTATTTGTCAGGTGGAAATATGAGAGGATGTCGAAGTACCTATCCCTTGACATGAATTTGCCAAATGCTGGAGTCGTGAGGTCGCCAGTTATCCAGTAGTCGGCCAGAACGTGCTTCTTTATGTGTGTCATCAGCATTGTGAGTGCCAAGAACACATATAATTCTGCCACAGTGAGAGCTCTCCATGCCACCATCTTTGCACTTGTCTTCCTGCCAAGAAAGTTTGAACAGATAGCCTGGTGGTGAGTTGTCTCTTTGACAAGGTATTCCATGACTTCATTGTCATAGAAGCCACAGAAAAGTTCACTGGGGGTGGCATTTGGGCCACAGGGATATGCTGGTGACACCCCAGAAGCCTGTTGTACCTCGTCAAAGGCAGGAAAATCTGGCACAAAATCCGCCCCATCTGACCACACAAACATTTCAGCAGGTCGAGGATGAGGACGTGGACGTGGAGCTGCAGCAGGCACACGCCCTTGGCCACGCGGATGCCCAGGCGGACGCCCTGCACGCCCACGCCCAGGCCCAGGCCCAGGCCCAGGGGCAGCGGCGTCGGCAGACTGAACACGTCCACGACCTCGAGGTCCTTTGACTCTTCTTGTCGGGACTTCCTCTTCCTCTTCCTCTTCGTTTTCCTCTTCCTCAGGCGACGTCAGGTCATCTGGGGCAATGTTGGGGTCGTCAGCAGCCTCTTCAGGAGTCAACTCTGGTGAAGAATAGACCGGGCGTTGGCGGCGTGGGGCTGCGGGAGGTTGAGCAATGGGAGCCTCGGCCTCGGGAGTTGGGCTCCTTTTGCGGCTAGCCGTGGACTTTTCCGCAGGAAATAATTACCTACGATGCGGGGCCTGTGGTGGCACACTGTGGGAGACCAATGACGCACTTGTAGAGGCCCTTTGGTCATCCTGAGGGACAGATGAAGCCGAGGGCTGTGGGTGGCCCTCCCGGCGTCCCGGGTCAAGGCGTCGGGACAAAGGAATGCGGGTGGTTGCTAGGCCTGGGTCGGCGTCACTCTCACTATCTACACCTTCCCTCACTTTTTCTGCCTCCCTGCGTGCTTTCTTGGCTGCACTTTTCACTAAAGACTGTTTATAGAAGTATTTACCCACTTTCAAGGGCGTACGGGCAGGCAAAGGGGAAGGTCCTGGCGTAGGGCTAGGGCTAGGCCTAGGCCTACCCTGACCTACGAAACTAGGCGAAGGGGTTGGCTCTAGCACACTTGGTACTTCAATAGCACCTTCCTCCACCACTTCCACATCAGGATCATCACTACTATCACCCCCCTCAAATAAATCAACATTGTCATCAGCACCAAATCCCACAAAATCGTCAATTTCGCTCTCACTTCTACTCTGAATATAGAGGTTTTTGTCCACAGAGCTTTCACCACTGCTCAAATCCGGGTTGAAAAGTTCACGGTGTATTGCACTGTCGTTTCACTTTCCTTAGTTTCATTTTCTTCTCGGTTGGCAGAGGCGTAGATGTTGCAAGCGGGGTAGCACTGGGACGCGCGGGAGATTGCACAGTATCGGACGCGTCGGAATTAATTTTTTTGCTGTAGCTCTCAATGGCGGCAACGTAGGAACTGATAAGCGTGGTAGTTGAGGCTTGGTGGCGCTACGATCGCCCCCGCAAAGTAAAATTTGCCCGCGCGAAATTCAAAGCACACTTTCAAGCAAATGCCTTAGGTAAGGTATACCGGGTAGCGGCCCTTCAGCCGCGCTGTCCTTACCTAAGGCAGCCCGGGTAGGAAGGGTTCATTAGGCTATTAAGCTCATGCCTTAGATAAGGCATACCGGGTAGTGGCCCTTCTTTCGTGCTGGCCTTACCTAAGGCAGACCGGGTAGGAAGGGTTAAGGGTTAATACGTAATTCTCATCTTTTAGAATACCAATTGGGTTTGCCATCCGTTTTTCTCTTCGTTCATAATCTAAACTTTTTGTCCCCTGTTCCTCTAACTTCCGTTTTAATTTATTCAATCTTACCGCAAATGCAGATCTTGCTGCTCCCTCCTCTGAGAACCCTGAAATATCAAATACCTCATGATCACGATCATAAGGGTCTCTGGTTAGCTGCACCCTGCTTGGGGGAAGGCTAAGCCTGTTCCTCCCACCGCTGGCCATACTGCCAGCTGGCCTTTGTTTACACCTGTTTGGCTCCAAAGGTTTCGGCGGGAATATCCATTACTTTTTATTTCTTACTCAAATCAAACTCAATTCTCACCTTTTTTAACTAGGGAGTATATTCACTAATTGCATTTAAATTATAATTAATAAACAAAAGGACAACACATATGAACGCTACAAAAATACCAAACCACCAAACAGGCGCTGGCTGAATCCGCTGTCTCAAGCACGTCCGCCCTCCACCACGGTCTCACGCATGTGCGCCTACCTTGCTGCGTAGAGCTCTCTAGATTACTGGTTCCGGAGTTATGGCGATGTTAGTGGCGGTAACGTTTGGCGCGTATTTACCTTGGCGCATCCGAACACTCAACCGCGGCCCCGGATACGCCGCACTGTTGCACTCGTCTCCCTACCCGCAATTATGCCAGGAAACTATTTCAGAGTTTTTATTGTTTATTCTGGCATTTATTATACTTTTTATGTTATTTTCACTCAATAAAGTTATTTTTATGAAGTTATTTGTGTCTGTCACTTTTACTCAGTTTTATTGTTATTATAGTGTCACTTTCACTGGACTATGATAATTCATAGTGTCATTTTCACTTTTATGTATTGCTAGGTAAGCTAATAATATATATAGTGTCACTTTCACTTGTTGATATTGTTATGAAGTCACTTATTATTACTTATGTGTGTCTCTTTCACTTATACTTAGTTTTATTATTACTATTAGCCTACATTTTAGAGTGTCACTTTCACTGTCATTGTCACGGGCAATTCAATATTGCACTAGAGTGTGAAAGTCGTTGAAGCACCGTCCAGCGCACAGTGCCACTTCACACTCGAGGCATTCCCATGTGGTTTTCTTTACTTTGTTGGGTCTGTGAGTTGTGTGGCTGCACACATGGCACCTCTTTTGACTCCTAACTCTACCACCTGGTGTTTTGAAAGGAAGGGGGTTGAGCTGGTGCTTCCTGAAGAAGTCAGCACACGCCGTGCGGTCCAGCTGGCCTGGTCCTTGTAGTGGTCTCCCAGGTGTACCCGCATGTTTAGCCAGGAGCTCAAGTATCAACTGCTTGTGGAACTTCCGCAGGGACTTGTATTTCTTGGCTCCGCGAGTCCTCTGACGGTAGATGTTGTAGGCATTGAGACCCCTGGGGTTAAGGGATTAGAATATGCCCCACGTGCCTTCTGCGTGTCGTAAGAGGCGACTAAAGAGGTTGGGTCGGTGGGCTTGCGACCCCCACCCGGAAAAAAATACATAGCAACGATGAACAAACAATCGGCCTCGGATGCGGACGGACCCTGTGTTGACGAACCCCGACCGACTATGGACAAGCCTACGGACATTCTGAGAATAGGGACATGGAATGTGAGTGGCATGAATGATGGCACAAAAGAGAGAGAGGTACTGGAAGTGTTAGTGAATGCCAGGCTGGATGTATGTGGAATGACCGAGACCAAATGGAAGGGTACAGATGTGAGAGAGTGGGAGGGTGGGATGGGTGTGTGTGCTGGAGTGAGTGAGGGAGCAGCTAAAGAAGGTGTGTGTTTGTTTGTAAGTAACAAATGGAAGGAGTGTGTAAGAGAATATGGGTCTGTGGGTTCAAGGATTGTGTGGGTGAGAATGAAAGTAGGAATACAAACGTGGGTGATTATACTTACACTAGTTGTACTTACACTAGTTGTATTTGCGGGAGTGAGCATGCTCGTTAATTCCCGCCTCCTAAGATATGTTTGTCATACCATGCTTTGAAACTATGCACTGATGGTGCAGACACTACTTCGGCTGGCAATTTGTTCCACCCACTAATCGAGTTGGTAGGAAATCTTTTACTTTTCAGATCAGATTTACTATTAGGCACTTTCAGTTTGTAGCTGTGACCTCTTGTTCTCTCACCTCCATCCCTCTCTATGAAGTTTTCTTGGTCGATTTTGTCAATACCTCTTAACACATTTGTATATCTGAATTTGCTGTCCTCGTTTCCTTCTCTGTTCCAGTGTAGGTAGATTCAATCTCTCGAGGCTCTCTTGGTACTCCAAATTTTCCAAACCTGGGATCATCCTCGTAGCTGCTCTCTGTACCCTCTCAATTTTGTGGATATGTTTCTTCATGTGAGGGGACCACACTACAGATGCATATTCCATCCTGGGTCTTATTATTGCCGTTATTATTTGTTTCATGGTGTTTTCATTAAGATAATTGAAAGACATCCTGATATTTGCCAATAGTGCTAGTGATTCTCTCACTATCTTATTTACGTGGCTTTCTGGAGACATGTTATCCTTAAATTCTATCCCCAAGTCTTTTTCCTTTTCTGCTTTGGGAATCACTTTGTTTCCTAGTTTATAATCTTTTCTAGGTCTGTACTTGCTTTTACCCATTTCTAGAGTCTTACATTTCCCTGCATTGAACTCCATATTCCATTTGATGCTCCATTCATGGATCTTTTGCAAATCTGCTTGGAGTTCAAGGCAATCCTCCTGGGTTCTGATCGTTTTATGCAGCTTAGCATCGTCCGCAAACATGCTCATGTAGCTTGTTAGTCCCTCAGGTAAGTCATTTACAAATATTAGAAACATGATTGGGGCTAGGACAGATCCTTGTGGTACTCCACTCGTAATTTGAGTCCAGTTTGACGATTTCCCCCTTACTGTTGTTCTCATCTGTCTTCCGCTAAGGTAGTTCTCCATCCATTTCAGCAGTTTGTCTCCTACTTTTCCCTCATGTTTTAATTTCCACAGCAATCTCTTGTGTGGAACTTTGTCAAATGCCTTTTTAAAGTCTAGGTAGGCACAGTCTACCCATCCTTCCCTCTGGTCCACTGTGTCTATTACTCTAGAGTAAAAACTCAACAAGTTGCTTACACATTAAAATAAAAAAAAACAAAAAATTATGAATTCTAGCCCAGCCTCGGAGTCCCCAGGGGGAGGGACCATAAATGCCCCCACACCCGACCGACCATCCCCTGACGACCCCACACAATTACCTGGACCTCGGCCTGTTACTCTTTATATTAATTTCTGCAACATTCGTGGACTTTCCTCTAACTTTCACTCTGTTGAGCACCATCTCTCGTCCTACAAACCTGATCTTCTCTTCCTCACCGAAACTCAGGTGTCTGTAGCAACATCCAGCAGCCCCTTCTCTGTATCCTCCTACTTTCTCTATCCTAGTTTCAAAGCCAAAGGTGGATGTTGTGCATATGTGCACAACAAACTCACTTGCTCTCGTGTTCCCGATTTCGACTCCTCTGAATTCTCAACTTTATGGCTCAAACTTTCCTGTCATTCTCTTACTAAATATTTCTTTCCCCTAACTCTACCAACTTTCCCAAATTCTTTGACTATCTAAACTCTACAGTGGAACACATTCTATCCATTTCTCCTTTCTCAGAAATCTCCATCTTAGGAGATTTCAACGTTCACCACCGCCAATGGCTCTCCTCTCACACTACAGATCCACCTGGTGAACAAGCCTACGTCTTTTCTATCCTAAATGATCTAGAGCAGTTAGTTCAGCAACCCACCCGTATCCCGGATCGCATCGGAGATCGGCCCAACATTCTTGACCTGTTTCTAACCCTTCTTCTTATACTGTCGATCTTTTCTCTCCTTTGGGCTCCTCCGACCATAAACTTATCTCTGTCACCTGTCCTATCTCTCCAGTACGGCCACCCGATCCTCCTAGCCGGCGGCGCTTGTGGCACTTTGGCGCTGCCGACTGGGAGGCTCTTCGGCAGTACTTCTTTGATTTCCCATGGAATGATTTCTGCTTCCGTGGCCGAGGACCCTCGGAGAGTGCTGAACGCATTACCGAGGTAATCCTATCGAGCATGGAAGCATACATTCCATTCTCTTTCTCTCAGACTAATGCTAAAAAATCTTGGTTTACTCACACCTGTTCTACTGCTGTCCGCAATAAGGAGGAAGCATTCAAACGGTACCAACGCCTTAAAACTCAAGACTCTCATTCTTCATATGTTTCTGCCTGGAATCAAGCCAAATCTGTTCTTCGACTTGCCAAACACTCTTTCATCAATAATAAATGCACTGAACTATCCAACTCTAGCTCTTCCCAAGCTTTCTGGCATCTAGCCAAAAACCTCTCCAACAATTTCTCTTCCTCGTCTTTCCCTCCCCTTTCCCACTCTGATGGCACAACCATCACTTCTTCCTCTGACAAAGCTAAACTCTTCGCTCAAACTTTTGCTAGAAACTCCACCTTGGATGATTCCGGTGCTATTCCTCCCTCTCCGCCCTCCTCTCTCTTACTTATGCCTAATATCCTAATCTCTTCAAAAGATGTACTTTCTACCCTCTCTGGGCTTAACACTAATAAGGCGTACGGTCCGGACGGTGTTCCTCCTGTTGTTCTCAAAAACTGTGCTTCCGTGCTGACTCCCTGCCTAGGCAAACTCTTTCGTCTCTGTCTATCCTCTAACGTCTTCCCTTCATGCCGGAAGTTTGCTCACATTCAACCTGTCCCAAAGAAGGGTGACCGCTCTCAACCCTCCAACTATCGTCCAATTGCTCTCATTTCTTGGCTTTCTAAAGTTTTTGAAACTATTCTTGCTTCCAAATTTCTTAAGCATTTCTCTTCTCATAATCTGCTCTCAGATCGGCAGTATGGCTTCCTTAAGGGTCGCTCTACTGGTGATCTTCTTTCATATCTTACTAACTCTTGGTCATCCTCCTTTCGGGACTTCGGTGAGACTTTTTCTATTGAACTAGACATATCGAAAGCTTTCGATAGAGTCTGGCATAAATCTTTAATTTCTAAACTACCCTCCTTCAGTTTCTATCCCTCCATCTGTGCCTTTGTCTCTAATTTCCTTTCCGGCCGTTCCATAGCCGCGGTTGTGGATGGCCATTGTTCACTTCCTCACCCTATAAACTCCGGTGTTCCTCAGGGCTCTGTCCTATCTCCTATTCTCTTTCTAATTTTTATAAATGATCTCCTTAACTGTACCTTAATTCCCATCCATTCATACGCAGACGACTCAACCTTACACTACTCCATTACTTTTTCAGAACGCCCCAGCCAGCAATCCCTCAACAACAAACGTAATGAAGCCATACAACTCTTAAATTCTGATCTAAATACTATTTCCAATTGGGCAGAGAAAACCTTGTTAACTTTAATGCTTCCAAACCCAATTTCTCCATCTATCTACCCGTCAGGATCTCCCAGCGGACTATCCCTTATTCTTCAACAATACAAAAATCAACCCTTCATCTTCTCTCAATATTCTTGGTGTCTTCTGCTCTCATTTGGAAGGACCATATTACCAGTCTTGCTAAGGCAGCCTCCCAGAAGCTGGGTGTGCTCAACCGCCTTAGGGGGTTCTTTTCCCCTGCACAGCTTCTTGCTCTGTACAGGGGCATAGTGCGCCCTTGTATTGAGTATTGTTCACATGTGTGGGGAGGTTCCTCTCACACCGCTCTCCTAGACAAGGTTGAAAGGAAGGCCTTTCGTATCATTAACTCCCGTCCACTCACCAACTCTCTGCAATCTCTCTCTCTCCGCCGCAATGTTGCATGTCTCTCGCTATTCTATCGCTACTATAATAATCAGTGTTCCTCAGAGCTATCCCAGTGCATACCACCTCCTTTACGTAGGGCACGTGGTACCCGTCTTGCAACTCAATCCCACCCCTACTCTGTGCAACTCTCCAACCCAAGAGTGAAACGTTACTCTCAAACTTTCTTCTACTCAACAGCTGAGCTCTGGAACTCTCTCCCAGAATCAGTTTTTCCCGCTTCCTATGACTTAAATTGCTTCAAACTCTGTGTGTCCAGGCATTTTGGCTCGAACGTCCCTTGATTTTGGCCGTCACTCTTTCAACTATGGGGGAGGCACTCGCTATAGGCAGTTATGCCTTTTGCCTCCCTCAATCACATAGAAAAAAAAAAAAAAAAAAAATGATCTGCCTCCTCTGAATCCAAATTGTCGGTCAGTAATTAATCTTTTGGATTCCAGGTAGTTCACCCATTTGTCCCTTATTAATCCTTCCAGAATCTTCATGAGGATGCTCAATAGTGATACAGGTCTATAGTGATATAATATAATATAATATAATATAATATAATATAATATAATCTCTGCTTCCTCCCTTAAATATAGGAATAATGTTTGCTCTTTTCCATTCTGTAGGTACTATCCCTGTGTCCAATGATTTGGTCATTATATCATATAATGGTATACTCAGTTCCTTGGCATTTTCTTTTATAATCCAGCCTGATACTCCGTCCGGTCCGGCGGCTTTGTTTGGATCCACCTTACTCATTATGTCTATGAGCTCTGCTCTGTTAAATGTGACTTCCGGCATTTCCTCTGTACCTATCTCATTGGTTTCCTGTGCAATGAATTCTCCTTCTTTTGTAAATACTGATGCAAATTTCTATTTAGTTCTTCCGCAATTTCTGTATCCTCTTCTATGATTCTGTTTCCACTTTTAATCTTTACGATTGTGGCTTTTATCTTCCTTTTGCCGTTTACAAACTTGAAAAAACATTTTTGGATTCTTTTCATAGTTCTCCACTATCCCTTTCTCATGGTTTGCCTCTGACCTCCTTATTTCTGTGTATTTGTTTCTCTCCTCTTTATACTTTTGCCTGTTATCTTCCGAATCCCAGTTTCTCATCTTTTTCCAGGCTTTGTTTTTTGCTTCCTGTGCTAGCCTACATTCGCGGTTAAACCATTCTTTGCGATTTCCTTTTTTTCTGTTATTAATGTACTTTGGGACAAAAGTTTTTATACCAGTATCATAGATCTCCATGAATGCCTTGAGTTTTTTGTCTACCTCACTTTCAGATAACACCTGATCCCAATTTTGTGACTTGAAAAATCCCGTAGTCCTGCGAAATCGGTTCTGGAATACATCCAGTGATTTTCCTTGTGCTTTTCCCTTTCCTTGGGTAGATTATGCTTCAATAGTAGGTCTATGTCGAGAACTGCATGGTCGCTTTTTCCTAGTGGGCATAGGTACTGAATACTTTGAACCTCCTCCTCCCTTCTTGTGAAGAGAAGGTCCAATCTAGCTGGTTGATCACTTCCCCTTACTCTTGTTGACTCTTTTACATGTTGGTATATAGAATTTTCCATGGCCATACTTAAAAATTTATAGCCCCAACTTTCCTCTCCTGTTCCGGGTTCAAGTTCTTCCCAATTCACTTCCTTGCAGTTAAAGTCCCCACACATGACTATTTCATCCTTTGAAGCTAAGATATTTTCTAGCACACTAATTGTTTCCTTACGCATTAGGCTATGCTCCTCCTTACTCCATGTCTTCGTCTTGGGAGGTACATACGCTACTATCACCACTATTTTTTCGTTTCCACCAATTTCTAGTGCTAAAACTTCTGCTGTTGAAGTTTCTAGTTTTATCTCAGACACAATCAAATCTTTCCTAGTAAGGATGCACACTCCACCTCCATGTCGAAATTTTCTGTCCCTCCTCCAAATCCTGTATTCAGACCATCCTAGCAGATTTATATCAAGTTCCTCTCTTAGTTTTGTCTCAGTGAGACATACTATTTCTGGTTTCTTAGTATTGAGTAAGTCTGTTAGTTCTAATTTCTTAGAGATTAGCCCATCGACATTGCTATATAGAATCCTTATACTTTCTAGTCCCCCATTACCTGCTCCAAGTGCCTTATCTGCGGCGGTCTGTTCCCTACCCTCTTTTTCTTTTAGTTTCTCTTTACCGAAAGTTTCATAATTTATTAGTGGCCCCTCCATCATTGACGAACATGCCTATTACATAAGGCATCCTCTTCAAACACTAATCCGCCGTAGTTTGAATCTACCGCGCAGAGCATTTAAAAACTGAGGAGCCTTCATCATGAGCGCACGCGACCTCACTCATGGCTTCAGTCATTATGAATTGGGTTCTCACTACGAAAAAACTTCGTAAAAAATAAAAACAAACAGAAAATAAGAATAACTATCTAATAAGCTTTCCATCATATCGTGGATGTACTTGTGTGGATCTTTGACCAGACGCTGATTCAGGCGTCATTCTTCCTTCTCTGCTCTGCGCTCAGCCTGCCCGGACGTGTCTCCCCACGCTCCGCTGATTCCGCATTTGTTGCGTCCCTAGTGAGTTTTTTCTCATTTGTTTACTCCGGGATGTATCGAGTAAGGTTAGGATATGCGTAGCAGGAGTGTCCTGGGCTGGTTGCCCGCAGTGCAGTGTATTTTGGGTCGTGTGTTTGGGGCATCTATTTCGGATGTACCCTCGTGGTCCTGTTGTGGACTTAGTTTCACAGTTGAGTTAGCTTGTGATGCAGGCGGCTTTCATTACGCGTTAATTATTGCTGCCTTTTATCTTTCTGATGAGGTAAGCTTTGCTTACTGACGTTCCCAGCGTATTTTTCTTCACTTAGTGAAGTTTTTTCTGGGTCCCGAGTCAGTCTTCCCTTTGCCGGAAGTATTTGCTACAGTGGTGTGTTGGCGGTGGTTCCTGTTGTTATATTTCCAGTGTTTTGTGTATATTTCAACTTTTATGATGCCGTCTACTTAGGCCTAGCCAGCCGCTCGTAGCTTTGCCACATGTACAAGTGTTATTGTTTATTTTTATAAATATGCCCTACTGTGTCATGTGTATCCGGGTTTTAGTTGTGTATTGGCTAATTCCTCGGACTATGTTTGTTTCCTGGTTTAGTTGTGTATTGGCTAATTCCACGGATTATTGTGTGGACTTAGGCTAGTCGTGCGTGGCTTTCCTTCGTGTCCGTTGTTCGTTCAGATGGTGTCTGAACGGGGTGGGTTTCCTTCCGGCGGGTTTTTTCTCGGTTTCACCATGAAAAAAAACCCGGCCGAGAGCCGCGTTGGGCCACACGTGGTTTCAACACAGGCTTGTGTCCCCGGCGATGAGGTGTCTGTGGCTCTCCAGGACTGCGTCTTCTGTGTTGGTGCCTGTTTTCAGGCTCCCTTTGATTCCCGGCGGAATGGCTGTACCCATCAAAAAACATTGTTCATGCGAACATATGTTATGAAGTTTTTTCTACCCGGTTTTCAAAACCACATGAAAAACCTAGCTGTTGTGAAGGGCTTTCCTCCCCGGCGATCTTTTACAAAGAAGTGGGGACAGGAACTTATGGGGTTAACGTTTTGACATCTCACCCGGCGGGTGTGCCTTGGTAGGGTGGGATGAACAACTAAGTCATTCAGTTAGTTAACCGATCCATTTTAAGTGATACGTTATGTATCGCCGCCTTTACACTTACGGCGATTGAAGGTTAATTGGGGGTTAACATCGTTTTTTACACCCGGCGGGTGCTACTAAGTGGAGGTAATAAGGAATTTACAATTCAATTTCGATTTAACCACTTAATTTAGGGATACGTATAGGTATCGCCGCCTTCTTACTTACGGCGATCTTTTTGTGACAATTCGTTAGAAATCAGATCTCGTATCAGCCTGCCCTATGTTATTCTACTAAAATATTTCAAGGGCCGGCGTCTTTATGGGGGGTTGTTTTTGTTCCAAAATTGAATCTTGAGACAGTCACCACCAGAAAGACTATAAACGCCATGCTGGACCGTTATATTATTGTCAGAGGGTATTCTTCACTTTCTTAAAAAGATATGTTTAGATATTCTGAGCCCCGCCGCGTAGCGAGCTGTGATCGTTGTGTCATTACATCTCGTTACCCGGTGGGTTATTATCACTTGTGTGCGAACATGTTGGGTTAACCTTATGAGCATTAATTCCTGGAAATTTTCTTTTTTTCCAGAGCTGGGCTCCGGCGGACCAATACAGAACCGGCGGTAGTTTTCCCCACCAGTCTCTGTCATGGCGACCTTAGCCCCAGTCTTTGCTTTATGCACTACCCCTACCTGTGCCGGTATCCCTATTTTTGCGCATACTCTTTGCATAAGGTGTGTTAAATGTCTAGACCGTTCAAGGGGTCTGTGGGTCATGCGTAATTGTTCTTTTTGCTCCCAATTAGCTGTAAAGGTCCTATGCGACAATGATAAGACCGCGGCGGTCGCGTTAAGAGAAGTGCGGCAACAGATGTCAGCATACACTACGATTGTTGCTCATAAGTCACTTCAATGTGACAACGTCCCTCTGTGGGATCGATTGCTCTTTGAACACCCTCCCCCTAAACGTTCCTCTCGAGTCACTTGTCATAAGCCGGCGGAGACTGGACAGGGTTCTGTGTCTTCTGCTGCTACTCCGAAGCGTCCAAGAGAGCCTACACCCCCGGCATCCGCCTCCTCGTCTAGGGCGAGATCTCGGTCTAGGTCACCTCTCAGACGCCAGTCATCTAGTCTTGCCTCTTCACCATCGAGTAAGAAGAGTAGGACGGATAGTTCCACCAGTGGTCACGGCGATGAATCCTCCAATTCAAAGAGTAGTTCACGGTCACACCGTAGCCATAAATCTTCCAAAAAGGATTCCCATAAACGAAAGACCTCCCTACATTCACCAGCTTCTAGTGCCTCTCATCGTACCTCTACCCCAGACAGAGTTTGTGTTAGGTCTCAGGGGTCCAGTGCGGTGCCTGTCCCTAAAGAGGATTTACCCATTAATATTTTAACCCTGGAAATGGAGAGTTCAGGGGGATTAGTGATTGAGAATGTTTCAGACTCCCAAGAGAGTGTAGGCCAGGGCCTCGGTGTTTGGCGATTTGCTCAGCCAGGGTCTGACCACCCACTTCCGACTCAAACGAGTCACACAGTAGCTGACGTCCACAGGGACGCGGCGATCCCATCCTCTATTCCTGACTTATCTTGGCAGCAAGGTACCCCAGCTTCGGCGGGGTCTTCTCAGGAGGATCAGGAGGAGAAAGACGAGGTTTCAATAATTTCGGAGATGGAAGGGCAAGAGTCAGGTTCAGGCTTAGACGCCGCGCAGGATATTAATGATTCACCAGTAAGTTCATCATCAACTCAATTTGTTACTGCGCAGGAAGTTGAAGGGCTACTTAGTAATGCTTTATCTAAATTTTTTGGACAACAACAGGAAACTCCCACAGTGGACTTGGGGGCTCCCACGACAAGTTCTACGGTACGGCCTCTGATGACTTCTATTGCTTTATCTAAGATCCCTAACCCCCCCACTCTGTCACCATCAGTGGTTACTAGGCCTGCTACGGCGGCATTGACCACTTCGAATGTAAGGGTGATAACGGATGTCAACCCACCCCCTCTAGACAAGGCGCCTCTCAGAAAGGTAGCTATGCCCTTGCTTTATGGACCAGACGAGTCATGGGTCCTTTTGACCCCCACTAAACCAGAGCTCGCCCAACCTACCTTGTCAGGGGAACTCCCAGTACCGCGTGAGTGGGTCATCCAGGGCAATAAATCAAAGAAATTAAGGGCCCTGGATATTTTGGGAAATGTACTAGATGTTAACATCAAGGCTATACCTAGTTATTATCACCAAGACTATTTTGTGTATGCTACTAAGCCAGCTTTACCCTGCCTCAGCTTCAAAATTGTTTTCAGACTGGTCTAAGCTGGATGGGTTTAATGACATTAAGACTCTGTCAGCTCTCACTCCTGAACTTGATTTGCAAACCGTCACAGACGAAGCAGCTAATCCAGTCTTGAAGGTGGGGCAGTTGGGTCCAGGACCTTGGGTAGATTATAGAGGCTCAAAACTTTGCAACCACATTTACTTCCAAATCTTCCCACCAGATCCCCCAAGATTCTCATTCGTGGTTCTCCATGCCGGTATGTTCTGCCGGCGGAGTCCCGTCAGCTTTGTTTTCTTTCCTAGCTGCCCCTAAGATTAATCTTTGTGAGCTAAAAGACCCTTTCACTACCCCTACCCCAACTCACCTAGACCGAGAATTTAGGCTAAGGGGGAAAGCTTTTCGCCTGTTTTCTCAGTACATAGTGTCTCAACAGGTAGCTAAGTCTTTACTTCGGTCCACTCAGGCAATCGCAGACGCGGATGCCAGAAGATCGGTTGAATTATCCCGGCGACTGCTACTCCAGTCGTCAATCCAATCTCTAGGTGACATACGCACCGCCTTACTTGAGGCGGTACGAGCAAGACAAGATCTCAGAATGTCTTTAGTATGCAAGCTGCCTGATCGCATTGCGAATCAGGTGGTCATGTCACCAGTGCTTACGCCCTCGTTAATGTCCCCTGAAGTGTGGCGAACGGTATTCAATATGGCACAGGCCTTTAAGCACAGTCCCACCCCTTCTAAGAAACCTGCCTTTAACTTCCCCAAACCCAGGCCAACCGCTAAAGCTCAGCCAGGGGGATCTAAGCCCTTTCTTCTGCCTAAGTCCTCCCACTCCCCCCAAGGTCAGTATAGGCATAGACAGAGTAAGTTTTCAGGTCAGAGAGGACACGGCCATAATAAGCCAGGTCAGGGCCACTCTTCGGCCAGCACCAGCCAGCCGGCGAAGCGTCCAGCACCACCAACCCCACCACCAAAAAACTAAAGTCTCTCTCACTCCCGGTGCCAACCTTAAGGCCGGAGGACCCGAGGGTAGTACAGCCGGCGAACCCTTGTCTGCTAACTGGGTCGTTCCGAACGTGTCACCAAGCATGGCCTTTATAACACTTGGGCACGGATGGTGGCACGCAAAGGCATCACTTGGCAGTGGCTCTGGCGACCTCGCTTACGTCAGCCGACAACGGCGAATTTTGTTTCTTTAGAGGTGGAGTCACTGGTCCAGGAAATGATTGCCAAGAATGTCATCATCCCGGTCCCCCCAAATTACCCTGTATTCACGTCCAAACTATTTTTGGTTCCCAAAAGGGACAGTGTTCAGATGAGACCGGTCGTAGACCTGTCTTATCTGAACCTTCATATTCACAACGAGTCTTTCAGAATGTTAACAGTACACCAAATCAGGCTAACACTTCCGCCGGGAGGTTGGATGTGTTCACTAGACCTGACAGACGCCTATTGGCACGTATCGGTCAACAAAAGATTTCAAAGGTTTTTGGCCTTACGGATCAGGCGCCAAAATTTTGTTTTTCAAAGGATGCCGTTCGGTTTGAACCTAGCACCTCGATTATTCACGAAATTAGTCCGGCAAGCCCTGATGCCATTGTTAAAACAAGGGATCAGAGTGTTGTGGTACCTAGACGACTGGCTGGTGGTGGCAGAGACACAACAATTATGCATCAAACATGTCAACATAATTTTAAATCATGTCAAAACTCTAGGGTTCAAGGTAAATCTGGTAAAGTCAAACCTTGTTCCCTCACGAGTAATTCAGTGGATAGGGCTGGTCTGGGACACGGCCGCTCTCACTCTGAGTCAGAGTGTGGACAATCGCAACAGGTTTCGCAGGAAACTGTTCATGTTTCTTCACAGTCTGACTACGACACGGAGGGTCTGGGAATCTCTGGTCGGCTCTCTCAACTTGGTTCAACTAACTGTCATGTTGGGCCGGTTGAAAGTAAAACGCTTAATATTGGAAGGCAACAAATATTTCCCACTCTTACCGGCGGGAAAATTATGGCCCATCCCGAAATTAATTCACACCTTACTAGCGGTCTGGGCAAAGAGGGAAACGTTGCACTCAATAATGTCATGGACCTCTCCTCCACCAACGGTATGGGTAGACACGGATGCGTCAGGCACAATAGGTTGGGGATTTCAGTCAAATCAGGGACACCAGGGTCAGGGGCTTTGGTCCCACTTAGAAATCTCTCACATCAATGTCAAAGAATTACTAGTCCCCTTGTATTTCCTTCAGGCTCACTGCCCTGCGTTACGGGGCAAGTCGGTGGCCTTCAGAATGGACAATCTGAACGCAGTTCACTGTATTCAGAAACAAGGATCAACGAGGTCAAGGAGGTTGCTAAACGTGTCGGAAGAGATTTTTACTCTAGCCAACAGACTAGACATTTATCTTCACGCATCTTATCTCCCAGGCGTAGCGAACGTCTGGGCAGACGCTCTGTCCCGGAGACAAAGCACGACAGTAGAATGGGAGCTCAAGCAACCCATTTTCAACCTAATGATTGCAGAGCTCTCCCATCCACAAGTGGATCTGTTTGCGTCCGAGGAGACTCACAAACTCCCTCTATACCTCACCCGCCGGACGAAAACGCCGGCAGGGGGGCCAGACGCCCTAGTGATAGACTGGAACAGATGGAGCTCCATCTATCTGTTTCCACCACCAGATGCGTCACTAATGTGCCACGTAGTGAACAAACTACGAGATTATCGAGGCTTAGTCTCACTAATCGCGCCCCTGTGGCCGGCGCAGTTGTGGTACCAGCAATTGAAAACGTGGTGCCCGCACCCGGTGTCGCTCCAGGTCGGGTATTTCCACTTAGACACGATTGGCAACCTAGCGACCTCGCTGACTTTTGCATTATGGACATTCAGGAGGCCAGCACCATACGGTAGAAATGTGACCAATAAATTATTAAATCAATATACTCAGTCTACGAAACGACAGTATCACTCACATTGGCAAGCCTTTACTTCTTGGATCATTAGAACAGAACAGACTGTGCCATCAGTAGCTTTAGTGTTCAATTATTTAAATTATCTGTTTGAGCAGAAACATTTATCTGTGGTAACGTTAAAAAATCACTTAACTGCGATTAGAGTGCCCTTTTTAGACCTTACAGGTCTCTCCATACCGGTGGCGGAGGAAACAGGTTTTATGAGAGCTTGTTTTAAACTCCGCCCACCTCCCCGTCAGCTCATGCCCACTTGGTCTCTGGACAAAGCTTTGTCTTTACTTCACTCTCGTCTGTACCAAAATACTGCAGACTTTGCTTTACTCTTAAAAAAGGCTGTTTTCCTTTTGGCTTTGGCCACCGGGAACAGAGTGTCTGAGCTGGCGGCGATGAGTAACACACCTAATTGCCTTAGGTTTGGAAGACTTAATGAATGTATTTACATTGCACCTTCCCCAGGATTTGTAGCCAAGAATGAGCATAGTGCACACGTGTTTTCTGAGTTCACGGTGCCAGCGTTAAAAAGGGGAAAGGTGCATCATAATCTTTGTCCAGTGCAAGCTCTAACCAAATATTTGAGAGTAGCTCCTCTCAACCCCCAAGGTGCTTTATGGGTAGCGAGTACGGGTAAACGCTTACTGAAACGGCGATTAGCCTCTCTTCTGGTCGAAGTCATTAAAGAGAGTAATCCCGGCGTTGTGGGTCGGGCCCACGATTTACGCAAATGGGCAGCCTCTTTACGTTTCCTGAACATTTTTTCAGTAGAAGATATTGCGTCCACTCAGTTGTGGGCGTCTAATCACACGTTTTTGTCTAGATACCTGTCAGTTGCTCTAGATAAACCTTCCTTACCATGTATAGCTTTAAGGCAGAGGGTCTAGGTGGCCCTGCAGTCACTTTTGTTTACTTTCAAGGGAAAGGGGGGGGGGGGGGTGCAGTCAGTTGACATA
This sequence comes from Paralithodes platypus, assembly GCA_032716605.1. Classification (NCBI taxonomy): domain Eukaryota; kingdom Metazoa; phylum Arthropoda; class Malacostraca; order Decapoda; family Lithodidae; genus Paralithodes; species Paralithodes platypus. The sequence goes on along the minus strand of CM064533.1, from coordinate 3,064,656 downwards.
GGACACCCTAGACCCCGCCGGAGTGTGAGAGCTGTGATACAATTTATGGTTAATGTGATATGAAAATTTCTCTGCGAGAAATTGTGCTAAGTACAAATGTTAGTACAAAACAACGGTGTTGTTATAGTAGTTTTAGCTGCGAAAGCAATTTAATATTAAAACAGTGAAGATCATTTGCAATTTATCTCCACGATTATTTTGGGGTTTATTATGTGCACATATAAACTGATAACTTGTTATTTTTGTCACCACTCATTGAGTGGGGTGCCTTTGTAACTACAGATCTGTGTACAGAATCTTCAGGGTTACCTATTTTTTGTCAGGCAGGCTTCTTTGAAGCACGCACCTGCCTGAACCCCTTTCTTGTATATTCCCGGCCTATGCCGTATTAAATATATTTTCAAAAGTAAGAATACTATGTGGTTGTTGTTGTTGTTGTTGTTGTTCCCCAAGCTGCCTGGCCGAACAGCCCCAAGGCCAAGGCCATAACCGAGCGCCCCCACAGAACCCTCCCTGCCGACCACAATAAAGCCTGGGTGACCGAAGCCACTCCATGGCTGGGAGCTAAGGAGGGTGCGGAAACGCCCGGGAAACCAAAGACCCACCCAGGGCCCTGTGGTTGTTTTTATTATCTGCTTTTCTAGAGTTATGATATGATTACGAATGTCCCCCTCCAGTCTTAGAAATCAGGCATGTTCGTCAATGATGGAGGGGCCACTAATAAATTATAGGTTTGACTCCTGTAAGGAGATAAAGAAAACCTAATATTTAGTAGTGGCCCCGTAATCATTGACGACTGGGGCCCTCCCGACCATCCCCTTCCCATTCGTTGATGTATTGAGGATTTTGGTTTACTTGATATGTCAGTGAAGGAAGAATGACGCCTGAATCAGCGTCTGGTCAAAGATCCACACAAGTACATCCACGATATGATGGAAAGCTTATTAGATAGTTATTCTTATTTTCTTTTTGTTTTTATTTTTTACGAAGTTTTTTCGTAGTGAGAACCCAATTCATAATGACTGAAGCCATGAGTGAGGTCGCGTGCGCTCATGATGAAGGCTCCTCAGTTTTTAAATGCTCTGCGCGGTAGATTCAAACTACGGCGGATTAGTGTTTGAAGAGGATGCCTTATGTAATAGGCATGTTCGTCAATGATTACGGGGCCACTACTAAATATTAGGTTTTCTTTATCTCCTTACAGGAGTCAAACCTATAATCTTCCCCTTTCTTACTCCGTAAAAAAACTTATTCTTTTCTTGTTCTGTCCTCTTGCTATTTTCCTCAGTTCAGCCTCCTTCTTTCTCTCTTCTTCTGGTATGTCCCGCCTGATGTAGATTTTGTCCCTAGCCTCTAACCCTTTTAGCCTAGCTGCTACTGCCATGATTTCATCACATGTCCTTCTTGACTTAAATTCGATTTTTACCAGTCTATTGTATTCCTTTGTATATTTTCCCAGCCTAAACATGTCTGATATTTCCTCCTTCCAGGTGTCCTCCTCATCCTTAATAGATTCCAGAATCTTGTTGATGCGACCTTCATCCTTCTCTCTTCGTTTTGTCCAGTCTAGTTCCTCCTTTTCTTCCACCCCTGATATTATGAGGCAGTTAGCCCTACGACTTTCTTCCTGGATGGCCTGAGTTTTCGTGGATGCCTTGCTTAACCATACTTTTTACCTGGTCCTTTATCCTAACATCTTGCTGTTTCTGTTCATCCATTATCTTCCTGAATTCGTCACTGTTTGCCGTCCTTACACTGTCTAAATCTTTTACCACTTGGTCTCTAGTCATGCCCCAAGCATTTTTACCTTCAGAGATACTGGTGTCTAGCCTAGTCATTATCACTGCCTTTTCTCTCTCCACTAACTCCAACCTGTTCTTCAACTCACCATTCTCTGTAACAATTTCCTTCTTAACCCATGGGATCTGGGGGGCCTCATATGAATTTTGGTAAAATCAACTTCATAATTCAGTAGCTACTGATTGAGACTACCTACAGTAGAGCAGTCAATGTTTTTGCAAATTGTAGAACTTTTTGTTGTCTGTAGAATGCCGTAGAGATGACGTCGCTACAACGCGTGGTTGCCGAGTTCTGATGATTATAGCGGCGATTTTTTTTTTACCATTTTGCCTCATATGAGGCCTCCCGGATCCCAAGGGTTAACTATCTCCAAGCCGGTCACTCGGTCCTCCAAGTTCTTGATTTTGTTCAATAGCATGTAGCAAAATTTTCCAGTGTCCTCAGCCGTCCATGTTTTCATGAAACCGGGAAAATCCGGCTCTCCCTCCGATTCGTCACTCCCGCCTTTATCACCCCTCTCTTCCTCAGCCCCCTCGTCACCTTCATTAACCATCTTCCCCACCTATTTCCTCTTGTAGCTGGAACCAAATATCTTGCCTCTTGTGCTGGGTAATACACTTACATATGACATATACTTTTACCCACCATACTGAGCCGAGAACTTCCCACGCCGAAACAACAATATTGTGCGGTCTCTTCCGATGATTCACTCACACCCTCTAGTATTAGTCACTAATTTCCCACTTGCCAGCCGAAGTTTACTTGTTTTTTATCACCATCCTTATCCCTGGAGTCCCCTTTACATATGAATAAGAGATAGATTATAGCTCACTCCCGCCTGCAACCATGTAAGTAGAAATCAGCTGGAACCTGTGGACCGCTTCCTGTCGAGTCAGCTGGTGTCTCGTGTGTGTGTGTGTGTATTTACCTATTTGTATTTACCTATTTGTAGTATACAGGGGTTGAGCTTTTTGTGTGTGTGTGTTACTCAGTTACTTGTTCGTCAAGGGGAATCCACGCAATGCGAGCTAAGCTCATTATTATCGCGCCTCCTTAACTGGGAATGTATTGCGTGAAATGCATGTTAAGTGTTTTATGTACTGTTGGAATGGCTGTGGATGTGTGTGTAGTCTGTATTTTAGCCAATTGGCGACATCGGAAACGAAGGCTTAGGGTGGATCTGTATGGTACCATTCTCACTATAGATGGTACCGTCTCGCCCGAAGGCTTAGGTAGCCATCAGCTTAGGTGAACCATATGATACCCATCTCGCCGACAGAGGATAAACTTGTAAGAGAGAAAGAGGAGTTCTGGGTGAATGTGGAGGCGTGCCTGGATAAGTTTGACAAGAACGAAAGAATATTTCTGATTGGGGATATGAATGGTAGTGGGTGATAGGAAAGTTGATGGAGTGGTGGGGGGTACCGTCAGAGGTGAATGGGAATGGTAGTGCACTTGTGGACGTTTGTGTGGGGAGGAGGTTGTGGATAGCCAACACCTTCTTCCGACACAGAATGATACACAGGTGCACATGGAAACTGGTGTGGACGATGAAGGATAAGACAGTGGTGGAACGAAAGTCACTGATTGATTATATATGTGTGGATGAAAGAATGAAGAAATCTGTGATGGATTCTAGGGTGTATAGGGGTATTGGAGGGGGTCTGTCTGATCATTATGTAGTAGTAGCTAAGGTTAGGATACAAAAGAAGTGGGTGAGGAGAGCTGGAGGGAGGCGAGAGGAAGGTGGAGTGGTGAGGAGGGTGGAGAGGCTACAGGAGGAGGAAATCAGGGAAGAGTACAGGAGAGCAGTAGAAAGACGACTAGGTGGGTTCGACCTGGAAGATATGGAGGAAGTGGAGGAGATAAGCAAGGAAGAGGTCTGTGGAGCATGTGAGGAGGTGTGTGGAGTGAGGAGAAGAGGGAAGGGAGTGAAAGGTACAGCATGGGGGACAGAAGAGGTAAAAATAGCTGTCGAAGATAAGAAGAAAGCGTATAGAGAGTGGTTGGGTAGTAGAGGGAATGAAGATTTGGAGAGGCAGGAACGAGCGAGGTACGTGGAGAGAAAGAGAGTGGTTAAGAGAGTAGTGAAGGAAAGTAAGAGAAGAGTAGATGAGGAATTTGGAAGAAACTGTTCTGGAAAGAAGTCAAGAAAGTTAGGGAAGGTAGCAAGGGATGTAAAATGGAGGGAGTGTAAGAAACTGTTCTGGAAAGAAGTCAAGAAAGTTAGGGAAGGTATCAAGGGAAACAGTAAGAGTGTGAAAGATAAGAATGGGAGAATGCTAGCCAAGAAGCAAGAGAGAGTCAAAAGATGGAGGGAGTACTTCAACGAGTTGCTAAATGTAAGGAATGAAGAGCCAGCAAACATAGTTGGATGGGGTATGGGAGGGAGAAGAGGAGGAGGTGGGGATCAGGAGGTCAGAAGTGTGGGAATCCATGAAAAGAGTTAAGGCCGGTTCACACGGACAAGTTTTTGTCCTCAGTCCCTTGAGGGCTGACAATTGGGAGGAAAATCTCGCCGGGGTGTCATATTTCACTGGGGAATTCAGGAAACCAACTGGTTGATTTTTTGGACATTCACAGCCCTCTGTTCACTGCGTATATATCCGATACAATGACTTGGCCGCCTTTTTGGCCACCTTTCGTACCACATGAAAATCAAAAGACGTTGAGTAATGCGTGTTTGTTTACATTCATACCATTCCACTTCAAGAAACAAAAACTATTAAGCAGGTCATATACGAAGAAGATATATGATACTATTCTGAGATGATAAGAAGAAAGAAGAGGTAAAGATAATAATTACAGAAATATGAAAAGAAGGATACAAGTCGGTCAACTCATTCACTTGATAATAACAAAACAAATAGGGAGGCAATCTCACTAACATAACATCAACCAGTCGTATATACCACTATATCCCAAGCACCAACAGACGCATTAGGTTTATCTTAAGTTTATTCTTAAGTATGTCTGCCATAACAAAACGCATACGATCTTGTGAGTTGGTACAATATCCACTGTTAATATTTTACTATAGCTTGCCATCGTCCGTTTTCTTTTAATTGCTTCCATCATGACGATTTTGCTTTTTGTTCTTGTCTGATTATAATATTTTGTTAGATTAACATAACTTAACTAACCTAATATAATTATATATAACAAAAATAACAAAATAAAAATATAAAATACTTCGGATCCGAGGAGGATCGAACGCTTGCTTTCCTGTTCACGAGATCTAGCCCGTACTGACTGAGCTACGAACGACATATCAAATATGGTGTGAAGGCTATCTTTAACCCTCTCACCACGGAAGGGCTCTTGAACGCCCATAAAAAAGCATATAACAGGTACCCGGATGGTATCTTGAACGCCCAGTGGTTGAAAGCCTGTGAGCTTCGTGTGCGAGGCGTCGGTCCGACGCATGTAAACAACAGCCGGCTGGACCGTCGCCCCGCATCTCCGGCCACAAGAAGGAGAGCGTCGCTTGTTCGTGTGTGCCTGTATGTTGTTGTTAAGTATCGAAAAGTGGTGTAAAGTGGCTGTTTTGGCCATAAAGTTATCTCCAATGAAATCATCATCACAGCTCAACCAGTTGACTTAGAGAGCTCTACTTAATGCCATTCTACAGGTAAATAACACAGCTACGCTTGGGGATCCGCAGGAATGCGGGAAGCAGTCTGATTAACGAATATACGGTAGCCTAGCCTAGACGTTTTTCGGCCAAAACACCCGGGTTTCGAGGAATATATATATAATACATAGCCGGGGCTGGAGGGTTAAACACGGTTGGGCTGCGGGAGTGACCATTGAAGAAGGCGTGGGGTGGAACAACTAGAGCTACCTCGTGTATTTATCTCACCCCTGCTCATTATAACCATCACCCTGCACCCCTGAGAACCTCTACACACATGAGTGGTCCAAATATGCACTCATATCACTATGTAAATTGATACATGTGCTTTCTGCTTGGCAATTCTCCATCCACAATCCCTACCTTTGACTTGGCTCTCCCGTGTGAACACGGGATAATTCAAGTGTTCAAAATCATCAAAGGCATCGACAATATGAACTGTAGTAAGTACTTCACTATCGACCAATCTAATTACACGCGGGGAAACGGTTGCAAAATTATTGGTAAATCTTTTAACTCACACGAATCTAAGAATTTCTTCTTCAATCGAGTTGTCAACTTGTGGAATGGGCTTCCCCGAAACGTTATAGACTGCATCACCGTTGATTCATTTAAACTCCGCCTAGACAAATATCTCGCATCAAACCCGCGACTGACTGCGTTTGTAAATGAATAATTTTATTTTATCCCCCCCTCAGTTACTAACCCATCTGTCCCCTACTAACTTCCTAATCCTGCCACGGACATTAGTTCCAGGGCAGTATTTCCCTTTCCAATGTTCCCTTACCCACTCTAAACCACTGTTTGGACACTTGATCCTCAGTGTTTTGGAGGACAAGCAACCTAGAAGGGTCACTAGATCTGTTGTTGCTTGATTTCCTTTGTACTCCTTTGTACTTTGTACTTTCTGAGTTTCGCCAGGAATTTCACAGCAACTCTCCCCCGTCCTGGAAGGACGGGGGAGAGAATTGGAAACAGAAACGGTCCGTGTGAACCGGCCTTTAAGTTGGGGAAAGCACCAGGAACAGATGGAGTGTGTGGGGAAATGTTGAGGTATGGTGGTGAGTTAGAGATCGAATGGGTATGGAAAATGTGCAAACTAGCATGGGAGAAGGGGAATGCACCCGATGACTGGAAGACTGGCATAATAGTCCCCCTATATAAGGGCAAAGGGGAAAGAGGAGTGTGTGGTAACCACCGAGGAATATGTCTTTTAAGCGTAGTAGGGAAGGTGTACAGTAGGGTAGTGATTGAGAGAGAGAGAGTGAGAACGGAGAAATGGAAAGGCGACGAGCAGGGAGGTTTTAGGAAGGGAAGAGGATGTGTAGATCATATTTTTACCCTGAATTGTGTTGTGGAGAAATATCTGGAGAAGAAACAAAAGGTGTCTATCTATCTACCTATTGCCTGACGCCGTGATCCCCGAAGGGGTGGCCACAAACGAACCGCCCCCATGCACCTCTGTCCCCAGTCAGTCGACGCCACTCCCCCCAACCAGCACCGCCTTCGTTCATGTACTTCCTCACTCCATCCTTCCACCTCTCATTCGGTCTACCTCTCCCTCTCTGTCCGTCCACCTCGCTCTCGTACACCCTCTTAGTCATTCTCTCGCTTTCCAGTACAGTACAGTCCATCCTCCAAATATGCGAGTTTGAAATATGCGGTCCTCCACATTTGCGAGGGGGGGTCAAAATTGGAAAAAATATAATACTCCATATTTGCGAGGTCGATTCCACATGTGCGAACCAGCCCGTAGAATTTCCGCCATTTCCTCTAAATTTGCGACCGCCTAATCCACATTTGCGAGGAAGAAGCGGCGGATGATAAGCGAGGCGGATGTGTTGGCTGAGGAGGATGAGCGGGGTGGGGGAGCGAGAGGCGGTGAGGCCCAGTAGGGGTGCCTCGCCTCCCCTCGGAACCCAAACGTCAAGCCAATTAAGCCAACAAACACTTTATTTAAGGTAACTGACACATCCTTTTAATGTTTTCTTATCATTTATAACTACAGTGGAGCCCCCATTTTCGCTACATCAGTCTTCGCTGATTCAATTCTCGCGCCACACATCAAATATTCCCAATTTCAATTCTCGCATCAAAATCCCAGCCGAAACCGGAAAAAATAGCAAAAATAACGAAAAACTCGACATAAAACTAGAAAACAAACAAAAACAATAATTTTGTTTTAACATAACGAAAAGAATCTGCCAGGTGCTTGCCGTTTAGAGACGAAATCCGAGTGAATCCGAGATCCGATCGTCAAATGCACAAGATGCCGCCATCTTTGTATGACGTCATCACTAAGCAGACGCTTGCAGTTTAGCTAGTATCTGTGTTGACAAAACAACCGTTTGCAAGCTTTTTTGTGCCTGAACCCCTTATCTCTCACGTTTATTATAACCTCTAGTACATCTAGTGATAGGGATGGTTGGCCTGGTGGTAGCAATGAAGGAATTTCATGCTCAAAACACAGAGCAAAGACCAGTCCATGTCGGACGAAAGCGATTGAAATACCTAGCCTAGACGATGTTAGCCTAGGCTAGGCTAAATATGACAATGATTTATAATAAAGTCTGAGTGGTAAGTAATCTTCTCATAATACTTATTTATGCGTATTTTCCTCATAATATATATTTATTGGATGTATTTGGGGCGAAATGGGTACTTTGGCTGGACGAATTTAGAACCTAGGCCTAGGCTAGGCCTAAAATGTTTCGCATGATAGAAACAATGCCCCAATCTACAGTATTTATGGTTAGGACTGTCATTTAGCCATGTCTACATTATTATTTACAATGCATAAGATTTAGGCCTAGACTACTTGATGTAGCATAGACAAAAAACATGTTTTCATAGCCTAACACTGGGAAAAAGTGCGGTAATTGTTTAGATTTGGGCCTTTTTTTTCTAGTTATTAAAAACTTATTCTATGGTGTATTATATGATATAGTATAATGCATAAAATTTAATTTGTGTACAATAAAACATCTTTTCATAGGCAAAAAATCTAAAAAGACGCAAATTTTGGCATGAGCACGTAACCGATTGAATTTTCCCCATAAGAACAGTGCCCCGATCTTGGCTGTTTCAATCCTAGCTCTATTTCTGCGGAACCGATTAGCAGCTAGGATGGGGGCTCCACTGTATGCATATTTATATTTATATTTTTAATATGTCTTCGTGGTGTGATGCATAAGGTGTTGATTTTCGGTGTGAGCGTCCTGGGTTCGAATCCACGAACTGCCACATGTGTTTGTAAAATTTCATTAATCGATTTTAGGAGTATAGTTGGTTGTTGAAAGGAACATAATAATGTTTCGGGTTTAACCCCTCCTGCCCGGTTGTCATTTTAAAATGACACCGCAGCAGATGGGCAGGAGCCTGGGTGTCATTTTATAATCTGTAAGCTTGAAAGCCTATTCAATCGACTTCCAGTGTCACTTAAGCAGTTGAATTGTGTTGACGCTTTTAAGAATCAACTGAAGTCGCACATATTTCTGAGGGCTTATGATATTGGGGAGCATAAAGTTACTGATGACTATAAGCTTTAATGTTTTTTTTGAAATGGAAAAATTTAATTTAATGTGAGCGCTCGTGAATCCACTTGGAGAATTGGCACTCGAACAAATAAAATACCAGCATATTATTATTATTATATTATTAGTGTCGGTGACCTGCGAGGCAGCGGACACTAACCTTTCAAACTGGTCGAACCGGACCCGGTTCCGTCCAGTTACACCCGGGCGTGAAAACGGCTAACACCCTCCCAGTACCACAACTAGTGGAATAGTGAAACAAGGAAGTTAAACACCCAGCGCTACTGATCGTGACACATGGGAACCGTCTCTGGGGAGAGGGGCTTAGCCGCCCCCTTGGCTACCCACCGATCTGTCAAAAAGCATAACAGGATTGGCTGCGGCAAAAGACGGAAGAGTAGGGGAGGAGGAGTGCCCGGCGTTCGCCGGAGTTGCGTCCCCGAGCTCTCCATATGACGGAGACCTCTCAAAGTCGGACCCGGATATTTCCTGCGTCCCTCGTCTGGCTCTAAACAATGTAAACGTGTTTGCCAGTCTTGTAAACATAGTCGACTAATGAAGACTGTCCCCAGGGTGGCCTAGCTGAAGCTTCGAGCCCTGCCCCCGAGAAGGGACCTCGAATGGGTACGTTTCATGTACCTATGGATAAGGTTAGCCCCCCGTCGAACTCACGGTTTATGGGCTACCTCCTTACAGTTTCTTACAGTAGATCCTCTGGAAAAAGGCAAACTAGGCCTGTGTATCCAGCTCCGTACCAGTACTTGCACTGCTGCGGTCGTTCACGGTGTTGGCGACGGCGGTAGCAGACGCAACATTTTTACGATTCTGTATTTTTGCTTTATAATCAAACTTCAAATCTTGTCTTCCCCATGCTTTATCAAGATTACTTTCAAACTCCCTTATTGATTCGGAATCGACTACATACTGGGGCAGTGCGTTCCAGTCATTTGCCACTCTATCACAAAATGAGTTCTTTGCCTTCTCAAGCCTATTTCTTTCTTTGTAAATTTTCTTTGAGTGTCCTCTCGTTCTTGTTCCCTCCCGCATCAAGAAGATACCTTCACACACATCCTCATCATACTTTCCTGACACTATCTTAAAAGTCTATCATATCCCCTCTCTTTCTCCTATATGCCAGTGTCGGAAGCCCCAGTGTCCTCAACCTCTGCTCGTAGCCTGCGTTCTTCAACGTTGGTACTAGCTTGCTAGCTCTCCTCTGCACTTTCTCCACTGCTTCTATATCCTTTACCATATATGGAGCCCACACCTGGTTCGCATATTCCAGGTGCGGCCTAACCAGCGCTGTATAGAGATTCCTGAAGATTTCTTCGTCAAGTGACACAAATGTCCTCCTTATCAGCCCTACAATTCTATTGGCTTTGTTTATCTTTTCTGCTAAATGTTCTGAGAAATTTAACTTATTGTCTATCACTACTCCTATATCCTTTTCTGCATTCACTTCCTCCATCGCTTCATACATACTGTATCCTACCTTGTCTATCTTGCTTGTCCCAATCCGCATGTACAGTACTTGCATTTTTTTGGATGAAAAGGCATTAACCAATGCTCAGACCATCCCTTCATGCCCTCCACATCTCCTTGAAGCAAACCCATATCTTCCTTACTCCTCACTCTTCTATACAGCTTAGTGTCATCCGCATACAGGTATACTGTACCTCACTTCCATTAGTTATAACTTCAGTTAAGTCGTTGATAAATATAACGAACAGTAGTGGTCCCAACACAGATCCCTGAGGAACCCCACTTGTAATTTCCCTCCACCCCGAGCCTATTCTATTCACCAGCACCCTCTGTCACTGATCTTTCAGGAAGGCTTCTATCCATTTCACACATTTCTCCCCTATATTATAGCTTCTAACTTTCTCTATTAACCTTTTATGTGGGACCTTATCGAAGGTCTTCATAAAATCACAATATACCACGTCTATTACATCACCATCCTCTAGAATTTGCATCCAATCATCTACCACCTTAATTAGCTGTAGTACCGTCGACCTCCCCGGCAAGAATCCAAACTGTCTCCCACTGAAAAGTTGGTTTGATTTCATATGCTCCATTATTCCTTCTCTAATTACCGTTTCCATTAGTTTACACACAACACTTGTCAAACTGACTGGTCTATAATTTCCTGGGTCATTTCTCTTTCCCTTCTTAAATATAGCTGTTATGTTCGCCTCTCTCCAGTCCATCGGGATTTGTCCTGTATTAAACGATACCTCAAATAACATTTTCAATGGCTCTACTAACATCTCACCTCCTTCATTTATGATTCTTGGGTGTATCCCATCCGGTCCCGGGGTCTTACTTCTGTTCATTTTTTCTATAGCCCTTCTTATTCTAGCATGGGAAAACTCTATTAGTTCTAGTGCAGGTGCCTGTTTGATGGGAATATTTAGCACTGCATCATCCGACTCTACTGTTAGTACCCCCCCCAAAGTATTTCCCCAGCACCTCTGCTTTCTCCTTATCCGTCTCCGCTCTACTCCCATCATCCAACCCCCCTACCAGCTCTGGGATCCTTCCTGTGGATAGTCAATCGAGTGTGCCTTAATTACAAATAGGGCCACTTAACCTAGTGCTTCATTGTGAAGTCTAGTACAAAAATCACAAAACTTTGATAGGCTAAAGACCGCTTTGTTAACTAAACGGAGATGTAATCATGAAAAATGATTCCACAAAGCCACCACGTCTGTACTAACGATACATGGGCTGCCTCCTTTGGTTAGTCATTGAAGTGTGCCTCAATTACCAATATGGCCACTTGGCCTAGTGCGTCATCCTGACTGCTAGTACATACACCACCCAACTTGGATATAGCTAAATATCACTAGAGCTAATCAACCACGGTACACACATAATACACTTCTGATGGTGAAAGAAAAGAATGTACATACCTGTCGGTGCAGTACAGAGGGTAACAAATCGCATGACCTAACCCTCTTCTGGGAACGGCCCCCACCTTGGGGCGCGCCGTCGAGGTCTATGAGTGTAATCTGGAAATAAAAATTCCAAGAATCAATGCTCATAAGGATAATCCAAGACATCCCCACTCATAACCGTACCTCGAATATGCCGGAAAATTAGACCTAGCACACTTGCTACTCTAATTTTCCTTTGTATCCTACTGAAAAAAACTTGATGATTTTCTTATGGAAGGTTAGAAAGTTAGAAATTAGACCTAGCACATTAGATACTCCAATTGTCCTTCGTAACCTTTTGGAAAAAACCTTGATGGTCTTTTCATGGGTGGTAATAAGACTACTTATCGATGATACTCTGTATCACTGACCTATACTGTCTCATTTGCCTTACTGACGGCTGATTGTCTCATTCTTATAGAATGTTACTTGTCAACAACCCTACTGTTTACTAACGGACGATTGTTGACTTCCCAAAAATAGGCCTTTCCGCCGCGATGACGGACTCCCGGCCGGGAGGCTCTCAAAAACATATAGGCGAGTCATATCAGCTGAGCTGAAAATCGAACTTTTTCCCATGAAGGTAAAAAGACTGCTTATCGATGATACTATGTATCAATGACCTATACAACTGTTTATTCCTTAGGAATATGTAACGCAACTATCCGATCTTAAACGAGTGATAGATTGAGGATCTCACTTAGGCTCGTCCGCCGTGATGACGGAATAAAGGTCATTCCCGCCACGTGAGGATATCCGTATAGGCGAGGCCAGATGGCCGAGCCGAAAAACCTCATTACAAGTCAGATCATCCGCCGGGGGATGGAATGGCATGATAACCAAACTGGGTGTCCTGGATCAATTCCTAACCCGCCGAGGCGAGCCTCCGGCACCAATTACTGGCAAAAGTGCGCCGGAGGGAAAAACCACACCCAATGAGTGTACGAACTTGACTGCGCAAGCTTGAAACACTCAAAACATACCAAATACGTCAGAAAAACACCTGACACTTTCCAATCATGTAAAATCACACCACATGAGAGACTCGTTAGCCTTGGTCGGCAACTCATCTAGGGGAGACAACCTTATACAAATCCGGGTGGATGGGACTCGTCAGCCTTGGATGGCAACCTGTCTAGGGGAGTAAACCTGATACAAATCCGTACTGCTTACCTAAGGGTAAAGCAGGTTAGTAGAAGGATTAGCCGAACACCGCTGTAGAAAAATAGTGCTAACAAGATACACAGAGGGCCTCAGAGTCGGACGGATCCTAAATTGGGTGGTCAATCCTGTAAGTCCTTCAATAAACTGGCTCGGGTTGTCCCTCTCACAGGGAATAGGTCCGCTTGGGGGCATTCTGTGTATGGCCACCCTCGTAAGGGGAGTAAGGCGTCCGGCAATAGATAGATAGATATATGAGAGGGAAAGTAATAACTAAAGGCTAAACTTATTTTTTATACAAGAATCAATAATAAAGCCTAGCTATAGACACATACCCCTACACGAGGCATAGGGCAAGCAGCACGAAAAAACACGTGAAGCCTAACCCCCGCGACAACATAGCGACCAGCTACCATACGTCGCCTCGAGCTACAGGGGCTCCAGAATGTTCCACACCCCGTGGGGCAACACGTGGACTAGAGCGTCTGCTAGACGATCAAAATAACCGCAACTCCATCATATAGATGGCCAAGAAGTGGAGCCCCGCATATACAAAGCCTCCTAACTAGCTAAAAGGTAAAGCTAAATGCTGAAAAAGAAAAGTTAACACAGAGGCGCCCGGGTCCGAAGCGGACCGCATGGACGTCACATCACATATAGTACCCTATATTAAACACACTACCTGCGACCGTGCCAATGGGGACGACCGTTCTCACTAATCTAAACCTATTCTATAACGTCTCAGATAGATACAAATGAGCAAAAGGCTCACTAAGAGGCGAACGAATGCAGAATGAAGAGAGACGGTACCGCACGTCCACTCAGCACGGACGCAGGGAGAGGAAGACGGAATGACGCTTCACAGAGCAGCGTCTCACGGAGGATACTCCGAACGGGAAAACATCCACAAGTTTTGGAAGCTTGGTTTATAGTATTTCTAATATTTTATTTTATTTTATTTTTTACAAAGTTTTTTCGTAGTGTGTACCCAATCATAAAGGCGATTCCGTAAGAGAATAAGCGTACCCTTACGATGTGGTTCCTCTCTCTCTCCCTGCGGCGGTTGTTTCAAACAGCTAATGCAAGGGCTTGAAAGGGTTCTATTAAGTAATAGGCATATCGTCAATGATGGAGGGGCCACTAATAAATAACAGGGAAAGTGCTAATGTAGATACCCTCCCCTCATCAGTACCTGATTTAGTGTGGCCAGATAATGTCCAGTTGTCTGAGCTCCGGCAACAACCGGAAGTAATGGAAGAGTCTGAATAGCCGGAGGACGTAGAACTGTCCTCAGCTCAACCGGGACACATTGAGGAAGGGTCAGAAGTGGAATCTGAATCATCCAAAGGGTCCCATAGTAAATGTATAACAACCGATGATCTTGATTACATATTACGCAGGGTAATGAGGCAATACAATGTTCCTAAGAAATCTCAGGAGACTCTCACAGCTACGCCGGGAGCTCCCCCGATTGGTTCAGTTGTGCGGCCGCTAGAGCTGGCCAGAGTTGTGCCACCTAATATGTCACTTCCCCTTATTAACGTAACTCATGCGAATACCTCGGCAAGTGGCACTACAGCGCCCGCCGCATTAACGACTACCAATGTGCGTGTCATCATGGACATTACTCCCCCTCCTCTTGATAAAGATCCCCAGAAGAAAGGCCCTATTCCTCTCTTGTATGGACCGGACTGCTCTTGGCTTAAGGTCACGGCACAAAACCTGGATATAGCACAAACTACCATATTGGGGGAGGTCCCAGTTCCTAGTGAGTGGGTAATTGAGATGAGTAAGAGTAAGAAGTTAAGAGCTAAAGATAAACAGGGTCAACTTTTAGATGTGACAATCAAGGCTATTCCCAATGTTTACTATCATGAGTTTTTGTGTATTCTCCTACCCCGGCATACCTCCTTCCTCATCTGCACGACTTTTTGCGGATTGGACTAAGACTGACGGCGTCAACGATATAAATTATCTTAAAATGCTAACGCCAGAGTTGGATACAACATCAGCTTTGGATCAGTCAAGCAATCCAGTCCTGCAGGTGGGACAGGTAGGTCTAGGTCTGTGGGTGGACTGGGAGATTGAGGCGCAACAGTTCGCAGCAACAATAATGTCAAAATCCTCCCACCAAATTCCTCAGGACAACCATCTTTGGTTTTCAATGCCAATAAATCAAGCCTGAGGGGTTCCGCCTGCAATTTTTGAGTTCCTTTCTGCCCCTAAGTTATCACTATGGGACCTGCAGGAGCCCTTCTCTACCCCTCTTCCGGCACATTTGGATAGAGAATTCAAATTGAGAAATAAAGCTTACAGACTATTTTCACAATTCTTCCTAAGTCGCCAAATAGCCCAGTCCCACACGAGGACTATAGCCACTATTTCCGATCATGATGTTAAGAAGGCCACGGACTTATCCCGGCGGCTTCTGTGACAAAATTCTATCCAATCTTTGGGGGACATACGGATAGCCTTGTTGGAGGTTGTTCGTGCACGTCAAGACCTGAGAGTATACTGTATATGGTAAAAAAGTTACTGGATGACATTGGCCGCCGGGTAACTCTCTCACCTATGTTAACTTCATCTTTGCTTAGCCCTGAGACTTGGAAAGCAGTTTACAATATGGTTGACAGCATCAAGCCGAGTACTTCCCAGGCTAGGAAGGAGCATTTTAAGAAACCGTACTCCAAGCCTAAGAACAGTAGTAAATCCCAGCCTAGTGGGTCTAAGCCCTTTCAGGGCCCTATGTCTCCCCCGGCACAGGGAAGTACTCAGCTGAAGCCTAAACAGGGAAAACAAACAGGGCAGTGGTATAAGAATAAGTCACAATGCAGATCAGGTCAGGGATCGACGTCTGCCAAAACCAGTCAGCCGTCTAACCCTACCCCTCCACCATAAAAAAACTAGTCACAGTTCAAACTCTCTCTCTCCCGGGGCCTATCGAGGGCGAGTTAGATCCGAGGGTAGTTCCACCGGACAGACCCAATCAAGTAACTGGATCATTTCGGACGTGTCACCGGGCCTGGCCTCGGCGAACTTGGGCAAGGACAGTGGTACGCAAGGGCATCACCTGGCGGTGGCTCCGGTGACCTCATTTACGTCAAACTCTAGAAGTCAATCATGTTTCTTTAGAGGTGGAGTCACTAGTCCAGGAAATGATCACCAAGCATATCATTGTCCCGGTCAATCCAACTTGCCCTGTTTTCACGTCCAGACTTTTTCTCGTACCAAAGAGGGACAGCATTCAGATGAGACTAGTCGTAGACCTGTCTTGTCTGAATCGACACATTCACAACACATCGTTCAGGATGCTTACTGTGAATCACATCAGGCTAACACTTCCGCCGCAAGGTTGGATGTGCTCGTTCGACCTGACAGACGCCTATTGGCATGTCCCGGTAAACAAAAGGTTCCAGAAATTCCTCACATTGAAGACAAGGCAAGAGACTTATGTCTTTCAGAGAATGCCATTCGGGTTGAACCTTGCACCGAGAATATTTAAAAAATTAGTCCGGCAGGCCCTCATGCCGATGTTAAATCAGGGAATCAAGGTGTTGTGGTACCTAGACGACTGGCTGGTAGTGGCGGAGTCAGAGAGTCTATGCAATATCCATGTCAATCACATTATAAACCATTTACAATCCCTAGGGTTCAAGGTCAACTTGGCAAAGTCGCATCTTGATCCCACACGGGTAATTCAGTGGATAGGGCTGGTCTGGGACACAGCCACTCTCAGTCAGAGTGTGGACAACCGCAACTGATTTCGAAAGAAATTGTTTTTGTTTCTCCACAGTCTGAACACCACGAGAAGGACATGGGAATCCCTGGTCGGCTCTCTCAATTGGATTCAACTACTGTAACTATAAAGTTGGGCCGATTGAAAGTAAAGAGATTAATCTTGGAAGGAAAATATTTCCCGCTATTGCCGGCGGGATAGTTGTGGAAAATTCCTCCATTAATTCACGACTTACTGTCAGTCTGGGCGAGGAGAGAAATGTTGCACTCAATAATGACGTGGTCTTCTCCCCCACCTACGGTATGGGTAGACACAGATGCTTCAGGGACAATAGGCTGGGGTTATCAGTCGAGCCTAGGCCATCAGGGTCAGGGTCTTTGGTCCCAAACCAAAAATTTTCATATCAACGAGCAAGAGCTCTTAGTCCCTTTATTTTTCCTTCAAACTCACGGCTCCTCCTTGCGGGGGAAATCAATAGCGTTTCGAATGGACAATTTGAATGCGGTGTCCTGCATTCAAAAGCAAGGGTCAACGAGGTCTCGGAAGTTGCTAGAGTTGTCAGAAGAGATTTTTGTTCTGGCCGAAGAGCTGAACATTCATCTCCATGCATCATACCTCCCAGGCGTAACAAGCGTCTGGGCAGACGCTCTGTCCCGGCGACAGAGCACCAAAGTAGAATGGGCAATCTAGCAAAACATCTTTAACCAGATGATTGCAGAGCCATACCGTCCACAAGTGGATCTGTTCGCATCCAAGGAAAACCACAGGCTTCCTTTCAACCTAATGTGACGTTAACCACTCCGTTAGAACTGCATGGCTTGTCCTACAGTGACTCGCTAGGATTGCCAGGGCAGTGGAGGTGGCTACAGTTGATGTATTGTTGTGTACTCACCTAATTGTAGTATACAGGATTTGAGCCTAAGCTCGTGTTGTCCTGTCTCTCTCTCTACATTTATCCAATTTTGCTTTAAAAGTTTGGATATTTCTTGCTCCCACCACCTCCCCATCCAACTTATTCCAACACTCAATGCTTCTATACGGGAAGCTGAACTTTCTTACATCAGACTTACATATAACTTTCCTCAACTTACAATCATGACCCCTGGTTCTTCCCTCGTCCCTCACCACAAAATCTCCCTTGTCGATCTTCTCAAAACCTTTCACACACTTAAACATCATGATCATGTCACCTCTCTCTCTCCTCTCCCTCAGCGTTGGCAGCTTTAGCCTCTCCAATCTCTCCTCATAAGGTAGGTCTCTAAGGCTAGCTATCATCTTAGTGGCAACTCTCTGAACTCTTTCCAGTTTTTTATTATGTTTTATAAGGTGTGGAGACCACACCACTGCTGCATACTCCAGTCTTGGTCGTATTATTGTCCCTATTATTTTTGCTAACATCTCTTCATCTAAATAATTCAGAGCTATTCTCATGTTAGTCAACACTCCATAGGTTTCACCAGTTATTTTATTTATATGCTGTTCAGGTGACAAGCTGTCTGCCACAACTACCCCTAGGTCTTTTGCTTTCACAGCTTTACTAATTATTTCATCTCCTATTTTATATCCCCAAGAAGGTCTATATTTACTTTTTCCCATCTCAAGAACCTGACACTTACTCGTGTTGAATTCCATTTTCCAAGTTTGACTCCACTCATATAACTTATCTAGATCTCTCTGTAATTCTTCACAACTACTCCTACTTGTAATATGCTTCATTAGTTTTGCATCATCAGCAAACATAGATATATATGAGTCTATTCCCATTTGAAGGTCGTTGATGAAAACCAAAAACATGATTGGGGCCAACACCGATCCTTGAGGCACTCCGCTTTTTACCCTTTTCCACGAGGAGAACTTTCCTTTTATTACTGTTCGCATTTCCCTCCCAATTAAATAGTTTTCCATCCACTTTAATAATACTCCCTCAACCCGCCCCACAGTCCTGAGCTTCCACAACAATCTCTTATGAGGCACCTTATCAAATGCCTTCTTGAAATCTAAGTAGATACAATCTACCCACCCCTCCCTCCCTTGTACAATGTCAATTACCCTATCATAGTAACTCAACAAATTTGTGGTACACGAATGACCTTTTCTGAACCCGAACTGCTTGCTTGAAATTATTTCCCTCTCCTCCAACATACCCACCCATCTTTTTCTAATAATCTTTTCACAAAGCTTGCATATAACACTCGTTAAGGATACCGGTCGATAATTTAGCGGGTCTTCTTTATTTCCACTTTTATATATTGGAGTTATATTTGCTTGTTTCCATTCTAAGGGAAGCTCCCCCTTGTTTAATGAGTATTGAACAATATTAAAAATAGGTCTCACTAGTTGTTCAGAACATTCTCTTAATACCCATCCAGCAATGTTATCTGGGCCCATAGATTTTCTCACGTCCAATTCTTCCAACAATGATTTTAGTTCATCCTTGTTGACTTCTATCGACTCTAGTCCCTGTATCTCATTCAATTCCACCACAGGTTCTACATAGTCATCCTCCTCCACAAACACGGATGTTAATGTATGATTCATAATTTCACACATACCCACTGTGTCTTCATATAATTGACCCTCTACCCTAAGCTTTGTTATTTTGTCCTTTATTTTAGTTTTACCGTTGATATAACTATAGAACAGTTTGGGTTCTTTATTACATTTGTTTACTATATCTTTTTCAAAGTTCTTTTTCTCCTCTCTTATAGTCTTGACATAGTTGTTTCTAGCATTCTTATACTCATCCCATTTTTCCTCAGTATGTCTCCTTCTCACTTTATTCCATGCAGAGTCCTTTTTGTTCTGGGCAATGTGACATCGCATGTTAAACCACTCTTTCTCCTTAGCCAGCTTTCCATCCTTAAATGTTGGTACATATTTATCTACCCCCTCCCTGTAAATGTCTAGTAACATGGTGTATTTTACCTGAATATTCTGTTCTTGCTCAATTGCTGTGTGCTTTATTTCATATGAAAGCTCGTGTCATGGGCAGTCCAGAAAGGCTCTTTGTTTTCACCCATGTCAAGGCTTTATATATTTAATTGCAAAGTATATGTTTTATCATTAAGTAGTAATGATAGGATTTGAGAGAGAGAGAGAGAGTAGAACAGAGTGTGGGGAGGCGCGCAGTGTTTTGCTATACTCGATGACGTCATGTTTAGCTAGCTTCTTTAGCATTGGCTAGAGGACTTGTTACCGCTTTTCCTACGCGGTTCGAACTAGTGCTAGTATATATACTGCTCTCTGGCCACTCTCTCTCTCAGATCTGGTTTCTAGAACGCATCCCTCTCATCCCTTTGATATCTGTCCCCCTCTCTGCACCTGAGAACCTTTTCCTCTGCCTATCTCTCTCATTTTCCATATCTTTCACCACCTTTTATTAATATTATACCCCCTCTGGTTAACTCTGCAAAATCAGCTTCATGCTGGCCAGTTGTATTGTGCGTTAAGGTCTTATATAACCCATGTATGTTAGTTGTTGTTCCCTAAGCTGCCTGGCCGAACAGCCCCGAGTCCCTGAGGAAGACCATGGCCACGATCGGGCTTTCCCACAGAGCTCTCATTGAGTGTAGATTGTGTTGTTGGCGAAAGTGGTTGTGTGAAATGCAGTCTTCTATGATGTGTTTAATGGTATGGGGTGCTGTGTTACATCCCGGGCAGGCGTCGACAACGGAGTCATCCAGTCTCTTCTGATAGCTCAGGAGAGCTATACCCATGTATGTTAGTTGTTGTTGTTGTTGTTCCCCAGGCTGCCTGGCCGAACAGCCCCAAGGTCCCGAGCAAGGCCAAGGCCATAGAGCGCCCCCACAAAACCCTCCCTGCTTACCACTAACAAAACCCAGGTGACCGAAGCCACTCTAAGGCAGGGAGCTGAGGAGGGCGCCGAAACGCCCGAGAAACCAAAGCCCCACCCAAGGCCCTGTGCCCCTCAGCAATTATGAAGGGAAAGTTGAGGGGCAAGGGAAAAATGTGACGCTTTGGCTCCCAATCTGCCAACTTTTAGGTTGGCAGTAGGGAGGTCGATCCATGGAAAAGACGCCGTCACTTGAGATCTAGAAGATATATAAGTAAAAGGAACAGTCAGAGTAAGCTATGGGTATGGCAGAGATCGCTCAGCTCTCACTCTGATAGACCAGCCCATCACCACATGACATATGCCATGTATGTTAGTTGTTAAGATAAGTTGATCACGAAGCATTGGTTGGCATTCATATTGTTCAGTACCGCTTCCTATAATTATTAGTGTTCTGCTGGATTAGATAATGCTAGACTAGGAGTCTGATACTATAAGGTATTGTTTCCGATGAGTGCTGGCTTTAGTTAAAAGCTGCACGACATACCTGAGAACTGGAGTTGATTGTGTAAATTCTAGTCTGTGTGCCATTGAGAGTAGAGCATGCACGAATGAGGGCTTTTTGCCTATACCATTCTGCACTGTTCTAGGCTCGGTTGCTTGTCTTTGAGGTACGCCAGGAGAACGCTTAATACTTCGGTATTAAGGTTTCTCAAGAGAGCTACCCTTCCCTATAACGTAATATTTGACACACAGACTTGAGATTTGCACTAGGCTATGCGGCATGCCATGCGCACCAGTATCTCGTATCATTGACTCTAGCTAGACTTTATCAGTCATAGTAGACATTAAGTATATTAAACCAATTACTCTTATTATGTATACCCGTTTATGATTACACAAGCATTTCGCAGCCTAGTTTGATGTATTGAGACACAAACGACTTAGGCTCTTTTTGTTGATAGGAATACTGCATTGTCGTGGCGATTATTATTATTGTTGTAGCGTTTAGGATATTCTTGGCTCCGACTGCATTATATATCCTGCCTTTTGTGAGCATAGCCTGCTCGAGCATTGTTCCGCTGCCTGCCTTTTTGGGTTCCATTTCCGATTCGAGCATCTTGATAGCATCTAACATTTAAAGAAGATTCCTTGTTGGTGTTGAAGGACTTTAGTGCACTTTCTTTCATGCAGGAGTGCCTGACATTTATTGATTAAAGTAACGTAAGCTGTAACTTCCCTTACCACCTTACTTTGCATACCATAACCAAGCCCCTTCGGTTATAGGTAGTAATAGGCTGTTTTCACATAACATTAACTCCTTCAGACATATTATGTTCCAATAAGTCCGAGGAGGCGGGAGCCCCGGGATCATTGCCACTGCCTCGCACTACACTCACAATAACACTGCGGCTGTTAGAATTATCGGAGGAGGCTGAGGTTGCCACCAACGGTTTTATCGTAAGCTAACTTATCGGACTTACTGAGCTCATATGACGCAAAATCGCGTCATAAACTTATTGGAGAGGCATGGAGATAAGTCCATATGACGCGATCGCGTCATATGAGTTTTTGGTTATAAGTTCCATATGACGCGATCGCGTCATATATGTCGCAAGGAGTTAAGCCTAGAGTAGACGCACATTTATTGAGAGTTTGAGAACCTATTATTGCATATAGAACTCTGGAGAGTATTTGTGTTCTTTGTTCACTGGGAATATACATCAGAGGTTGGATCTAGCGCTTTCCGTTGTAGCATTTATGCCATTACTAGTCCAATGAATAAGAGCCCTGATATATTTAAACCTCAGTCGTAACACTAACCCGCCGGGATATGACTTCGGCGGGGGGTCCAGACGCATTGTTGGAGGAATGGAACTGGTGGAATTCCATTTATCTTTTTCCTCCTCCCGACGCTTCTCATGTGTCGGGTAGTTCACAAACTACGGGGTTACCTGGGCTTAGTCTCGATGATCGCGCCTCTATGGCCGGCTCAGGTGTGGTACCACCAGTTGAAAATGTGGTGCGAGAACCCGGTGTCACTCCCGATCTTGTACTTCCCACTTGGAGTCAATTGGCAACATTAAGACCTCACTGACTTTTGCCTTTTGGACATTCAGAATGCCAAATGGTTAACTCCATATGGAGAGAGCGTCACTAATAAATTCCTTAATCAGTATACTATGTCTCCCAGGAGACAATATCAATCTCATTGGAAGCCTCTCATAACCTGGATAGTAGAAACGGCGCAAACTGATGCATCAGTAGGTTTGGTTTTCAAGTATTTGGACTATTTGTTTGAACAAAAATGCCTTTCTGTAGTTACACTGAAGAATCATTTGTCTGCTATTAGAACTCCCTTTTTTTTATTTAACAGTGCTATCTATACCGCAGGCGGAGGAGAAAGGGTTCATGAGGGCATGTTCCAAGCTTCGCCCACCACCCCGTCAGCTCATGCCTACCTGGTCACTTGACAAAGCTTTGTCTTTGCTTCATTCGCGCAAGTATAATCATGCGCCGGATTTTGACTCACTGTTAAAGAAGGCTGTGTTCCTTATGGCTTTGGCCACAGGTAACCGGGTGGCGATGAGCAACGAACCTAATTGCCTCAGGTTTGGGAGACTTAATGATAATGTACAAATTGCTCCATCTCCAACGTTTGTTGCTAAGAACGAACATAGTGATCATGTTTTTTCTGAGTTTACAGTCCCGGCGCTTAAACACGGGAATACACACCATGTCTAATGCCCTGTTCAGGCTTTAATAAAGTTTATGAGGGTGTCACAGCCCCAACAGCAGGGAGCCTTATGGGTCAATAGTACAGGTACTCGCGTCACAAGAAGAAAATTGGCTTCTTTACTCATAGATGTAATTCGTGAAAATAATCCTGGTGTAATGGGAAGGGCTCACGACATCAGAAAATGGACAGTCTCTCTATGAGTTTTGCAAAATTACTCAATTGATGACATAGCTAACACTAAGTTGTGGGCTTCCAATCATACTTTCATGATGCGATACCTGTCTGTGGCTTTGGATAAGCCAAAATTTACCTGTGTGGCCTTGTGCCAGTGGGTCTAGTTGGTCTGTGTGCTACTAAAGTTAAGTTTAATCTTAATGGTGAAAAGGAGGGGGGGGGGGGGGTGCTGGAGAGCCTAGACCCCCTAGACCCTATGCCGGACTATGTGATGGTTCACGAGCTGTGATACTTGATAAGTCGAGCTGGTTATACAGCTCAACATTTTATTTTTTGTAAGATATCTGTAATAGTTGCAACTATAGGATATTAAGTTTAAATTGTACAAATTAATTTTAAGGACAAAAGATATAATCAAATGATATATTTGTGCCTTTACAATGTTGGACAAGAATAAAAGAATTTCTTGGAAAATATTTGTATTGAATCTCAATGTGATATTCTTTAACATATACCTGTATGGTTACTTATAAGCAAAACTTTTTCGAAGCAACGCACTGCTTTTCTTTCCATTTTTCTATATTATTGTATGTAAACAATAAAGACTAAGATTGTTATATGGTTCTTTTTCTCTACCTACGGTAGTTTGTTAGTGGTTTAGCTATTGTCACGAATGTCCCCCTCCAGACTTGAGATATCAGGCATATCGTCAATGATGGAGGGGCCACTAATAAATTATAGGTTTGAGCCCCGGAGGGAAGAATGAAAACCTAATATTTAGTAGTGGCCCCGAAATCATTGACGATTTAGGGCCCTCCCTTCCATCCCCTTCCCATTCGTTGATGTCTTGAGTTTATTCTTGATATATCATTGAAGGAGGAATGGCGTCGCTTGGTTCAGCGTCTCAGGTAGAATCCACAAAAGACATCCACGAGTTGGAAATCCTTAACCCTCTCCGACATATGACGCGATTTTGAGCCTATTGGGGATACTTTAAAGCCTTTGTTACCATCAGGGGTATTTAGAAACCTTTAGTTTAGTTACTTCAACCTCTGCAGTTGTCTTTGAGTTAGCTGTGGGCAGAAAACTAATTTTGGAGAGGTAATTATTAGAGTGAGAGAACTCGATTTCTTATTGCTAATCTGGCAACCTCTGTGTCATAAATGCGTGAAAGGGTTAATATAACAATTATTAAGTTATTTTTTATTTTTTACGATAAATAATAAAATAGAGGAAAATAAAATAAAAAAATAGGAAAAGTGGGGATTGGGCCTGAGCATATAGATAGATAGATAGATTTTTTACGAAGTTTTTTCGTAGTGAGTACCCAATTATAAAGACGATTGCATAAGAGAATTAGCGTTGCACTTATGATGTAGTACTCTTTCCCTTGCGGCGGGTGTTTCAAACAGGCTGACCGCGTGTGCTTGAAAGAGAGCTATTTTATTAACCCTCGGAATCCGGGAGGCCTCATATGAGGCAAAATGGGCGGGTTAAAATCGCCACTAAAATCGTCAAAACACGGCAACCACGCGTCGTATCGATGTCATCTCAATGGCATTCTACAGACAACAAAGAGTTCTACAATTTGCAAAAAATAAATGACTGCTCTAGGTGGTCTCAATCAGTAGTTACTGACTTATGAAGTTTGCCTGTACATAAAGGGCCCCGGACACAGCGATCGGGATCATATGAGGCCCCCCGGATTTCGTGGGTTAACCTGACAAGCGCAATATAGACCTAGGTGCTAGGGTAGTTATTTGTGCATTTCTAGCCCTGGATTCGGACAGAATTCGTTATATTTACAATATAAAGCATTATTTGTTTTCGGTATGCTTTTATTTTACATATATGATGTATATATGAACCTTCAAGAGTGCTAAAATAATTGGGAAAAGCATTTGGGTGGTGAAAAACGAAGATATTGGCCACCCGGTCATAATCTCAGGCGAGAGAGAGCCACAGGCAGCCCTCCCCTCTCGCTGTCTGGGAGTCAACTGAGACGAGCGGGGCGGTGTGTGCCGGTGTCTGGGTGTTGCATAACGATCTTTTATGCAACCCACTTGTGCTACATTATCGCGGGAGAGAAAAATAACCGATAAATGATGATAATAAGAGGATAAATAGGTGATAATTGAGGAGGGGGGGAGGGGGGAATAAGGTGGGGAAGGAGGGAAGGGGGAGGGGTGAGAAAACACATGGATGAGTACTAGAGGGGAATGATCTCCCCTAGAGACAAAACCTTTGTTTTGATAGGCCCTTTTTTTTTTTGGAAGGCTTTTTTTATGGTCTTGCTTCCGTGAGGCCTATCGCGTTCCCTATAGGAAGCCTTCCGTGAGGCCTATCGCGCTTGCCGGGTTAATAGGCATGTCGTCAATGATTTCGGGGCCACTACTAAATATTAGGGTTTCATTCTTCCCTCCGAGACTCAAACCTATAGTCTCGATGATCGCGTCTCTATGGCCGGCTCAGGTGTGGTATCACCATTTGAAAATGTGGTGCGAGAACCCGGTGTCACTCCCGGCTCGTACTTCAATTGGCAACCTAGAGACCTTGCTGACTTTTGCCTTCTGGACATTCAGAATGCCAAGTGGTTAACCCCGTATGGGGAGAGCATCACTAATAAATTTCTCAATCAGTATACTCTTTCTACCAGGCGTCACTATCAATCGCATTGGAAGTCTTTTACGACCTGGATGGTAGAAACGGCACAAACTGACGCATCAGTAGCTTTGGTCTTCAAGTATTAGGACTACTTATTTGAACAAAAACGCCTTTCTGTATTTACACTAAAAAATAATTTGTCAGCTATTAGAACTCCCTTCTATGACTTAACAGGGCTATCTATACCACAGGCAGAGGAGAAAGGGTTCATGAGGGCATGTTTCAAACTTCGCCCACCACCCCGTCAGCTGATGCCTACCTGGTCACTTGACAAAGCATTGGCTTTGCTTCATTCGCGCAAGTATAATCATGCGCCGGATTTCAACTCACTGTTAAAGAAGGCTGTGTTCCTTATGGCTTTGGCCACAGGTAACAGGGTGTCTGAGCTGGCGGCGATGAGTAACGAACCTAATGGCCTCAGGTTTGGGAGACGCAATATTAATTTACAAATTGCTCCATCCCCCACTTTTGTCGCTAAAAATGAACATAGCGATCATGTGTGGAGACACACACTATGTTTTATGCCTAGTGCAATCTCTGATCAAGTTTTTGAGAGTGTCACAACCTCAACAGCAGGGAGTTTTATGGGTCAATAGTGCAGGTAAGCACGTCACGAGAAGAAAATTAGCATCCTTGCTTGTAGATATTATCCGAGAAAGTAATCCCGGTATAGTGGGAAGGGCCCATGACATCAGGAAGTGGGCAGTTTCTTTAAGGGGACCGACCGGTTAATTTAGGCTTAAAAAAATCGAAATCCTGAAAATACCAATAGGTGTTTACTCAACAAGAGTCAACATCCCTTCATAAGCCAGTGAAATGTTATTAGTGAAAACCCATTGGAAATAGTTTTTTTTTATGTTTTCCAAACTTTTCCTGTAATTCTTAAAACGTTATATAGCGAACTTTGAAATTAACATGCTCAGTAACTACTGGTCGTACGAGGAGCATACCTATATAAATTGAAAGAGCGTAAGCTACTCTACAACCTCCCATACGCTTTATATTCTACTTTGCCGTGTTCCTGCATAAAATATTGTAAAACGAAAAAACAAAAGTAAAAATGTTTACCTAATTACCTTAGACTTTCACATGTTTTTCTCAGAACCTATATTGTCGCACTTTCGGATGTTAATCTAAAATTTGTATTGGACCTATAGGAATGGTGTATATACCATTGGAAAGGTAATTAAAAACACTACAAGTCCTATGCAGCCAATTTACTCTAGCCAACTTGGTTGCAGCATGTTGTAAATTGTCACAGTCGTAAAATTCTACAAAATAATTTCACCTTAATTCATAATCACCTAAATCCAAAAATACACAAAATATATAAAATGTTCTTTATAGCAACTACAGACACACCTATTGTGAGTTGTTTGATCACATACAGCACGTGATATAGGGATTTCTGTAGGAGTAGAATGGGTCGTAGTAGTGCTATAGTTTGCAACCTTTTTTTACCTAAATTGTAAGACAAAAGCAAAAAAACAAAATGTTTTTTTTTTTTTTTTTACCTAGTTTTATGGTCACATACACCTGTGCCAAATTGCATTTACATTGGAAGTAAGGCCTGGAAGTTAGTAAATAACCGGTCGGTCCCCTTAACCCTCCAGCCCCGGGGGCTATAGCTTGCGACTGTGCTGCGGTACCGGGTGTTTTGACGATCTTTGGGCTATGTTAACTACTCTGTAAGTCAATGAATATGGCATGTAATGTTGTGAATAAAAAGAATAATGTTCCACAAACCTTCCTCTGTCGAATGGCGTTGAGTAGAGGTCTCTAGCCCCTCTGGTTGCATAATGGTGAGCGCGGGAAGACGAGTGCTTTTCGGCGGCAAATTCTTCCCGCGTTCGGACGCGTCGCCCCGGCCATGGCTACGACGCACCTAGCCGCTCGTCGCGCCAAAGTATTTATCTCCCTTAGACGATTTTAGTGTTTGATATTGAGAATGTGATGTTTATTTGATATTTTCTAGTTATTTTGAGGCCAATTATATAAAATATGTTTATTAGGGTATCACTGTCACTGATATTGCTAATTTTCACTCGATACCGTACATTTTATTAGTAATTGAGGTAGGTTATTGTTGTATTAGGCACTGATTATTCGTTATTACAGGTGTTTATTATTCTTTGGTCATCAAGTATTGTGTCTTGTGTCACTTTCACTGATAAATATGCTTTAGAGTGTCACTGTCACTGATAATGCTCATTTTCACTTGATACCGTACATTTTATTAGTAATTGAGGTAGGTTATTGTTGTATTAGGCACTGATTATTCGTTATTACAGGTGTTTATTATTCTTTGGTCATCAAGTATTGTGTCTTGTGTCACTTTCACTGATAAATATGCTTTAGAGTGTCACTGTCACTGATAATGCTCATTTTCACTTGATACCGTACATTTTATTAGTAATTGAGGTAGGTTATTGTTGTATTAGGCACTGATTATTCGTTATCACAGGTGTTTATTATACTTTGGCCATCAAATATTAGGTCTTGTGTCACTTTCACTTTGACAAATATGCTTTAGAGAGTGTCACTGTCACTGATAATGCTCATTTTCACTCGATACCGTACATTTTATTAGTAATTGAGGTATGTTATTGTTGTATTAGGCACTGATTATTCGTTATCACAGGTGTTTATTATACTTTGGCCATCAAATATTAGGTCTTGTCACTTTCACTTTGACAAATATGCTTTAGAGAGTGTCACTGTCACTGATAATGCTCATTTTCACTCGATACCGTACATTTTATTAGTAATTGAGGTAGGTTATTGTTGTATTAGGCACTGATTATTCGTTATTACAGGTGTTTATTATTCTTTGGTCATCAAGTATTGTGTCTTGTGTCACTTTCACTGATAAATATGCTTTAGAGTGTCACTGTCACTGATAATGCTCATTTTCACTTGATACCGTACATTTTATTAGTAATTGAGGTAGGTTATTGTTGTATTAGGCACTGATTATTCGTTATCACAGGTGTTTATTATACTTTGGCCATCAAATATTAGGTCTTGTGTCACTTTCACTTTGACAAATATGCTTTAGAGAGTGTCACTGTCACTGATAATGCTCATTTTCACTCGATACCGTACATTTTATTAGTAATTGAGGTATGTTATTGTTGTATTAGGCACTGATTATTCGTTATCACAGGTGTTTATTATACTTTGGCCATCAAATATTAGGTCTTGTCACTTTCACTTTGACAAATATGCTTTAGAGAGTGTCACTGTCACTGATAATGCTCATTTTCACTCGATACCGTACATTTTATTAGTAATTGAGGTATGTTATTGTTGTATTAGGCACTGATTATTCGTTATCACAGGTATTTATTATACTTTGGCCATCAAATATTGGGTCTTGTGTCACTTTCACTTAGTTATATGATTTGTAAACGTTTTATATACAATTTATTGGGTCTTTTTTCACTGATTTCTATATTTCTATAGGTTCTAATCATATGAATGTCACTTGGTATATACATATGTGTCACTTTCACATATTATTATGGTGTAATTGTATTTGTATCAATTTTCTCATAATACAGTACATGACTTTTGTATTACAATAAATTGGTTTTCTTCCACTTTTGCCTATATATAATTATAGTGTACATATTGTCATTTTATTTGGCAATTTCAGTATGATTATTAGAACTCCAGCTTGGAGTGGTAATCAAAGAAGCACTCTAAAGCACAGAGTGCCACCTTGCACTCCACACACTCCATGGTTGACTTTTTACCTGGCCTCGGCCTCACCCTGCTGTTGTAGCAGACATGGCACCGCTTCTGCTGTGTTCTTCCTGATTCATTCTGAGGCAGGGAACCAAGCCTGTGCCTAATCAAGTATTGAGCACACTGCAAGCGGTCAATAACGGCGGGCCCAGGATGTGCCACTGCCCTCTGTGGCGTAGCATACTTCTCCAGGAGCTCCGTCAACACCTGCTTTTGGAACCTCCGCAGGCTATTGAACTTCATGGGTGTGTTCACATTCCGAAGCTTGTATATATTGTAGGCATTCAGAACTGACATGTCCACCATATGCAGAAAGAACTTTTTGTACCATCTGCACGAGGTACGCAGGCAGTCAATGAAGCCTATCTGCATGTCGGACTTGTCCACCAGCCTCATGTTGATGTTGTAGTCCAGGACAGCATCGGGCTTGGTCACCCTGGCCTGGGTGCGGCGATCCACCTTGCCCAGTCTCCACCATTTCCCCCTTGTGGATGGTGGTCAGGAGGTTGACCTTCCGCTGGTCGTGCCAGTGGATAGCCAGAATGGGCCCCGACTTCTTCCGGAACACATCACCTTTTTTGGTCTTTGGAGGGAAAGGTGGCATGCCCTTCCTTTTCCCTCGTACTGTGCCTACAGTCCCCGTCTTGCGCTCATGCAGGTACTGTGAGAGAGTGGGGGACGTGTAATAATTGTCCGTGTAGAGGACGTGATTCTTGTGAAAGTAGCGGTCCATCATGGCTTGCACCACTGCTCCGCCAAAGCCAATGAGGGGGTCCACAAGCAAGTCCCCTTCCTTCCCGCTGTAGACCAGGAAGTCCAGGACATAGCCAGTTTGGCAGTCGCACAGCACAAAGAATTTTATGCCAAAGCGATGTCTTTTTGAGGGGATGTACTGCCGGAAGCTGAGTTTTCCCCGGAACAGCACAAGAGACTCGTCAATGACGACCTTGCGGAAGGGCTTGAAGTAGGAGGTGAAGCGTTCTCGCATCATCTCGTACAACGTCCTAATCTTCCACAGCTTGTCTGGGAGGTGGACGTCAAGGTTGGTGACAAGATGGAGCGCTGCGAGGATATCAAGGTACCGGTCGCGAGACATATATTTCCGAAGGCAGGGGTGGATATCAGATCATTGGTGATCCAATAGTCAGGCAATCTATGCTTCTTGACATGAGGCATTAGCATGGTGAGTGCCAGGAACACCATGAACTCTTTATGTAGTCACTGGGGTCCACTGCCTCATGTGGCCCTTGGTCACCTTGCCCAAAAAGTGGACCTGGAATTGGTGCTGCCTATTTGTCTCTTTGACAACATAGCCTCCCACCTCCTCATCAAAGAAGGCCTCAAATAGTTCGTGTGGTGGAGCATTGGGGCCTGCAGGAAAATTGGGGGTAATGCCTGAACTCTCCAGTACCTCATCAAAAGCTGGCACATCAGGGTTGTATCCATCCTCATCAACTACGTCTTGCCACTGAAAAACGTAGAATGGGTCTTGTCTACGCTGATGAGGAGCTCCAGCTGGTGGCCCAGCACGCCCACGGCCAACTCGGGAGGCGCGCGCCCTAGGGCTGCCAGGGCGTCGGCCAGGGCGGCGGGCATCACGACGGGCAGCACTACGCCGGGCCAAGCGTATGGGTCGAGGGTCGTCGATGTCCATATAGTCATCGTCAGAGTCGTCATCTTGCCCTGACGGGGGCCCTATGTAATCAGGACCCGAGTCTTCACAGAGGTGCCCTTCATCATCAGTGGCCCCCACATAATCTGGCGGGGACCCAGTGATGCGTGGGCGGCGTGCGGGTGGGCGAGGTGGGGAAGGAGTGGCAGGTGAGGCTGTGTCCCCCCGAGGTCCTGGGCTCCTTGGCCTGCGACGAGTGACAGAAAGCAATGTTTCACTGTCACTAGGCCCAGGTATTGGTGGTGCGTGCTCAAAGACTTCTTCAGGAAGACATGTGGAGGCTGGGAGAGGTGGGGAGGACCGTGGGGAAAGTTGCGGGGACGTATGGCTGGGGCCGGCCGGGGTGGACGCCGCGGGAGCCTCGAACAAAACTCTCTTACTTTTCTTAATTTTTTTGGTATATTTCCTACCTTTCCCCTTTTCGGCAGCAGTATGTCTCCTGTCGGGGGACCTAGGAGGCAAATAGTCCGAAAGTGGAGGCTCCTCAACCCTTGCATTGGTGGGGGTGATGGGGAAGAATGCGGGGCATCCGGGTCATCTTGGGTGGCGTGGGTAGATAAGGGAGACAATGGCGGACGAGAAGGGTCACCACGCTGATCCTCACTCACAGCCTCATCCTCACCAAGTTTTTTTGCTTGTGCCCTAGCTGCCGCCGCCCCCTTCTCAAGTAGTTTCTGATGATACAAATGTAGCTGAAAGGCGATTTACCTGGGGAAGGGCTTGGAGTCGTGTCACGTATGCGAAATTTGGTGAGTGACCTTGAACTCTCCCACTCACTCACACTCTCATGTTCACTGTCTTTAGGTAAACCAGCTTCTCAACAACTGGTACATCACCTTCATCACTCTCATCACTGTCAGATTCTCTCTCGCAAATCCCAGAGAATTGCTCTTTCTTTTGGCACCTCTCATGGCCATAATCAGCTCGACTTATAATTACTGGATGTCAGTCACTGACTTCATCATCAACAGTATGCTATGGCATCACTCGCTCATAAAGTCTCAATGTCGTCTCAATACCTCCGGGAGATAACACATTTAGGCGATGGCGTCGGGGTAAGGCGCGACGAAAAGCAAGGGCGTCGTAGGAAGCACGGTATCGGACACAGCGGAATCACTATTTGGCGTACTGTCCATGATGGCGTCGGGGTAGATACTGTTGCTGTGGCGTAGTTTACGCCTGGTGGCGCCACCTACCGTCCCACGATACCAAAAATGTACGCGCGGCATTCGAAAGCACGCACGCAAGCAATGGGCGTTCAAGAGCCCTTCCGGGTTGCGCGGGGAGGTTGTTATGGGCGTTCAAGAGCCCTTCCGGGTGGAGGGGTT